>OZ024742.1:177596768-177609268 GCA_964016885.1 Eledone cirrhosa
CATCATTAATAGGCCTCATGTGACATCATCAGATGGCCATACAATAACGTGAAGTAGTTAGATTGATATGTTGAAATACCGCTGGCAAGGTATTACCAGCCTGGTATAAAGCCAGCGAAGAAACACACACACACACACACACACACACACACATACACACACACACACACACACACACACACACACACACACACACACACACACACACATGTATATATATATATATATATATATATATAGTAATAATAATAAATTTGAAGACTAAAATCCAAAGAGGGCTCGATACGGATAAATATATATCAAATATATAAGAACCGTAGAGCAAATATTTATTAAAATAACAGATTAAAGTTTAAGCAAAGAATCGTTGCTTTCACCCTTAACGGGATCTTCTAAACTAACAAAGTTAATCTGTAAACACTGAAGTGGATATTTCAAAAAACGTTGCAACCGGAGGAAAACAGGAAGACGATTCTTTGCTTAAACTTTAATCCGTTATTTTAATAATTATATATATATATATATATATATATATATATATATATATATATATATATATATATATATATATATATATATATATATATTGGTAAACGGAATAGAAAATGCTGACAAATTGTTCACAGTTGAAAAATGGTTTAATTAGGAATAAAAGAGTATTAGTGATTGTATGGGTTAGTATTCAGTTGTGGTTTTAAGTTTTTAAGTTTTTACCGGTTGCGCATTTCTAAATGCTTTTCACTATCTCAAAATTATTTTTGAAAAGCATTTAGAAATGCGCAACCGGTAAAAACTTAAAAACTTAAAACCACAACTGAATACTAACCCATACAATCACTAATACTCTTTTATTCCTAATTAAACCATTTTTCAACTGTGAACAATTTGTCAGCATTTTCTATTCCGTTTACCAATATATAATAACTTGTGTGTTACACCTCTATTCTTTTAACTATATATATATATATATATATATATATATATATATATATATATATATATATATATACATATATATATATATATATATATATATATATACATAGGCTTAAAAATAAGAATGAGAAGAAAGCAAGAATAGGTGGGATAGTTTTCCTCATCAGTTGTCTACTGGGGGTCTCGGATATTTCAACGCTTTAAAGCCAATAACTAGGTAAGTTATTGGGAAAACGGAGGCGCGAGGGAAGGGAAATAGAAGGTGAAAGGGAAAAAAGGTAAGAAAATAGAAAAACAGCGAAAAAAACAACCAACCGAAGAATGTGCGAGCAACTTGAAGAAAGAAAATACAAGTCCACATCGGTGGCAGAACATAAGTTCTAGAGCGTGTGGACGAACGAAAAGGCACGTCTGATCCCAGTAAGACTAAGTGAGAAAACAACTGCTAGGGGTTAGGCGAGGGAAAGAATGAGGTGGCTGCCAGAGAGAGGGTGAGTGAAAGTGAGAGGGAGAAAGGGAGAGAAAGAAAGAGGGCGAAGTGTAGATAGTAACGAAATAGGTAAGCAGAAGAGGAGAGAAGACGGGTCACAGCAAAGCATGATAAAATATATGGAGAATAGCATGGCTGTGTAGTTGCTAGTTAAGGTAGGCTTAAAAATAATAATAATAATAATGATAATAATAATAATAATAATAATAATAATAATAATAATAATAATGCTTTCATTATTAACCACAAGGGTCTACATAAAGTAGACATTAAGCACAGTACAGGACAATACAGGTCGGTACAAATGGGCATTTCTGCGTGTAAAAACAAGAAACAGCGGATGTAATAATAGAATAATGAAAAAATTCCCCAATAGGGGGGAGACTTCCGAGGGACATTCGTGGAGAAAGCCCATTAAAAGCCACAGTGACCCTGACCGCCAGGGCAAGTGCCCTCTCCCAGTTTTCCACCTTTAATTTACAGACACATACTCAGAGTAGGCCCATTCACTCGGGCCATTCTTGCCTCTCTCACCCATCTTTCAACAAAATGCTGGGAAGAGAGCACTTCCCTCTCTACCCTGATTTTCCTTTTTATATGAAATTTGAAAAAGTTAATCAGGGCATCACCGAAGAGGTAAGTGCTCGTCTTCAGCCCTTTCAAACGTGTCCACAATCTTTCGCCATGGCCACCAGACAGATAAAAACTGCCTGCCCTTCCCGGCTAAAGGAAGAGAGCGGTGAAATCCTCACGATGGACTCAGCTGATAGCTGGATCCGTCCTACACGCGACAGCAGGTGTTCGACATAAACCCACAAGTCAGCAATGCTCGGACACTGGATGAGTGCGTGCAGGCCGGTTTCGTCGCCCTTCGCGCATCTCGAACATGCCCGGCTGACGGCACCTCCATGCATGTAGAGTTTATTCCGAACTGGCAAAGCTCCTCGGTAGCACTGCCAGGCCAGGGATTTCTGGAAGTTGTCCATAGGCTCAGGCCCGAAAGTTCTTCCAAAGATTGTCTAGTTGATTTTTGTCGACGCCTAGTGTTTCCCCAAGTACGTCGTCGCTCTTCCCCTCCACTAATCCTCTATAGAACGCCAAGGTGGAGTTTCCACCGATCACATTGCCCGATTGATCGAGGGCTGTGAGCGCCTGAAGACATTCCAGTCTCCAAGCGCTCCCTCTCGGTCAAGGAGACGAGCTGGGGAAAGACCCGTCTAGCAGACGGAGACCACACCTGATCACCGTCGAGGAAGAGGTGGAGATGTCGTAGCCTGAGCGCGTGTCTGCGCATCATCAGCCACGGCATTCCCAGCCCTCCACGTAGCAGGTGTTGACAGCAGATGGACCACCTGACCATCGGAGCGCGTCCCTTCCACAAAAAGCGAAAGAGCAAACGCTCCAGCGCAGTCAGGCGGGGCTTAGGACAAGGTACGACGGTCAGGCGGTAGTAGATGACGTACGCGATATACGCGTTAGCCACCTCCGCTCGACCTTTCAGGGATAGCTTCCTCTCCGCCCATTTCTGGGTGAGAGAAGCCACCCTGCTCGTCACCTCGTCCCAGTTTTTGTCCGTCTGGAGGTCTGGACCGAACGAGACCCCGAGCAATTTAACTGGTCCGTCCGTCCAGCGCCCGACGACGCTGTTGGACGGCATGGACCTGCCTCTCCAGGTGCCGAGCTGCAGGCCCACTGACTTTTCCTAGTTGATCATAGCTCTTATCACCGCTTCGTATTGTCTTAGTGTAGTGCCGATCGCCTCGATGTGTTTGGCGTTCGACACCACTACGGTGATATCGTCTGCATATGCTAACACGGATCTTCCGCATCCTAGTTCGCGCGGGAACCCCCTCAACGTCTCCAGTTTGTGCAGTAATGGCTCTAGAGTCAAACGTACAAGAGGGACGAGGGGGGGTACATCCTTGGCGGACCGAGCGCATGATGTTGAACGGTTCCGAAAGGTGACCTTTCACTCTCACCACAGAGCAGATGTCGCTGTGCATGGCAGTGAGCCAGCCTCTGAAGATGGGCCCAAATCCAGCCGCCCTCAGGACTGCTGCTAGGTAACAATGGTCGACCCTATCGCACGCTTTCGACTCATCTAAATCGGTCAAGGACCTCCTCGTGCCAGATTCCCTAGATACCGTCTCTACGATGTATCGCATGAGGTGGAGTTTGTCGTGGATGGATCTGTCGGGAATGGCGCATGTCTGTGCCTCTCCCACCAGACCACCAACGACATGCGCCAACCTCTTTGCTAGCACCTTGGCCAAAATCTTGAACTCTGTGTTTAGTAGGGTTAAAGCCTAAAATTATCTATGTTAGGATCCGTTCTCAGCAGCGCCACAGCTCCTCGACTCACAGAGCTGGGAATTCTCCCGTTCTGTTGCCAGTTCCAGTAGACGTCCGCCAAGAGGCCTGCGAACAAGTCTGGCATCTGTACATAAAGTTCATAGGGCAGACCATCCAAACCAGACGATTTACCCCTTGTGCAGCTAGTCATTGCCTCCCGTACTTCAGCGGCAGATATCGGCTTTTTGCAACACTCCGCCTTAGTGGCCGGGAGCCGCGGCAGTCCTTCGAGGTAGACACTAAATCCATCCATAGATCCGCCCCGCCGCTGCCCCCGAACAACTGAGCGAAGTGTCGCTGAAAAGCTTCCCACATTTGCCCGGGATCGAGTAGCATGCGCCCGTCGTGGTCCACCAAAGACCGGATCGTGGCTTTGTTGCCACGACGCGGCTCCGCCACTCGGACCCATTGACGGCTTTCGTCCCCACGTGTCTGAGAGCACGCACCCTAGCTCTGACAACGCAGCCGTCGTGCTTAGCATTGAAGAATTGGTCAAGGGCCAATTTCGCCGCAAGTACGTCGGTAGCGATGCCTTTGCTAAGCACCTCGTATAATTTTCTAACTAATTCTCCCTCTGCTTTATTTTTCTCTATTGCTAAAGCCTTACTAAACCTAATGGACTCTATTCTAATTGCTCTTTTCAGAACAAACCACCACTTGTTGTTGAGGATGGCCCCCGTCAACGCTCGCTTAACTAGTTCGCTAATCCGGTCTCTGACGGCCTTGCGCGCTGGTAAGGACGCGTTTAGATTCCAGTGGCCGGGTCCTCGTCGATGAAGCCTATCTAAGTCAAGCACACAGATCACGAATTTGTGGTCCGTGTAGCTGACTATCTTGAATTGTGCACAGCCTATGCTAGACCTATCTATTTCTCTACAAAATACTCTATCTAGATATCATGTGGATGACCCTATGCGATTTGTCCAAGTCCACATTGGCACATTCGGAAAATCAAATTGGTACCTGTCAGACAGTTCAAAACGCCTGGGAAGGTTGGTGAGGCTCTTGCACCCTCCTCCCCTATCCACTAATCCCACACAGTCCCAGCGTGCATCTAAGATTCCATTCCAGTCGCCCACTAACACTAAAGAGGGGGACGTTCCAAGAAAGGTCTCCAGACGCCGGAAGAAATCAAGCCGCCCTGATCCTATCGGGGCATAGACGGCCATTAGCCTGAAAGCTTGCCCGTCTCCGCTGGTCACGTCTAGCACCACCAACTTACCTTCTCGGTCCAGGAAGATGGCCCGTATGGCGAGATCCATATATCTCCGTAAAAGCACAGCAACTCCTCCCCCCGATCCCGGACGGCTGGGAGATGCATACACATCGTAGCCGCCGAAGATCGGTTCGAAGGAGATTCTGGTCTCGCTGATGGCCACTACATCTATGTTTAGTGACCTGAGGTCGTTGAGCAGGTGGCCCTGCTTCCATGACGACCCCAATCCCCGCGCATTTATGCTGCCTATTCTGAGTGAGGTCATGTTGAAATGGATTGGAAAAGAAGGGAAAGACCACTTACCTTACTTCTCGTAGGGGAAGGATGATTTGTCCATCCTTTTCACTGCTTGTGCCCTCCTCCGGAAGGATGACCTTATAAATCCTCCTGGAGAGTTTTGTCGGAAGTCTCCGATGTCTTTGGGGAATGTTTGTTTTAGTGTCGTGTACGTTTTCTGTGTGATGCGAGTGATTTGTATGTGTGGAGGTGGTGTGGACCTTGGGTTGTTGTGTAGTCTTTTTCTGTGATGCTGGTGTTGTGTTGCATGTAGTGTAATAATTAGTTGTTGTTCAAATTTAATTGTTTCTACTTTTGGCACAAGGCCAGCAATTATCCCAGTACATTACTGGTACTTTATTTTATCGACCCCGTAAGGATGAAAGGCAAAGTAAACCCCGGCGGGAATTGAACTCAGATCGTAAAGGGATGTAACTATGCTGGAAAGCATATCCTACCCTCTACCGATACTGCCAATTGTAGTTCAAATTTAATGCTGTGTAGTGTGTATCGTTTTGGTTGTTTTGTTTTGTTTGCGTTTGTTGTGGGTTTGTTTCTGTTACGCTTTTTGATGACTTTTGTGGTGTTGGTGATGGTGGTGTTGGGGTTAATGATGGTGATGATGTTTGTGTTTGTGGTGGTGGGGTTGGTGATGCTGGTGTGGATGGTTGCATATCAGTCCTAACTTTTTTGTTTGATAGTTTTTATTTGATTCCCTCTGTATTTTGTTTTTGGAGGGGGAAGGAAGGGAATGTTTTCGTTTTGGTTTCTTTTTTTCTTTTTTCCTGATACCGTTTACCACTCCTCGTCGTCACAATCTGTCTCCAGTTACGATAAGCCGGGGAGTGGAAAATCCTCCACAGGCGTTGGTCTTGGTTGTGGCGTGGTGGATGGTGTAGGCGCTGCTGCTAGTTCTGGCGCGTTGGGTGGTGGTGGTGTTGGTCTTGCTACTGTTGCTGCGGTTTTTGCTGTTACAGTTGCTTCTGTTGTTGTGTTACAGTTGTTGCTGCCATCTCTGCTGCTGCTGGTGGTGTTGATGATTGAGTCACTGGGGTGGGTAAGAGAGGTGGCTTCAACCTTTTAGCCTAGGGGCAGAAAGCCCTTAGCTGGGTTCCTTCACCACAAACGACACACCTAGGCCTTCTGCCCTCGGCGATTACGGTGAGGTGGCTGCCGTCAGTGAGGACCTCTGGGATCTCCTCAATTCTTTTATGGTCCGCTTGGATCAGGAGCTCCATCCCAGATCCGGACCAGTTCTCCTGCTTTTCTTTCGCTATTTCGATTATCTTGGTGTTGGCCTCGATGCCGGCGAGGACGGCAGCCATTAGCCAGGGAATTTCGATGGCCGGTGGAACGTGGGTCACCCTGATCTTTACGAGTCTCTGGCCACAATAGTTTGGGACGAGTGTGAAGTCGTCACTTCTTAATGGGGCCATGGAGTGTCCTCTGGCCTCCTGTGGTGTTTCAAAGAACACGTCCACGGTTCCATATTTCTGCCCACGTCTGATGTGGTTTTTTTTTGTCCACACATGTCCCAAAGTTTTTGGATTTGGGACTCGGATGCCCGTTCCACTCGGCGCGATTTTATGTTAATTGTCCGATAAGAGACGGTGCATAGGCAACGGTGCTCCATTTTATTAGGTGGGGGAGGCTGACCCTGTACACATCTTTCTTTACCATTCTTTTGACTTCTTCTAATTCCTCCTGAGTTACCTGCATCTCTTCGCATGTTTTTGCTACTCTCGCAAAAGATAGGGTGGTTTTCTTATTCTCATTGTTGTTGTTGCTGTTGTTGTTATCGTTATTTTTGTTATTGTTAAGTTTAGTTTCAGTTGTGGTGGTGGGGGAGTCAGTGGTGTTCGGTGTGGAAGAGTTCATTTTGGATGAATTCATTTTGATATCACGAGTTGGTTATTTTTTCTTTTGTTTCTTTTGTAGCTGTGGTGGTGGTTGGGGTGGCGGCTTTAACACCTGCAGTCATTGGTAATGGCGGGAAATGAATGTCTGCCTGAGACAAATTTAAAATATTGCTACTGCTTATATTTTTAGTGTTGTTAAACGTAGTAATATTTACTATGGTGGTGTCGGTGTGAGGTGTTAGTTTGTGAGGAGGGTGTGACCCTTAGTCGGGTATGATTTTACAAAGAAAGTTTTTTTTTTGTTTGACAATTATAAGAAGTTTAAATTTTGGGCTCAAAGCCCCAATCTTTTTGAGTGTCCTTTTCAGAAATCAATGTATGTGCACTTATATACAGTTAACAATAAAAATGTTCCATAAATGGCAATTTTAAACAACTGAAAATAACAAACCTTTGCGGAGCTCACGATGATACGATTTACTACGTAGGTCGCCAATAATAATAATGATAATAATAATAATAACAGGGAAGAAAACGCACATGGTGGATATATATCGTTATGGAATCGCTTCCGTAAGTTTTTGATTTTGACTTATTTAAAACAAATGTGATAGAATAATTCTTATTACAAATGAAATATAAGATTAAAGTTTTGACCCTCAGCAGGCGACAACGCATCACATTACGGCATAGGGCCCCAATATTTAGTATTTAATTTTGGATCAGAAATGTTATTATCGAAAAAGAGATAAATGGCTAAGTGGACCGACAGGCAAATAATTTCACCACCAACACCACCACTGCCACCATTACCACTACCACGCCAAAAACTCTAGTCAAGTTACCTCAACTTCTATTTCTACTTCAACTTCAACACCATCACTACAGTACTACGATCACATCACCACCACCACTGCCTCATTATCGCTACCGCCGCTATTCTCTCCCACTACCTCCTGCTAAGTACTACTAGCACATTACCACCACCACCACTGCCTCATTATCGCTATCGCCACTATTCTCTCCCACTACCTCCTGCTAAGACAGGCATCACAGTATTGCCACTAAATGAGGAAGGCATCAAAAGATATAAATAATCGGATTTGATGACCCGGTCAAAAGATTAAAAAAAAATAATTTAAAAAAATAGAAAAAAAATCAAAATTCAAAATCAAAACAGCAGAGCAGCAACGAAAAACGTAAAGAAAAGGAAAAAGAAAAGAAAAACAAACAGACAGACAGACAGACAAGAAAAAAAACTAAGTCAGACATTCAAACATTACATTACAATGAAACTTATTTTGGGGGTTTTTACCTATTTGTTTGTTTGTTTATTTATGTTCGTCTACAGCGTGATAGTGCCACGCTAAAATCACCGAGGGTGTTGAAATCAGCGGAGGTGATGAAATCACCGGTGGTTATGTAACCATACATTCACCAATCCTCGATAAGAGTGTTTCAATGTCGAACCTAAACAGTTTGAATAACGGTGAAGTGGAGACTGGAATGTCATGCGACAGACTCTCAACCAGCAGGTGCTCCTTGGCTCAGCAGCAGGGACCTGGCTGTCAACCAAATACTGCTGGTGGCGGAGGAAGAAGAAAGAAAAGGGACCAGAACCAACTGGACGAAAGAATTGAATAGAACTGTTAAGTAACCCCAAGGAAAAAGGCTATAGGAACGAGATTGGTCTATTTAAATTAGATGAACAAAAATTGGCCGGGCAGGCTCGGGTAATAACAACTAATGGGTGGATAAGCGAGCTGGAACTGAATGAACTGAGCAGAGAGATTAAGTTGGAAATGGAGAGTAGAGTATGCCAGTCAAACGAGCCAGTGGGAAATGAAGGTGAAGAGGTTGAAAGAACGGAGGAACCATCCGAAGCAGACAATGATCTGAATGCTGAAATAAATAATACCTGGAACAAAGATACAGCCATTGAGGAGATGAAAGCTGACGGGCTAGGACAAGATTTGCTTGATATCCTAAACTTAGTGGTAGATGAAATGAACAATGATAGTGGGAAATTTATGAACCTAAGATTTGTAGACAGGAAAAAGTTAAAAGAAACAACAGCTAAGGTAAACAAAGTCATCCCATACCTTGAGGCGAGGAGACTTCACCAGTGCAACAATATCCTCAAAGCAACAGCAAATGCGGTGAGGAAATTATTGGCATAAAAAGCGAGAGGAAACAACAATCAAGAAAGATCAGAACCTTGGTGGAAGAAACGACTGAATGGTCATATCAGGGAAATGAGAAATGACATTGGAAAGATTGAGTCCCTACTGAATGGGACACTAAAAAAACGTAGACACTAAAAGTAGACTGGAAATAAAGTACAAAACTAGGAGGAAAAGGCTAAATATTATCATAGAGGAACTGAAGCAACGCATTGTAGTAAAGAGTGCAAAAATTAGGCGATACGAGAGCAGAGTCAGTGAGTATAGACAGAACCACATGTTTGACAACAACCAGAAGATGATGTTTGGACAGCTTGAAGGGAAAGAAAGAGGCAACGACTTGATCCCTGAGGCGGAACAAACTAAGACATTCTGGAGAGGAATATCGGAGCAGGATGTTAAACATAATGACCAGGCAGTGTGGATTGAGACAGTACAAAAGGAGATTAGTGAACACCAACAAACTGATTTGAGTATCACAGTTGAAACTTTTAAGGGGCAGGCCAAAAAACTAACATACTGGAAATCACCAGGCCCAGATGGTGTGCAGGGATATTGGATTAAAAATGTAACATCCCTCCACCCGAAACTGACAACCATGTTCAATGACTTCTTGATGTCAGGTGAGGTACCAGAATAGTTGACAAAAGGTACCACAGTTCTGATAATGAAAGACCGAATCAAGGGTAATAATGTTACCAACTATAGACCTATCACATGTCTGTCCGTAATGTGGAAACTGTTGACAAGCATTGTGTCTGGGGAAATCTACCATCACCTCCACACAAACAACTTGTTACCGGACGAAGAGAAAGGATGCCGAAAGAAGTCCCGTGGTACAAAAGACCAGTTACTTATTGATAAGATGGTAATGAGGAATTGCAAGAAGAGACACACTGGTCTTGCTATGGGATGGATAGACTACAAAAAGGCATTTGACATGGTGCCTCATTCTTGGATCACCAAAATCCTAGAGATCTTCAAGGTGGCAGATAAAATCAGACAGTATGAAGTCCTGGAAAACAGAGTTAACATCAGCTGGAGAATCCTTGGGAGGCGTTAAGATCAAGAGAGGTTTCTTCCAGGGAGATAGTTTATCCCCTATATTATTTGTCCTTGTCCTGATGCCCCTGACCATTATACTGCGAAAAGTGAGAGCAGGTTACAAGTTGGGAAAGGGAGAGCTTACCATCAATCACCTCCTCTTCATGGACGATCTTAAGCTCTTCGGGAAGAGTGAGAAGGAGTTGGATGTGCTTGTTGACACTGTCCGTATTTTCAGCAATGATATATGTATGCAATTTGTTATTAGTAAGTGTGGAGTCCTTGTGATGAAGAGGGGTAAATTGAGCAGAAGCAACGGAATCCAGATACCAACAGGTGAGATGATAAAGGAAATTGACACTGAAGAAGGATACAATTATTTGGGTATTCTGGAGGCTGGTGACATCGAGAACAAAAAAATGAAGGAATTGATAATAACTGAATACCTTCGGAGAGTAAGGAGAGTATTAAAGTCACATCTGAACAGTAGGAATGCCATAAGTGCAGTAAATTCCCGAGCTGTCTCTATTATTAGGTACAGTGCGGGAATTCTGAGATGGAATGTTGCTGAACAAAAAGAAATGGATAGGAAGACTAGGAAGCTATTGACTATCTACAACATGTTCCACAAGAGGAGTGATGTTGATAGACTCTACTAAAGGAGATCTGAGGGTGGAAGAGGTCTTATCAGCATAGAGGACTGTGTTCAGATGGAGAAAAACAACCTACACAAATACGTGAGTGATAGTAAGGAGCCAATGCTCAGAACTGTACTGAAGGAGGGGACAATAGGCCAGGGGATGTCCACGGAGGAAATAACATCAAGGAGAAAGAGCAGGCTTCAGGAAAAATCCCTTCATAGTACCTTCTTTGAGAGAACTGGATTTAGAGATCCACAGACATGGAATTGGTTGAAAAGAGGAGACCTTAAAAAGGCTACAGAAGGAATGTTAATGGCTGCGCAGGAGCAGGCCTTCAAAACGAAGTGGTTGAAACACCACATTTACAAGGAGAAGGCTAGCCCACTGTGCAGGATCTGTGGAGAGAGAGAGGAGACTGTGGCTCACATTGTATCCGAGGGTAAACACCAGCCCAGACTCACTATAAGGGCTGGAGACATGATGTGATGGGCAGGGTGATTCACTGGCACCTATGCAAAGTAAACAATTTACCACATTCTGAGAAGTGGTATGAGCATAAGCCAGAGGCGGTGATACAAAACGATCAGGTGAAGGTGCTGTGGGATTTTAGGATACAGACGGACAAGAAACTGGAACACAATAGACCTGACCTGGTGGTTTTGGACAAAGAAAAAAGATCGTGCCTGATTGTGGATGTGGCCTGCCCATTCGACACGAGAGTGCAAGAGAAGGAGAGGGAGAAAATTAATCGATACCAGGACTTAAAGTGGGAGGTAAAAAAGATTTGGAACTGCCATGAAGTCAAAGTGATCCCGATTGTCATAGGCGCACTAGGGACTATCTCAAAAAGTTTCCAGGGATGGTTAAAGAAAATTGGCCCCTTCGCGCTTTTTGGAACGCTTCAAAAGGCATGCTTGCTGGGAACAGCAAGAACCCTCCGATATGTCCTGAATATCTGAGGCTGCCGGTAGTGGCTTAATATTCATTTCAACAAACTTTCCAGTTAACTAACATCAATGACTGAGACTCAAAGAGTAATAACAATAATAATAATAATAATAATAATAATAATAATAATAATAATAATAATAATAATAAGCCCTTTCACGCTTTTTGGAACGCTTCAAAAGGCATGCTTGCTTGGAACAGCAAGAACCCTCCGATACGTCCTGAATATCTGAGGCTGCAGGTAGTGGCTTGATATTCATTTCAACAAACTTTCCAGTTAACCAACATCAATGACTGAGATTCAAGGAATAACAACAATAATAATAATAATAATAATAATAATCGTGTCTGATTGTGGATGTGGCCCGGCCATTCGACACGAGAGTGCAACAGAAGGAGAGGGAGAAAATTAACCGATACCAGGACTTAAAGTGGGAGGTAAAAAGGATTTGGAACTGCCATGAAGTCAAAGTGATCCCGATTGTCATAGGCGCACTGGGGACTATCTCCAAAAGTTTCCAGGGATGGTTAAAGAAAGTCGGCCCCTTCACGCTT
>OZ024742.1:177611768-177629268 GCA_964016885.1 Eledone cirrhosa
ACTAAACTCTCGGAAATATTTTACGCGCAACCCTTTTACCTTTTCTTACATCTTACTTGACTAAATCTATTGTAATAAAAATAATTTGTATGGCAATAAATCCTACTCTCGTCAGAGCTGAGAAAGTGTTGTATGTAGTGGACAATAATACGGCTATCAGATATAATGGTTAGTTGCGATATAAACGGGCTCCTGCCAGACAAATAAACAACCCCGAGTAATATGGTTTGAGGCAACAGAATAAACCATGCTGCATCAGCCTTCGCGTGGGTTCACAGAGGACGCGTACAGGCCTTAGGTAGGGAGGCCTGTTCGAAAATATATTGCAGTCTCCATCTCGTGCTGCAAAAGCTGGCGATGGGGCTACGACTTGTCCTGCGAATCATGATATGTACGCCCAAATATAACGAATCACAATACCCCAAAGAGGGTTCGGAGGGCAGAACACTGTAACCATTCGAGTCTGGAATATTACCGGTAAGGTAAGTGGAGAAATCCAGATTCTACCGGCTAGATAGTATCGAGATTTCCTCAACAAAGTGCCGTGTTGAGAGATTGATTACTCAAGACTAGCTTAAGAACAGTATGGTTTTCAGCCGATGCAGCACAGCCGACCATATATCAACAATGCGGCAGGTTTTTGATAAATCGCGGAAGTACTGCGACGATATGTATGCTTACTTCGTGAACATCGAAAATGTATTCCACAGCGTTCCACGGATCCTGTTACGGAAGGTTCTGCAGGAATATGGTATCGATAGATGTCTTTCTTTTGCTCTGGTGTCACTATACTAATGCTCTATTATTTGTGATAGTATAAATGGCATTAATTCAATATGGGAATCGGACACCACTTAGAGTGTGAACAACCCCCTCTCCTGTTCATTGTTTACAAGAACAGGATTTCCATGCAGAACTTGGTTGGAAGCGGTATTATGACTGGCAAGTGTAGGACCAGTCAACTGGAATTTCAGACGACCTGGTCAGAAAAGTTATCGCGGCATGCACTTGATAGGGTTGATGCCAAGTGCTGCACGACTGGAATGATAATAGTGCTGCGAAGACTGAGATACTCCACACACAAAAACATGCGCAGTACATTCTAAATGTGAATGGAATTCCTCTAAATCAGTTGGAGAAGTTCAAGTACCTCGGGGTCATGTTCACGAGTGATGGACGGCAGGGGGCTGAATTAAATGCCAGAATTGCAGGGGCTCGAGCAATAATGTGCAACCTATAGCATTTGGCGAACAGCAGAAAAAAGGTAGTTGTAAAAGCCCAAATCACTATCTTCTATCCGGTATTCGTGCCAAACTTGACCTATCGTCATATTTCTTGTGTAATAATCGCGAATACAAGCTCCCGAAATTAGGTTCTTCGGAAGGGTCTCGTTAGCGTGCGTAGCTCGGAGATCAAAGACTCACTTCAGGTAGAGTCACTACGTTTCCGAATTGAGAGATCACAGCTCCGATACTACGGGCATGTGGTTACAAAGTCTCAGAAAGAATTGGTGGATACATTGTACGGGCAAAACCAACCGGCAAGAAGCCCAGATGTAGAAGACGAGAAAAATGGTTGTAAACATCCATGAGCTTGGTTTGCCTCGGTTGGGGATCCAGCCGGATAAGTAGGAGACTGTTGCTCTGAGAGGACCTGCTGGAAGGAGTGTTTAAGAACTCTGCCTCCAGAATAAAGATGTCTTGTTTGAAGAATGTTAAGCATTTGGTTGACAATATATAAACCTGTTTTTATATGGGTCTTCTAATTTAGATGTAAGGAAATTACTTGGTTATCATACAGGTCCATTATATTACTTTATAATATTTAATAAAAACCCAATTTTGAAGGCATTCCTTGTTTCTTAATCGTGGTTACATAAATACGTATCGTGTATACATAAATACATATATATTGAGAAAAAAATTATTTTTTAAATTCAATGGTGATTTAGGATTGGTAATAAAGTTTGGATAGAGGAAGAAGTTTGCGGTAATGATATAGGTTGTTTGGATTAATTCGTAAGTCATATAGAAATAAGATGAGAATTATAATTCCAATATGGGAAAATATTAGAGTGATATGAAATGTTTAAGGCTAAAATTATCTCAGGTTAGGTGATATTAATACATGGTAATTTAAGTTGTATTTAAATTTTAATATTACTTTTGAATATTTATTAGAGTTTAGATAGAAGAATATGATTTTCATTAAGTCAATTTGGCTTGTTAGATAATAAGTTATTTTGATTAGTAGAGAGAAGAAGAAGAAGAAGAAGAAGAAGAAGAAGAAGAAGAAGAAGAAGAAGAAGAAGAAGAAGAAGAAGAAGAAGAAGAAGAAGAAGAAGAAGAATTGTCATAGGGATGGTTAAAGCCCCTTCACGCTTTTTGGAACGCTTCAAAAACCGTGCTTGCTTGGAACAGCAAGAACCCTCCGATACGTCCTGAATATCTGAGGCTGCAGGTAGTGACTTGATATTCATTTCAACAAACTTTCCAGTTAACTAACATCAAGAAGAAGAAGAAGAAGAAGAAGAAGAAGAAGAAGAAGAAGAAGAAGAAGAAGAAGAAGAAGAAGAAGAAGAAGAAGAAGAAGAAGAAGAAGAAGAAGAAGAAGAAGAAGACGAAGAAGAAGAAGAAGAAGAAGAAGAAGAAGAAGAAGAAGAAGAAGAAGAAGAAGAAGAAGACGCACGTGGTGGTAGAAGGTCATGAAATCGCTCCCGTAAGTTTTTGATTTTTAACATATTTAAATCAATTGTGAAATAACGATTCTTAGTACAACTGATGCATAAACCACCGAATCAAGTCTCATAAAATTTCGGATCCATATTATATTGTTATATCGCTCAAATATTCAATTTTGTATTATATATTTTGCATTCAAAAAAGAAAATGGTTATAAATGGAAGAAAACACCCTCTGTCTACACTATATAGAACAGCCAAATAACAGCAAGTTCACCAACACCAGAAACTTGATACACCACCTACCCCATCACACTAAATATAACAGCCAGATAACGGCAATTTCACCATCACCACCACCAATCCCAGCATCATAATAATAATAATTACTATTATTATTGTCTCAAGTTTTAACAAAATGTTTAATTCCAACTTTACGGGAATATGTCAACACAATATATATTAAATATACGCGACACAAACGCATAGATACTACAGATCAAACAAAACTAGTTTATTTAACACATATATTAAACATACGCGACACAAACTCATAGATACTACATATCACAAAACTGAGTAACGACAACGCCACCGCCGCCACCACTCCATCCATCATTGCTACCACTATCCCATCACCGCCGCCACCACTCCTTCATTGCTACCACCACTATTCCCCTGTTAACTTAAGAAAGGGGAAGGTGGCGGTATCACTAGACAAGGGAGAGGCTAGCAAAAGATATAAATAGATTGACTTAGTGGCCTGGCCACCGGCCAAACGTCAAACAACTATGGCACTGTTGGCTCCCCCCTTCCTCACCAACAATATAAAAAGCCCCAGCACCACCACCGACATAGCCAACAACAATAACAGGCAACTTCAGCAAAAAGTATATTATATTATTGTAATGCACTGTGTGATTGCTGGCCTTGTGCCTGGAGTGGAGACAATTATTAATAATTTCATTCTTAAGCCACGCAATGCGCACATTAAGGAACCACTCATGATAATAACAATTTAAAAAACACAACAAAAAGAAAACCCCGTGACCAAGAAATACCGGGATGGTGGCCGGCGGGGAATAGCCGTGTCTCTAGCGGAGAACGACCCCTCTAGTATTGGTTGACACTCGTTCTAGAAGTGGTAACACGAAATGATTACCCCCTGGCGGATAAGGATAAAACGCGACAAAATAAAGTAAATGTCTAATGATAAAATCTCATACCGGATCGGCCGTCACCCGGGTAAAAAAGGGCCGCGTCCCTCAGAGAGGAACCAGACTGGGGTCGAAAAATCAGCTAATGGTTCAAACCTTCCCATCACTTCGGAGCTGGAGACCTCCCATAACCGGAATACTCCTACTGTTGGCTCTCCATGCTCACCACCAAGAAATCCAAAGAAAAAGAGAGAAAAATGTTCAAGAGAAGATAATAAAGAAGTCCTTGAGGCTTTCTACACTGCCATGTACTACCCATCAAATACATCGAATACAGAACAGACATATATCAACTGGAAAAAGAAACATCACGAAAACAGAGGCTATATTGACAGTAACAAACTAGCCAATATACGAAGAAATATTGTAAGAAAAAAGTTACTAACTGATATAGAAATTGATCAGATCAAGCTATTAGCACAAAGTCAGCGAAGGGAAAATGAAACATGTGTCAGTGAAAACGAGGTAAATTGTAACACTTCGAATCCCAGGGTTGGGGCGGAATCACTGGCAACAGAACAAATTAAAGAAAGGATCGAAAAAGTGGAGGGAGTGCATGCTCAAGATGAAACTCCAAATGAAAATAATGAGATCGTAAATGATAAAGAAATGAATGAGAATGAACTTGCCAACTTGAAGGATGAAATTATGATCGAATGGATGAACATGAAAGATTCTGACATGGGGCAACGAGACACCCTCCCTAAGATCCAGAACTCCAAACAGAACCAAAAGATAATACACAAGACTAACATAATTCTCAAAAACATTATCATCACAAACAAACTAAACATTACTGATTTAAATCATCTCTATTATGCAACGGCTCAAGTCACCATTCACTTATGTGGAGTGAAGATGAAAAAACAAAGGAATTCCCACAAGAAATCTACTTGGCAAGAGAACATCAATCGCCAAATAAACCTTCTTCGATCTGACATAGAAATTTTAACAAACTATAAAGTAGGTGAACATGTTAAACAAACTAAACTTAGAAAATTGAAAAGAAAGTACAGTATAAAATCAACAAGTGACATAGACATGCTGATAGAAATAATCAAGCAAAAAGTGTCGGCCAAAGCTGCTCGTATAAGGCGCTTTGAAAAACGATCTAGATTCTATAAGGACAATTATATGTTCAAAAACAACCAAAGAAACTTCTACAGAAAAATTGGTAAGTCAACAATAACTGCTAAATCAATACCACCCAAGGAGGAAGTGCAAGAATTCCTGGAAAAGATCTGGGCCGAAGAAAAAGTTCATAACATACATGCCCCATGGATAGACAGACAAATGAAAGATACAGCTCACCTTGAGGAACAAATATGGGAAAATATAACAGTTGAACAGTTGCGCTTGGCTCTAAGAAAAACCAGCAAATGGAAATCCCCAGGAAAAGACAAAATACAAAATGTTTGAATAAATGCCTTCACAGAGTCTCATGAGCTGTTAGCCCAACTTTACAATGAAATAGTTAAGGAGCCAGAAAAGATACCATCATGGATAGTTAACGGCATTACATTCCTGCTTCCGAAGAATGATGAGACAAACAATCCCAAAAATTACAGACCGATAACTTGCTTGACCACAATGTATAAACTTTTAACATCAGTCCTAACTGAATACACATATGACCACCTGATAACAAATGACCTATTTCCCATTGAGCAGAAAGGGTGTAAACGAGGCTCATATGGCTGTAAGGATCAGATGTTGGTTAACAAAATGATACTGGAAGATTGTCATAATAGACACAAAAATCTATCGATTGCTTGGATAGATTATCAAAAAGCATTCGATAGTTTGCCACACAGTTGGATTGAAAAATGTTTAGAGATTTCCAAATTATCCCCCATTGTCAGGAGGTTTTTGTCATTCAGTATGAAGACATGGAAAACGACACTCCTTTTGAATAGTGAAACAAAATCACTGGAAGCTGGAGAAGTTAATATTAATTGTGGAATTTTTCAGGTTGACTCTTTATCACCGCTTTTATTCTGCATCGCACTTATACCATTAAGTAAAATGCTCAATGAAACGAAACATGTATGACAAAACCATTAATCACTTGTTCTACATGGATGACCTGAAACTATTTGCAAAAGATGATGAACAATTGCAAGGGCTATTATCCACTGTGGAGCAGTTCAGTGATGACATTAAAATGAAATGGAGTTTGGACTAGATAAATGCGCCAAAGCAACGTTCACCAGAGGAAAGCTGCTGAAGAGTTCAGACATTAATCTTGATCGGGGGAACGTTATAAGAGAACTTGATCAAGAAAAAACTTACAAATATCTAGGTGTTTGTGAAGGAGACGGAATCAAGCACTCGACAATGAGGGAAAGGATAAGGAAGGAATGTTACCGCAGAGTAAGAGCAATCTTAAGAACGGAATTGAATGCTAGGAATAGGATCAATGCCATAAACACGCTTGCCATACCAGTAGTAACCTACAGTTACAATGTCATCAACTGGTCAAGCACAGAGATCCGTAGGCTCGATACAAAAATTCGAAAATTCTTAACCATGCACAGAATGCATCACCCTAAGGCAGATATAGATAGAATATATCTCCCTAGGAAAGAAGGAGGACGTGGGTTAATCCAGTTAGACATTGCGTTGAAAACTGCAACAATTGGATTATCTATATATCTAAGGGAATCACATGATTGGATGATCAAACTCGTTTTGAAACACGAAAGCATCAAAAGATCATATTCCATTATAAAAGATGCACAAAGATACAGTAATGGACTACAAATTTCAGAAGTCCCATTTACTGCTGAAATGGAAAACACAGAAAAAGCAAAGCAGGTAAAAGTAACTGCAAAGAAAGAACTACTACAGAAACTGGCTAAGAAATGGCAAGAAAAGCCTCTGTATGGAAAATACCCAGAGCGAGCTAACAATCCTGATGTTGACAACACTTTAACCCATCAGTGGTTGGCATCCTCTGGACTGAAATCGTAGACTGAAGGACTGATTATATCAGCACAAGATCAGTGTCTGCCAACAAAAAATTACCAAGCCAACATAATAAAAAATGGATGCAGCCCATTATGCCGTGTATGCAAAAAACAACCAGAGACCATTGACCATATAATTTCAATGTGCAGTCCTATAGCTCCAACCGAATACCTAAACAGTCATGACAGAGCTGCACAATACATACATTGGATAATGTGTAAGCATTTTGACCTGCCCCATCAAAAGAATTGGTGGGTGCATCAACCACCTCCCATACTTGAAAAAGATCACATCTCAATCTTGTGGAACTTTAGCATCTAAACAGACCGAAAAATAGATGCAAATAGACCTGATATAATATTGAAGGACTTTAAAAAGAGGGTATGCCTGCTAATTGATATGTCTGTTCTAATAGACAAGAATGTATCTATAAAAACATTTGAAAAATTGAGCAAGTATAAGGACCTGGAGATAGAAATTGGAAAAATGTGGAAATTGAGAACTAAAACAATACCAGTGGTTGTAGGCGCTCTGGGAATGATACCTAAGGGGTCTAATGATTACTTATCGCAAATCCCAGGTAACCCGCGTATAGGAGAAATACAAAAGATAGTACTAATTGGAACTGCCCATATACTAAGGAAGATTCTGTCAATATAAGTACATCACAAGTCTAAACACTAAAGATGCATGTGTGAGTATGTATGTTCTTTCTTGAACATGGCGGACCTTGTTGTCTCTTGAGGTCACTGGTTGTGACTTGGTGATAACTCGTATGAACATAAAGCAAGATAAATGCAACAGTAATAATAATAATAATAATGTTCTGCTTTACGAATTCGCCACTGAAAAAAATAAAGAATTAAGTACTTCAGAACCATTGATATAGAACATAGCCGGACTCTAATAAAGATGTTTCTTACACTCAATAATTTATGAGTTTCTTCTGTCTGGGCTATCACATTTAGAGACATTGTGATATTCGTGAAAAAATTGAGAACCATAAATACCATGGGCAATTGTGTTATCACATTCCTAACTTAAAACCATTACCATGGTGATCATAGAGTATTGTTGAACTGATTACAGCAAGATCGTGATGGGTCTCAGCAAAGTGCTGAGAATCGCTTAAAAGAGGATAATCCTTCATCAATGAGCCGGCTGTGTTCCGTATCCCATATAAATATAGTCAGAAGCGGCTTAGATGAGAAGCAAGTTTTCTAGCATTACTTGATTTTAGAGATATATAATTTCAGATCTCTGGTATCAAGGGATTCGCAGGTTTTCCTGCATTTGAGCAGAAAATTTGATGTCAAATTCAATCTATTAAAGAATGAAGGAAAGAACTGCTGCAAATGTCTTCAAATTAATCAAGCGTCCCTTCATTTTTATGCTGGTCCAGCTAAATCTCTTAGCAGCTTTGAATAACAGCAAAGGCTGTTGATATAAAACAAAATAAAAAATATAGCAGGTGGCTAATGTGCATATCACACATGTTACATATGACGGATAGAAATGAAATAGATATCCTGAGAGAGTAACGAACTAGTGCATCTGCTGTCAATATCAAATAGTGAGTCTGGAGTGACTCACCTGATTGTCATCAAAGTGGCATGTTATATCCTCATAGGAACATATGGTAGCATAAATGCCATCCTATGCGGCACATACTGGACAACACAACTGACCGTGTTTAAACAACAATGCAGCAGCGTCAATAAAATGATTTGCTGAGCATATCACAGATAGGTAACCTTTATAATTGTTTCTACGTTAGGCACAAGGCCAGCAATTATCCAGTGCATTACTGGTACTTTATTTTATCGACCCCGTAAGGATGAAAGGTAAAGTTAACCTTGGCGGGATTTGAACTCAGAAAGGCAAGGCGTCCGACCCTCTGCCAATACTGCCAATCCACCGCCCTCTACCAATACTGCCAATCCACCGCCCGTAATAATAGTTGCAAGAAGATTCAGCAGGAGAACACTGTGTAACATGACTGGCCCTTTGTTTAACAGAAAGGAATCATCTGGCAGGTTACCAAACAATTTCCAACTACGCAAATTCATAAATAATTTGCACCGTTCTGTTGTCCATAATGATAGAACTAAAAGATAAAATAAGCTAGTTCATTAGTACAAATGATTGATTCAACTGCTTAAATCTACAACAAAAAAAACAACAGAAACAGACCGAACAATGTGTCTCTATGTGTTGGCTTTACTTGCTAGAGATATCAGCCATATTGCTGTGAAAACACACCATATATTCTTATAAAAGGATGAAATCATTGTGCATGTTCCGAAAATCGATTAAAGGTGTTTATCATTTTTCAATTCTAGAGAAATTCGCATTTCTGGCATGTTTCCCTGTGTATATATTAGAAATGTTTATATACACATTGGTGCAATCTCAGTAACCCACTTTGTATATATACAGATATAACATTATCTTACACTTCGGCTGCTTGGAACACCTATTAATATACAATGTAATTATTTACCAGTCCACGTGCGCTAATTTACATATGTAACTTAGTGCGTCTATTTCAGAAAATTACTATCAGCTGATAGGTATATAAGGCCATCAAATACGTGTATCTTTGTGGCTTTTTAAATGATAAACATACCTGCTGGTGAAGACCCAACTATGTCTAAAAATCGATTGAAACTGTTTGTCATTTCTTTGTTTTTCAATTACAGAGAAATTCACATTTCTGGCATATTTACTTGTTTAAAATGTATATATTTATATAAAAACTGGCGCAGTTTCGGTTACCCACAATTTACACACACACACACGCACACACACACACACACACACACACACACACACACACACACACACACACATACACACACACACACACACACACACACACACACACACACACACACACACACACACACAAACACACACACACACAAACACAAACACAAATATATATATATATATATATATATGGATTGGCAGTATCGGTAGAGGGTCGGACACCATGCTTTGACGCATACAGTTACGGCTCTTGCCATTCTGAGTTCAAATCCCGCCATGGTTAACGTTGCCTTTCACCCTTACGGGGTCGATAAAATAAAGTACCAGTAATGTACTGGGATAATTGCTGGCTTTGTGCCAAAAGTAGAAACAATTATTATTATTATTATTATTATTTCGTATTTATAAAGAAACACGGTATGTTTATAGATAAACATTTAGAAATCCATCGCTATGCAAAAAGACACCGGGGCTGACGCCATCAGGTGGTGTCCAGCGGAAGCAAGTGGGAAAACTGTCGATGCATTTCGAACTTAACTGGTCCTCATCAGAACGATCCCTACTTATTTATGTTCATACATATATACATATATGTATATATATATACGAGTGTGTGTGTGTGTGTGTGTGTGTGTGTGTGTGTGTGTGTGTGTGTGTGTGTGTGTGTGTGTACGTAGCTATATGTTTGTGTATGTGCGTATGCACAAATCTATGTATGTATAAACGTTGCTACTTTAACCATAGAGTAAATGGTCGGATTTAATTACGTTGCAGTTCTGCATATATATACGATTGGTTTCTGTGCTGTCAGTTCGCAAATGGCAGAGAACAAGAACTGTGAAAGTATCTCAGCAACTTCGACAATTGTTCTCTAATTCTTCTTGCAAGTCTTTTACCAAAACTAATCTGAAGAATTTTACTAAACTAATCAAAAGAACTTTGCAACGAATTTTTCACTACTAAATCCTGACAGTCAAGTGTTTGCATTCGTTTCCTCTTTCTTCCAACATCTTATTTACTATCTTGAAGTTAGGCCACGATTATTTTCTTTTCCGCCGATGCAAAATTCTAAATTGTGGTCGACAGATTTGTTTCCGTTAATGGAAATAATATATTGAGAAATGAAAGGTAACATGTCGATATTCTGCTTAGTAACATTCGTATTTTCCAATTGTATTTTAGGTTTTATTGATATAGAATATTTTGTCTTTCTTTTCCGTTTTCAATTTTTACTGTCATGGAAGTTCTAGCGAACTCCCTAAACTGACATTCTAAGTACAGCTTAAATATATTTTATTCCAAGATTAAACTTTTTACCTGCTCTCACGATCTAACATCATGAACAATGAACATTTATGTGAAAGGATGTTAAGCCTGGCAAAATCGAAACTGCTTTTTCTTTTAATGTTTCTTTCACATCCTCTCATTCTTCCGGAAAATTATTTCCTATTCACTGCAGTGTTTTGAACATTTCTGGATCTGTCGATAGCATTCAACATTCAGCTACACGATACATCTAAAATAGCAATTGTCTGCTACACTCTCTGGTTTCTTGTTATACATATCAAAATATAACTGGTTTAAAATGAACATTTCCATTCTAGCTCAACAAAACAGCTTTCTATTACTAGCCTTAATTTACGTCGCCATCTCTCCATCTATTTGATACCAGTTGTTCAAAAATGAAATCATAGTTGACTGAATCAATACAGTACAAGACAACAAGGCAATCAACTAATCTCCCCTCACAAATGTTTCCTACGAACTTTTTTGACCTTTACCACACAAACACACTCACACACAGACATATATTTATGTGTATATATATATATATATATATATATATATATATATACATACTTACAAAGAGGCATTCGACACCATCCTCCAGAACATTCCTTTACTAAAAGGAGACCCAAGAATGAACAAAATCCTCGAAACACACATCATAAAGAGCAAAGGACAACCTAAATCCATAAAAAACATCCTCACACAAGCCAAAATCCAACAAACACTTATAATGAACCCTACTGTAACAAAATACGGAAGGGCCAACTGTGGCATATTCATAAATCTAATAGAAGGTTCAACATTCCATTTTAAACAAGGACAACATTTCACATGTGCATCTGAAAACCTAATCTATGTTTTGACCTGCTCAGGTTCTCAAGAGCACCACATAGGACAGACAAAAAACAGCCTCCGACAACGTATGACCGTCCATAAATCACAAATTAAAATACAGGAATACAGAAAGATTGCATTTAGTGAACATATCGCCAATTGTGCTCACAACCAACATCCAAACTTT
Organism: Eledone cirrhosa; assembly: GCA_964016885.1. NCBI lineage: Eukaryota > Metazoa > Mollusca > Cephalopoda > Octopoda > Eledonidae > Eledone > Eledone cirrhosa. The sequence goes on from OZ024742.1 coordinate 177,623,719, forward strand.
AAAATTTTCCCCATTTGCAAATTCATAGACAACGCTACTTTCATCCATCGTACCAATGAGGAAACATATTTCATTAACAAATTCCAACTTCTACTTAATGCACTAAACTTCGGACCAAACTAAAACTGGAACAAACAATCAAACATTTACAAGGTTTACCTCCCTTACACCCAACCTAATCCTTTTTCTTAAATAAATTAAATATCATCCAGCATGAACTGCCTCCCCCTGCATATTAACTCACTAAAAAGGGAGATCATATCAAACCAAAGTTCACCATTTGCCTCCATCATGGATCGACTAAACACCCTTGCTATACGAACACATTTTGATCTGCTTAACTTCAAGAACTATGCCTGTAAATAACATTATATTTTCTTTCACATTGACTTTTTATGCTCCACATTACGTCCCTTTTGTTTCTTTTTCTTTTTCTTTTCTCTTTTTTTCTTTTTTTTCTTTTTTCCTTTTTTCTTTTTTCTTTTTTCTTTTTTCTTTTTTCTTTTTTCTTTTCACTTCATAAACCTTGTTTGTAAATAACATTATTCTTTCTGCATCATTTCTTTAAGATGGGTAACACCACCATTCAAAACCAATATATATCACTGTCATTTGATAATGCATAAACATGCTAAAACCGGTAATAGACAATTATTAAATATATAAATAAATAAATGCAATTGTTAATTAATAAATAAATCAACTAATAGCTTAACACTTCACACAAAGTAAAATATTTCGTTTCAATCATTTTCTAGCCCAGAAAAGAGAGAGAGAGAAATAAAAAGGGAAGACAATATATTTTTCTTCCTAATAATCGTCTCTTTCTCCCTGTTTTCATATATATATATACGTGCGTATACTATGTATATATTTATTTATTTATATATATTTATAAGTATATATATATATATATATATATATATATATACACACCCACACACACACACACATATCCGTGTAAGCTTTCAACGTAGCTTTTGCGACAGGAGTCGTGCTCACAAACCTTCGAATTGGGCAGCTATCAATGTATGCTTTATAGACATGACCATTCGTCTTCTGTAGTATGTATAGATGATAATTTATGTATGTCTCCAGAATAGAACATATGAAAATCAAATTTGACATATATAGACTGCACTTGCGGTGGAAACAATAATGGATACACCACATATCCCGTGTCATTACCACTGATATACGACATAAATGCAGTCATACCATATGGCTTAACAGATACCATGTCCCCGGTTTGAATTATATCATAGCGAAGCTTGATAATAAGCTGTTACTCAAACATAGAGGAACAATCACTGAACTCAAGAAGTGATAATCCAGTAAAGCTTCCGTGGGAAAGGGACGGCAGTACGTAGACGAGTTTTAGTTTTCTTTTGAATTTAGTAGTCAAGATAGAGAATAAAACATTTATATCGCTGTTTTGAAGTTCATTGACTCCAATAAAACCTCTGATTCAATTCATCCGATCGGATAATAATTATTAAGATTGAAAAGTTAAATTGCCTCTTTCTCTTCATGTCATCAAGTCCACGTACAGTAAAGCAATCATTGATTCTCCAGGCGTTATAACCCAACATTATAAAATCTAAATGTTTTACTTTCATGTTGGGGGCATACCTAGTCACGCGTCGACGGCTTACATTTCCTTCCAATTACATCTACTGACGAATGGTCCGGTTCTATCAGACGCTGTGACAGAATATTAGAATAGTAAGGTCCAGTAGGGTTGGGTCTATGATATGGATTGATCTGTACTTTGTCGACAACATCACGTTTATCTTAGATGGAATCATTGGTACTCATGCCCTTCTGTCAAGAGTAGAATCGAAATGTTACACCTCACTGCAAACGAGATAGTCTAGAACATGGTTGAGCATGAGCCAGATGTAACGTTGAAGTCTCTATTATATTTCTATATCCTCGGATCATTCAAAAGAGAATAGACAAAATTCATCAATATAAATTTTACCTGAAAATCTCTTTAAAAGAAATATGTTGTCTGTGAAATATCTTTAAAGAGGAATTGAAATGAGAATCTAATATGAAATGAACGTGCTCATTGTTAACTTTTTTTATTTTAACAAACCCAGACAAAATAAATATTATAGAATGTAATGTTGAACTTTAGTATCTTTCGTTAAATATAGAGGTTTCTCTTCTCATATTCCTCACGTCACAACACTACAATGTTTCTAAAGTTTGCCTTGCACTTTACAACACTTGATTATAGAAAAAAAATAGTGATTCTATTTGCCAAGCCATTTGATGAAGTAATGTTAAAACGAAGTCTATCAAATCTCGGGAGACAGTTTCTCTTCTTTCGAAGGAAAGATACCCCACCGACACAACTATGATTCCGAAAGAAGGAATACGAAACTGAATATTGCCTGACATTATGTCCTGCAATTTGCTGTTTCAACTCACCGGGATAGTACGCAGTTCAATTTTCTTTTTATAGATGCCTGAAAATCGGTACAAGAGTCAGTGTGTCACGAAAACTATATTGCGCATCTTACGTTTTGAGGGTGTAGGAGGGGAAATTGTAATAATTCTACCAAGTAACATTAGTGAAATTCGATGGGTTCCGTTGTGGATTGAAACTTGTTTCGGTTAGTATGGTTTTACTTTATGTTCAAAAGGTATTTTTCACTTTCACAGGAAATACAAAGTTTGGTGTCATTATATCGATCTCCTAACTACTCTGTTAGCTGTTTGGATTTGATAGACTATGAACGCAAAAGTTAGTTGTTGTTTGTATTTTTTTTTCCAATTTCCATACATGTAAAATCTAAAGGAACAGAAGTCCACTTCACTAAACAAAGATGTCCATCTCATTCATCTCCACCACCTTCATCTGTTAATTATTTTATCCATTGAATTCTGAAAACTGAAAGGTAATTTATGCCTGTAGATGAAGTAGAGAATACAGGTAAATGGCCTTTAGCCTTCAATGAAAGAGTAAAAGCTTCCATAATTTTCCCCTTGTGTTTGTCAAATCAGTGAATCAGACCTGTTACAGAATAGTAAAACTAACGTAGCGTGTTTCATTAAAGTGCTGTACTTAATATTTCAACCTGTTATTTTAGTATATATATGGAGTGACATGTAATCAAGCCAGGCAAGCGATGGATGCTCAATGTTCTTGTTCAGAAACCACATTAATGGAACACTCACAAACAGGAATTACATAATGGAAGCTATTACACCAGTTTTGACGATGCTTGTAAATTCATTGTGAAGTTTATTCCATTATCGACTACACATCGTGTTTGTTTAGATGCCATAGGAAGCATCTATTAAGGATAAAGATTCACTAGAAAAGAAATATATACACAGCGTAGTAATGGCTGAAAAATCAACAATTTATGAAGCAACGATGAAGTATATTTCATTCCCTATTCTGCCATTATGTGTTGGAAAGACAAAGATATGAAATACAAGGGAAATATATCAAATATATCAAAAACAGAGAAATAGTCTTAAATCATGTAAAGGCGTACATTACACTTATGGCTGTCAGCTTATTTTCTATATACCTGAATCTACTAACGGAAATATTTCATGACACGTAGCAATATTAATATTGCCTAAACGTATTTCCAATTGCTTGCAAATTCACTAATTGAAAGAGATGAGAATGATAGAAGAATACACAAGAACATATTTTCACTACTTTTAGATGAGTACATACCATCGCAATGGATTCATTATATGTATATGAGTAAGATGTATGATTCTATAAATTACCATCTGTGTGTATGAATTGATGTGTTTATGTGTACGAGTGCTTGAATATATATATATATATATATATATATATATATATATATATATATATATATATATATAGTAATAATAATAAATTTGAAGACTAAAACCCAAAGAGGGCTCGATAAGGATAAATATATATCAAATATATAAGAACCGTAGAGCAAATATTTATTAAAATAACAGATTAAAGTTTAAGCAAAGAATCGCTGCTTTCACCCTTAACAGGAAGATCCGGTTAAGGGTGAAAGCAGCGATTATTTGCTTAAACTTTAATCTGTTATTTTAATAATTATATATATATATATATATATATATATATATATATACATTTGTGTATATATATGTTTGTCTGTGTGTTATACATAGATATACATATAAAATAATTCTACTATAGTAATCATGATGTACAGTTCAAAACCCTATATCCGGAGAAGTCTCAATAAAGGTTATGTACGCCATAAGAAAATATATTAAAATTTTATTTCAACATATTTCAACATATTAAAAGTTTAATACAGAAATATATTCAGGATCTCAAAATATGCCAAATAGGGTAAAATCTTTTCATATATATTTTTTCAAAAAATATCTGATTGAACAAAATCGTGCTTTCCCTCTCATAATTATTTTTTACAATTTCTTCACTCTCTTCATTTTGCTATTTAATTTCTATTTCTCTTTGTATCTTCTGACGGAAATTTAGTGTACGGAACGCTAGGACATATTTTTCTTCTATATCAAGAGTTAATATATATATAATATATATCTTTATTGTACTGCATTGTTTACCGTTAACTGTTCGCGCACAAACACGCACACACATACGCATATATTTATGTAACTTCTAGATAAAACATTTAAAATACCTTATTTGTGGTTGTTTCTAATTTAATCCATGTAATGTCCATGGGTCAGCATGTACATAAGAATATTGTAATGGGTCGTTAACGAAATTGGTAATATTCATACCTAGGTATATTTTATATATATTCCTGGCTAGAATACATTCATGTTTACAGTGTGTATATCGCCAATAGGCCATTATGATACCTGTTGAGGTTTATGTAATGTAACAATTAAGAGCACATTATATAGATAAGAATGAACATATCTGCGGGTGTATAACAGAAATTATATCACATGCTTCAAACCACTTTAGCTATACAATTGACTCTGCTCCATTACCCAATATGAAGAATAAACAAATGCACATATAACTTTATTAGGCAAAATATTTCACAGCTATTTCAGTACATATATTGTATTATGTGAACATGAGCATTTTCTCAGAGGATTTACGGATTCAACCATTTGCCATCAGTTTTGACAAGACAATTTCCTTCGTAATGCTGCTAAGATACTATTCGATCGATTCGTTAATCCTCAAGAAATTGATACAGTGAAGCGGAAAAAATGCAATAAACTGAACAAGATTGGTGTAAGAGAATCTACGGTGATATTAAATATAGCCTGGAGATTTAAAGCTCCTTTATTGGTTACTTGAAAATGCTTATGAAATATATACAGAATTCTGAATTTGGCATATGATATCTGAATTGTATTGTAGATAGAAGAGGCAAAGTTTAAGTTGATTTTATTGTTAATATTTTAGAAAAGTTCTGATTAGTAGAAAAGAAACCCATGAAATAAATGCTGAACGATTTTAGACACTTCATAGAAACTCTAGCTGGCGGCTACCAATGAGAGTGTAAATATAACTCTCTTATGATTCTGCAATATACTTTAAAATTATCATAGAAATAT
>OZ024742.1:177634268-177649268 GCA_964016885.1 Eledone cirrhosa
GTATACATATATGTATGTACGTGTACGTACTTATATTTAAGTAACAGCCGTACTAAGAGTGGGATATGAAATTTCGTTTCATTTTTTCCGTTTATATATATATATATATATATATATATATATATATATATATATATATATATATATATATATATATACAGGGTGAGCCTAAAGACTTACTCTGCTTAAACATCTTTAAACATAGTTGCATTTTGTTACTGAAAGTTACAACTAATTCATGTAGAAGAAAAATGTAAAACAGATCAGAAAAACTTTAAACCTGAATGAATTAAAACAATGAAAAAGTAAAACTTCAAATAGTATCCGAGATATGGTATATTATAATCAGGCAAACACTTTATGTTCACCACCTTATATATATATATATGCAGAGGTTATATTTAATTTGTTGGGATTAAACAAGCTTAAAACATTGTATAACTGATATAAAGCACTCAAGAGTTAGTTGAGTAAATATTCAATATATGGAAACTATATTTATAAAACCATAATTATTTTATTATATTTATTTCAAGGGCAACCATGGCAAATTTTGGTGCCCTTTCATCAGATAAAATAGAAATTTGTTTCATGAATATTGACATGCCCGCATAAAGGCAACCTCAACGGTTGAGGTTGGCTGGATAGTGGAACAAATATTTTATTGAGGGTGATTCAAAGTTATGAGTAAGCATGCCAATGATTGTCAGAAAAATTGAAAAAACAACGGTTTATTTAAATTAAACTTTTGGAAGAAAGTAGTGAAAGGGGGAGAGAAAATGGAGAGAGAACAAATATTGAAAGGGAGAGAGAAAGATTAGTGAAAGGGAGAGAGAACAAAAAGAGAAAGTGAAAGAGAGAAGAAGAAAGAAAGAGAGACAAGATTATGCAGAGTGATAGTGAAGAAAACTTAAGGAAGAGCGAGCAAAGAAATTAGCTTTTCCAGGGATGGATACTCAAATCGTAAATATAACGTTCACTATATTAAACCTAATGCTATATTTATAATCATAAGTTAAAAATTAAATTAATAATAAATAAATAAAATCTCGTTTCAATAACCATAAATGTTCCTTTACGAATATTGGTAAACAATCTTCAACCTTTCTATCCAACTTATTATGGAACTTAAAATGCAAGAATATAAACTGTTCTTCGTCTTGGAATATTGTCTCCAAAGCACCAGCCTACAGAAACACAGCTTTATCCAAATTTTGCAGCCTATGCGTTAAAGAAATTTTTTATACTAAAATGTAAGAACTCTATTAATTTGCGTAATAACCTATTTAGTTCTTGTAAACATCGTTTAAATTCAACTTTTAGATATATATATAAAATGTAATATGTGGTTAATATTCATTACATAATGTTTTCTCTATCCAAACACCTATAATCTCATTCCTCAGATTATATCCATATATGGTTCAAGAATTTATTATAATTCTAATTTTAATAACTTCGTAAATATATAAAATACACTTATTAAATTTTTAATTTACTCCTTAAAACCTTTTCTTTCTACTTCATAAATATACTTTATATTATTACACTTATCAATCGTACCTCCAAAAAATATATCATAACCTTTTAGAATCACTACTTGAAATTCTTTTAAGAAAAGGTTTTCGAAAATCTTAAAAATTTTCTTTGAAAGACTTTTTGAAAGTTTTTTTTTATTTTTTTTGAAATAATTTGTTGAAAGATTTTTTTGAAAGTTACGGAAAAATTATTATTTTCATATCTTCCAGTATTTTTATATCTTCCAATATTTTAAACATTTTTAATATTTATGTATTTTCATATATTTCAAAATACTTCTATATATTTGAAATAATGTATGGTTTATGTTTTAATTATATGTTAAGACGAATTTTTATAAATTTTTATAACTTCTTATAACTTTTTAAGAGATTTTTATGTATCCTTGGAGTAATTTGAGTTTTTTTTTAAATCCCTTTTAAACTTCCTTTAAATTTCCTTATTGTTTTTTTATAATCTCAATTTTTATAGTCTTAATTTATAGTCTGAATTTTTAAATGGTTTTAGTATATACTTCTAATTAAGTACTTAATCATTTGTAAACTCTCGTAATTTTTCGTAATCTTTGAATCTTTTAGGTGTTTAAGATTTGACTTACAACTATTAACAAATTCTGGCTAAATATAATTTTGCCAAACTTACTTTAATTAAATAAACAAAACTAGATTCTAAATATTTTTCCAATGTAAAATACTATACATTTAAATAATTTATCATCTATAACATAACATAACCATCTAAACCTATATATAATTATTACATCTTAATATATTTTAAATACTTCTTATTTTTAATTAAATTTAACAGTATTTTTATTTATTATTAATTTAATTTTTAACTTATCATTATAAATATAGTATTAGGTTTAACATAAACATAGCATAGTGAACGTTATATTTACGATTTGAGTATCCATCCCTGGAAAAGCTCATTTCTACGCTCTCTCTTCCTTAAATTTTCTTCGCTATCACTCTGCATAATCTTGTCTCTCTTTTTGTCTCCCTTTTTATCACCCTTTTTCTTTCTTCTTTCTCTTTCTCTTTCTCTTTTTTTCTCCCTCCCTTTTACTATCCTTTCTCTCTCCCTTTCAATATTTGTTCTCTCTCCATTTTCTTTCTCCCTTTCACTACTTTCTTCCTAATTTAAATAAACCGTTGATTATTCAATTTTTCTGACACTCACTCAATTTGAATCACCCTCAATAAAATAATTTTTCCACTATCCAGCGAACCTCAACCGTTAAGGTTGTCTTTATGCGGGTATGTCAATATTTATAAAACAAATTTCTATTTTATCTGATGAAAGCGCACCAAAATTTGCCTTGGTTGCCCTTGAAATATATATAATAAAATAGTTATGGTTTTATAAATATAGTTTCCATTTATTAATATATTGTGTATATACCTACACACACATATATATATATATATATATATATATATATATATATATATAAACAAGAAGTGTAAGTCAAGAGGCGAAAATCTTTTATTTGCTGTTTTATATTTATATATATATATGTGTGTGTGTGTGTGTGTGTGTGTGTGTGTGTGTACGTGCGGGTGTGTGAGTTTGTGTGTGTATATGTGCTTTTGTGTGTGCGTGTGTGTGTGTATATATATGTGTGTGTGTATATGTGCTTTTGTGTGTGCGTGTGCGTGTATATATATATATGTGTGTGTATGTATGCGTGTGTGTATGCATGTGCGTATATGACAGCATGTGCGCGTGTGTGTGTGTGTATAAAAGCCGCATTTGAAGTTGAGATGAAACATTATATACACCAAAGAATTAAAATACTCTTATATATGTGAGATCAGCAAAATAGCTTTGAGTAGAATTGTTAATGAAAATCTCATTGTTAAATTAACGCTAAGATAATTAGAGTGTAATTAGAAATAATTATGCGGCGGAAGAACACAAATTATTAGGTCAATTAGGGCGGAGGATGGACAATATCGGTTAAGCATCAGACAACATGTTTTGCAGCATTTAGTATGGCCCTTTACGTTCTGAGTTCAAATCCCGCAAATGTTATCTTTGCCTTTCATCCTTACAGGATCGATAAAATAAAGTATCAGTGAAGCATTGGAGTCACTTTAATCGGCTTTCCCCTTCCCATGGCATTGCTAGCTTTGTGCCAAATGTAGAAACAATTTTTAGTGCAATGTTTGATATTATTTAAATTATTATTTTATTTTTAATTATTGCAGGAAGGCATATTTTAATTTATTAGAGGTCTTCTGTAACGGTCTTGCCAAAATAGTAATGAAAAAATAATCCCATAAATATATTGTATATGCCTTCTTATACGCCTCAGTCGTGAATTTCTCTACGTTAGTGTTAATATTGATTAATCCCATCCCGTCAGGCTCGCATTGTATGCGAATAATCATTTGCAGTAGATATAATACATGCAAAATCTATATACGTTATAAATTTTCCCGCATTGGTGCCAAGTAACCAAACGTTGTTGAAGATATTTAAAGCTTCTGAAGGTGCTGCACCATGATCACAGGTTAAAATACCCATACCTGGACTTATGTCTGTTTATGTATATTAATAAAGCTGACGGCCGTATGTATCTAACAAACTTTTCGCCAAACGGCTGGGCCAAACGGCACCAAATTTGCACCATAGATGTAATCTTTTCCTAGTAAGAAAGTGAGGGTATTTTTCTTTACTAAATTTCGTTAAAAGATTAAAGATATTTTATTGTTTATTTCCATATTCACTTTTTTTAAACTTTCATATTTCAACACTTCCTCTCTCTTTCTTAGTCTTTCTTTTTATATAGATACATAGCTATAACGTCGTACCCTTATATTCTCTTATATTCGTATGTCTGGCAGTCTGCATTATGAAAACCATTCTGTACATTGACCTCGCTATCTGTGTGTGTGTGTATATATATATATAAATATATATATGGTGTATATATATATATATATATATGGTGTATATATATATATATATATATATATATATATATATATATATATATATATAGTGTGTGTGATATATATATATATAGTATGTGTGATATATATATATATATATATATATATATATATATATATAAATATTTACACATACACCAATTAAACAAAGTCACAGGTATATATGTCTTTTGGCAACTTTTCACGATGTGGCACAATGGAGTATTAATAAATTAAAATTATCAGTGCAAAATACTATAGAGTAAAGCATGTCCAGAGAATTATTTGATAATATGTAGACATCATCTCTCCTCCCAATCACCATAATTAACCACACAAAATATGAATTAGGCCAGGCTATAAGAATAAAAGGCATCTATGAAGAAATAGTAAATAAATACGCCAAGCGGCGTCTTCGCGCGCAACCGCTATAGAATATTTACCCAACATTTCAACAGCACGTGGAAATTAATTAAATATACGGTCAACCATACATAATTAGGTAAAAATTAATGTTAGAAATGGTTATATACATACCAGGATTAAATCACTAAATCCCCATCTAAGATGCCTTTTATTCTTATAGCCTGGTCTAATTGATTTTTTGTGTGGTTAATTATGCTGATTGGGAGTATATATATATTATCAAATAATTCTCTGGATATGCTTTACTCTATAGTATTTTGCTCTGATAATTTATTAATTCTCCATTGAGCCACATCGTGAAAAGTTGACAAAACACATATATACCTGTGACTTTGTTTAATTGGTGTATGTGTAAATATTTATATTTAATAATCTCCCATAAGGTTGAGATAAAAATTTGGCAGTATTGGGCTGCGCTTTCTAGCAACCAACCCCCTCGCCGTAAGCAACCAATCACACCCTTCCTGACTTGACCACTGCCACGTCACAGTTCTCAACCATTTTGAATTCGTGTTTGGCGGCGGCCACTTCGGAAAATAATATGTCCTAGCGAGTTTATCCCCTGAAGAGCACTAAACTCGAGTATTAACCTTAATAAGGTATCTCAAAAGTGACCGAAACCCTAGGGTCGGGATTTAATTGATTTAATCCTGGTATGTATATTTTGAAGACCCTTTAAAGCAAATAATTTTCAGCAAACAAGTTTTGCTTGACCGGCAACCGCTCTGTATATTCAGTTCCTGATTATTACTGGAATTCTATAAGAATCCAACATTCATAATTTTTAGCAAACAGGAGGAGTGCTGAGCTTTCGTAAGTACCAACAGGTACAAAACATAGCTCTGTCAGCTTATCTCCCCTTGTTTGCTGAAAATTGAAGTAAGTGACAGTCACTATTTTAAAACAAGTTACCTGCCCAAACATCATGTTCTAGAATTTCATAACACGGCCGTATAAGCGAACGTTAGCCAATGTTGGCATGATACTATCTTGATGTGTTTACATCAATTCTTTGTCGTTCTATATATATATATATATATAAATATATACATAATACTAGCTGTTTCTCCACTAGTATTATGGGGGAAAACATTTTGTATATCGTTTAAATTTGTATGAATTATGCTCATTGTGGTTAATGTTCATTGAGCTTTCTTTGTTGAGTATCATAAACACTGTATATTCTATATATATATTAAACCTTCTCCTTCTTGACCCACTTATTCCTGAGATCGTCGTGAGGGTAAAGTCATCAAACACACCCTTCAGTGGGTCTTGTCAGAAGCAACCGTCTAGAACTGATCCGGCTGCATCCACAAGCGAGACCACCCGGGATCATGAATGTTATCCAATCATCTAGCTTGGTTTCTACACCTGGGTTGGTTTTGCCAGTAAAATCCGTTGAGCAATTCTTTCCTGAGAGTTTTTAAACACATGCCCATAGTATACGCGCTGTGATCTCTTATTTCGGAGACGAAGCGACTCTTCCTGGAGATGGGCCTGCGACCTGTCTTGGAAGACCTGGGATGTAAGCGCAAAGTTTGTGTAACCCAAGACCCAAAAGAGAGTCGGAAGGGAGCAAAGCTTGATAATTGGAACCTGGAACATCACAATTATTACAGTTAAGGAGCAAGAATTAAGTGGAGGAGACTAGGTGGTACCGGTTAGATATAGTCGTGATATTCCTCAACTAAGTTCCGTGGCTCTGATACTGTAAATTTGGATGGCTGATAGAAACTACATAATTTAACTGTGGCGCCAGAAATGGCTGCACAAGCGAGATGTGGGATACTCACAAGACACCAGAATGTGTTATGGACTTCATTCTATTTGGTGAACGAATATACAAGTGTGTTTATGTGCATGTGTGTGTGTGTGTGTGTGTGTGTGTGTGTGTGCGTGTGTGTGTGTGTGTGTGTGTGTGTGTGAGGGGGGGGGGGGGGGTAGACGGTGTATGTTACATATTGAGATTATTGAGTTAAAGTTGTGGTGAAATATATTTGTACTTCCTTGGAACATAAATTGAAGAAAAAGATAACAATTGAGGAGACAGAAACAAGGTTGATGAAAATTGCCATCTACGTACAGCAGGTATATAATATATTATATTTATTTATAGTTATTTAATTTGATCTATGCATGTACAAGTTAATTCAAATCACAATGTTACAAAACCGTTCAAAGGTCATTTAACATACTGCTATAGGAAAGCTGTTTTAGTTGGTTTCGAACATGCATGAACAGTATTAAAATCAACTTAGCTATTCTCTGGAACTGACATGACAAAGCAAACCTTTTTGTCTAATAATATATTTATGCAAAATTTGCTAATTTGATAATAATATTATTGAAGATCTCCTATTATTACTGTCTGTTATATTTGTACTCTATAAACTTCACATTGTAATGCGAATTACTACGATTAACAAAACAAAATAGTGAACCTAATGGTAAAGTTAAGGTTACTTTACTTCAATTCTTCAGATAATTTTTATTTCTATAGGAAACAAACGACGTATCAAAAATAAATATAAATGGCAAAAGTAGAATAATGTTTAACAAATCTATTCTAGATTGAAGCTCTAGGATCAATATAAAGGCTCGATATAGTAACAGCTTTTAAGTTGGAAGTTGATAGTCCCAGTGGAAAAAATCAGGTTACATTTATCGCACCAAAGATCGCTAGAGGGCATTTGTTTTAAATAGATGTGAACGTTTTATGTTTTTATAAGGTACAATCTCCTGAATTGCTTTAATATAAATAACTTTATTCCTACTGGAATATGTTCAACATGTACATTTTTAGTAGCAAACTCAATGCATTTTCTGATGATAGGTTCGGCAAATTTATTTCAAAGAGGTGTCTCGCAGCAATAAAATCATTTACATGTGAAAAATGTCACTGAGGAAAGATATGAAGAATGGAAATCGGACAGGAAGCAGAGTGGGATGGGGAATATATTATTTGTACATAAAATCATATAACTGATAAATACTAAAGTTTGTTCTGGCGTTACCTCTTGCCAATGTTAGTTTAAATCTTTTCCTCTTCAGTTGGTAAAATAAATATTTATTACATACAGTTATCGAACAAATTTCATGTATTTACCACTGATTTGTCACAACAGTATGATGTTTGATTGGTAGCAAGTTCTAATCACATCAATGATAATTCTGAAATACATGTCCCAAAATGTTACAAACATTCTATATATTTACATAGAATAGATATTTATGCACAGCGATTTGAATTGTGAATGTAATTCAGATGAAACAAGTAAATAATGTTTGGTAATGAAATACATTTATGCGCCTTTTCTATATTTATAATAACAAAAATGATCTTTCGTAATGATGTAGTATCAGATGAAGGTGTGTATTCGCAGCGACATCAGACTGTTATTGACGTAATTTACAGTGTTTAAGAGTAAACGAAGTTTCAGGTTGTCATATGTTATTAATAGACACGCGTATCACGGGTTTTGCTCATCAGACGCTTAAAATATCAATATCCAAAGTTCTTCACTGTTTGGATAATGTGCCTATGTGAGGTGTTAATAGTAGGCGACGTTTTGAGTGTGGGCTTGGTTCTTATGGCAGATTATATATATATATATATATATATATATATATGTTGGTGTATTATAATAATTGTTTCTACATTTGGCACAAGGCCAGCAATTACCCAGTGCATTACTGGTACTTTATTTTATCGACCTCGTAGGGATGAAAGGCAAAGTTAACCTCGACGGGACTTGAACTCAGACCGTAAAGGGACATAACTATGCTGGAAAGCATGACGTCCGACCCTCTACCGATACTGCCAATCCACCGCCCTATGTGTACTATAATAATGATAGGCACAAGGCCAGAAATTTGGGGGGAGAGGAGAGTCGATTAAATCGACCCCAGAACGCCCTTGGTGCTTTATCTTATCGACCCCGTAAGGATGAAAGGCAAAGTTAACCTTAGCGGGATTTGAACTAAGAATGTAAAGGGTCGTAACTTTATGTCGCAAAGCTTGCTGCCTTACATACTATCGATACTGCCAATCCACCACCCTTAATACAATAATAATAATAATAATAATATTAATAATAATATATGAAGTTATAATGTACTTCAAAATTTTCATTGGTAATATGAGATAATCTCGATGCACTTTACCGTCCTCGGTTCTTCAGGAGCAAAAATAATGGATGATTAAGGGTGCTTCAGGTAGCAGAGAATTTAAAATTCAAAATTTTATGAAAGCCAAGGATAGGAAATTATTATTTACTCATACATCTCTATGAACGTTTCAACGCGGTTAGAAAATAGCCTGCATTTGCGGAGAAACTGGAGATTTTCAGTTAACAATTACTCCATCACAATAGAGATAATTGGTAACTGGTAATCTCCATATATAGTAGATTTTAATACAACTTTACTTCACATGGTCCTTCATCTCTCAAGAGTTATCAGTTGTGTAATTCTGACAGACGAAGTTATTCTAGAAAGGAAGTTATTACCAGACTGCCACAGCTGTAGATTATCCTTGATTTGCACATCAATTATACCGAATAAACTAATTGGGCATAATCTGAATTTTGAATCTGTCAATGAAATTTACAGGTACCATAAATGAAGTAATATTGATCTAGATATAGTGATGTCAAAGGTTAAACATATTTTCTGTTTCGAAGATAACCGTTGCAGTTGTTCGACCAACAGAAATGCCGGCTCATGAAATTAGCGAGTTAGTGATTGAGTACTCTACAAGCATGTGTACTCTTTACCTAATTCTCAGATAGATCCAACACGATAGTTGGCTTCTTGAATTCAAGTACAGTCCATCTGACGGACTTAGAATCAATTTCCGTCAATCCAATTTTACTCACAATCAATCATGTGTGGACCCGAGGCTATCGTGAATGACACTCTCCCAAGATGTCATACAGTATGATCGAACGCGTGATCTAGTGATTGTAAAGTGAACTTTCGAAACAGCCATTTGTTTCAAGAATATGTTTCTAATTATCATCCACACCTCAGTCAGCCTTGGAATATGAGAAACTTTCTAAATAGCAATAAGGTACTCCCTTTTTCAACACCCATTGAAATATGAAACATATTCTGGAATGGCGATAATGTACTGCTTACTACAGTACCAAAAGTGTGATGGAATATAATATCTTTCCAAATTAGACAAGCAAGTCAGAACTTCAATTCCCATTCCTGAACTCAAAACATCAATGCTTGTTTTGCATGTGATGTGTATTGAGCAATCGCATCTTTCTGTGACTGACAAATAAAATATATATATCTGTCTCTATTCTCCTTTCAGATTTGATTATATACTTCCAAGATTGCTATATAAGAAAACGTGTTAGGTATAAACACCAACTTAATAATCAGAACGTTAGTTGTATTACTAGAGCCCTTCATATTCTTAAAATATATTCTAAATTATTTGAAAATCATAGGTAGTGTCTTTCATAAGATATATGGTGAGGAAAGGGTTAATATTCCTCATTGATAACCTTTGTACATCTGCCTTGCATAGAATAAATGCTATTTCTACTTAAATACTTCTTAATGGGTCGAACAGTAATATCTGCACAGACTTTCCGATTAAATATTGTCAGTCATTGAATAATATTTCCATATTTATCATTAGCGTGCTTTTGAAAACGGTACACTAATTATGTGTCAGGATATATGTAAGGAGGCAGGCTTTCCCTACGCAGCACGGCATCTAATTATTGCAGTATTGATCCGTAAGCATTAGGTGTTAAATAGCAGGTTAAACCCTTCTGGTTTCCTCGTTTGGAGAGGTTAGCTGTACTTGTCAAAATATCTGTTAAATAATTAATAAGTTTTGCATTGATTTCAGTTCAATGAAATGATCCCTCGAAGACCTCCAATCCGAAACCTTAATCACTTCTATGTATAATGTACAGTAGATGCTTATATTGTATTATTGAAAGATATAGATGTATGATTGTTTATAAATATGAACAGATATTTATATATGAACATATATATCTATCTATCTAAGGCGGGTAAAATTCCCGAGATCCATGTACGAGTTCTCTCCAGCGGTCTCTGTCTCTCATTATGGCTACCATATCCTGCGTCTCCAACAGACCAGTGTCTGTCCTTAGGGCATCAACATACGTTAACCTTGGTCTTCCTCCTCTAGTGTGTCCATGTAGTGCAATGTCAACTCTGGATGTCGGTGAGCATGTCCAGCTAAACTCACTCTCCTCTGTGTCACTTTTTAGCTGACTTTTGGGATGCTCCCATACAGCTCTGAGTTTTTCATCCTCAGTGTATACTGATTAATGTTCAGAGCCATCCTCAGTATTCTCGTGTAGCACCCATCCACCATCTGAATGAGTTTCTTAGTCAGTGTCCAAGTCTCAGACCCATACAGCAGCACAGACTCCACTACAGCAATGAAGAGGCGGATTTTCAGTTCTTTACGAAGGTCCGACTTCCACACCGATCTCAAGTGTGTGAGTGTGGGGCTGAGAATGAATGAGACTAAAACAAAATATCTTGTAGAGAATGTTGAGAAGCCAGAGGGGATCACTAATGTAGGCGGGAAGCCGCTAGAATTGGTTGAGGGCTTCCTGTATTTGGGAACAAAGATTGGGAATACGGAGATGATGTGGTTGAGAGGAAGAGCAAAGTCTGGGCGGCGTGCCACAGAACATATATATATATATATATATATACACACACACACACAAGTGTGTGTGTAAGTGAATATATGTGTGAGTGTCTGTATATATATATGTGTGAGGCGAAGCTCAGCCGTCGAGGTCATGACTCTTTTCATATATATATATATATATATAGAGAGAGAGAGAGAGAGAGAGAGAGAGAGAGAGAGAGAGAGAGAGAGAGAGAGAGAGAGAGAGATCTAGAAATGGGTTGCGATGTTACTGGTGCCAAGCTGTATCGTCCATTACCTTTCCCTTGAACAACATCGGAGTTGAGGCTGGACGGGTATGCATGGGCAACCTCTGGTCTTTCACAAACAACTTTCTAGGTGCAAATCCAATAGTCATCATTCGTGAACGAAAGGAGCCTATATATATATATTTATGCATATACGAAAACATACACATGTGTGTAGCTGTTGCAATCTACTACTATTTATTATTCATTAGTAAATTTATAGGGCAGTGGCAATATCGGTAGAGAGTCGGACACCATGCTTTGCAGAATAGAGTTACGGCCCTTTACGCTATAAAGCACCAGTAACGTACTGAGATCGATTTAATCGACTTTCCCCTCCACCCTAATTACTAGCCTTGTATCTATACTAGAAATCATTATTTATTAGGGCGGTGAATTGGCAGTATCGGTAGAGAGTCGGACGCCATGCTTTGACGCATAGAGTTACGGCCCTTGCCATTCTGAGTTCAAATCCCGCCGAGGTTAACTTTGCCTTTCGTCCTTACGGGGGTCGATAAAATAAAGTACCAGTAATGCACTGGTGAATTGCTGGCCTTGTGCCAAAAGTAGAAACAATTATTTATTAGTAAATTTATTGTTAGTTGCTAACAGAATATTGGTTCCATAAACTTCTAGACACCATATCAAACAAGCCAATCGTAGGATTTTACGTCCCGTGACTATAGTTCATTTTTATAGATGTGTAATGTAGTTCTGCTATAGTTTCTCCGTGTGTATCGTTAGATTACTGATGGTTCACCAGTTTGGGCACGCAAGTTTTATTATGTGCTTCCGGCTACCGACGTAGTATATGTGTCTGTGTGGTTTTTCTGTGGTAATCTGTGTGGCAAATATTAATAGTAATGGTTTCTTGTTTCTACTTTTGGCACAAGGCCAGCAAATACCCAGTGCATTACTGGTACTTTATTTTATCGACCCCGTAAGGATGAAAGGCAAAGTTAACCTCGGCGGGATTTGAACTCAGAATGGCAAGGGCCTTAACTCTATGCGTCAAAGCATGGCGTCCGACCCTCTATCGATACTGCCAATCCACCGCCCTGTGTTAGGAACAAGGCTATCAAACTGAGGGGAGGTGAAAGTCGATCTATTTCAGTGCGTTACTGGTACTTTATTTTATCGACCCCGTAATGGTGAAAAGCAAAGGTAACCTCGGTGGGATTTGAGTCCCAGAACGTAAAGTGATATAACTTATTGGATTCAAACCCCGGCAAAGTTAGCTTCCTTTTTCATCTTTAAGGGGTTGATAAAATAAAATACCAGTAACGCACTGGGGTAGATTTAAATGACTTTCCCCCCAAAAAAAATTGTTGGCCTTTTGCCTAAATCAGAAACCATTACTATTCACATCGACGTGTTACTGATACCAAAGCCGTTGGCCACACAGACTGAGTCTCACGTCGGTACACGGATCTACGTAACCACATTGAGTTCTTAAACTGGTGAACCATCAGTATCAGAATGGAACACACTAAACAACTACATATATATATATATATATATATATATATATATATATATATATATATATATAGAGAGAGAGAGAGAGAGAGAGAGAGAGAGAGAGAGAGAGACAGAGAAAGAAAGAAAGAAAGAAAGAGGGGGGGTAGGGAGAGAGAAAAATTGTGATGGATATATAGATGGATGGATGGATATATATAGATAGATACAGATACGTACATACAGATATATACGGATACATACAGATACATACATACAGATACATACATACATACATACATACATACATACATACATGGTGGCTGCCAACTCGTTTTCGAGTACGGCCACTACTTTATATCAATGTAGGAGATCCCCTACCGATGCGCTGAACGAGTGTGACTTTTTAGTCCAGCCAGCGACTTGAAAACTCTGGTACAAACACTACACTTGTGACAATTATTGACACATAGTGCTGGGCCCATGGTACCATGTGACGACAAGTGCAGAGAGATCTCCAGATATAAAGCAATGCCTGTGCCGCGAAGCTTTTATAGTGAGCAAAGGCACTGCACAAAGCCAGTTCCATACATACATACATACATACATACATACATACATACATTCATACATACAGCTCCCTAATTCATAGTCTACAAATGGCTGTGATAGCTGGCACCTTCAATATTTGCAAAACATTCTTGCGATGACAATTCAAGGGATGACAATTTCTTTTCTTTTACAACCTTGCTACCAGGAAGGTGGCCGGTCAAAAAAATATACTCGAAATTAAGAGAAAGAGATAACATACATACATACATACATACATACATACATACATACATACATACATACATATATACATACATAACATAGGGAGATAGATAGATAGATGCATATGCATTACATTACAAGCTAAGATAAATATTCTCTTCAAAATTTAAATAATCTAGAAATCGATCGAAATTTAGTGACAAGAAAATATCGCAAGGAGAATAAATTTCGAAAAAGTAAATCTTTATATATGCTTGGCTGCAATAGAAGTCAGTGGAGATTGGCTGGAAGAGAAGTTAATAGCCTATGTTGATTATGATATCAAAACGATGATGTATGGGGATCAGATGATATTGAGGATGAAGCCGGGTTGGGGGGGGGGGGGGGAGATAATGCTGAGTATAATGGTAATGATGACGTTGATGGGGATCATCATCATCATCATCATCATCATCATACTCTCAAAATGAAGAGTGAACAATGTTAATGATAATGATCTCATTATCGCCATCGCCATCATCATCATCATCATCATCATCGTGATGATCATGTTCATGTTGGCATTGGTGATATCTGTAATGATCATCATTCTGAGGATGGTGATGATAGAGGGGGAGGGGGCGGGGGGGGGATTGTGATTGTGATGGTGATTGTGAATGGTATTCATTATGTTGATGCTGCTACTAAAGCTCAGGAGGATGGTTATGATAAGGAGTTGTTGAATATAAGAACGATGATGATGATGATGATGATGATGATGATGATGGTGGTGGTGGTGATGATGACGATGATGCTGTTGGTGATGATGATGACGCGAAGATGGGGATAATGATGATGAACATGATGATGATGATGGGGAGGAGAACGATGATGATGATGATGATGATGATGATAATAATATTGATGATCTTATTTA
>OZ024742.1:177659268-177661768 GCA_964016885.1 Eledone cirrhosa
ATATATATATATATTTATATATATATATATATATAAAATAAAATAAAATAAAATAAATAAGTCAAATGTTTAAAATTTGGCTTCGTTTATTACTGCTATATATATTTCGGTGACAGGCATCTTTGGCTGTGACCTCTTCAGGCAGTCCGAATTAGCGTGGCTGGGACGAGTACACATGTTGTTGAGGTGTATAACTTTGTCAATACTCTGATATGCCCAGTTCCTGGTTGGGTTGTTATTTCACTGAGGAACTGGAATCATATGAATTCAAACAAACGAATTTCAGTGTCAAATGGCCTCTTCTCCTCTCATTGGTCAGTTGTTAGAACATTCCTCAGTGAAAAGTCTATAGAAATTCGTTCTGAGGCAAGCCAATCTGTAGTTGTTGTTCTTGTTATTGTTAGGTACATCTGACTTCTATTCTTGTGTTGGTAGTGGTGTTATTGTTGGAGTCAGCTAAAAAACGGTGATAAAGTGGTAGAAGGAATAAGATGGTAAAGGAACAAAATAAAATAAAATAATCGAATAAAATGTGTGTGTGTGTTATACGCATCTCAATGTTATAAATACAGATTTGTAAGGTCAAACTTCCCATTGGTCAGTTTTCAGAGCATTCCTCAGTCCAAAATCTATAGAAATTATTTCTGGGGTGAGTCTCCCTGTAGTGTTTGTGTTTGCTATTGTTAAGTACATCAGACCTCTACCCTTATTTTGGTAGTGTTGTTGGTGTTGTGGTCAGCTTATGTCTTGCTGCTGCTGACAATTTAGAAATATCTGTGTGTGTGTTTCTTCATCCCTCCTGCCACCATCTCCCGTGGTGGTGGGGGGCGGTGTTCTGCCATGTATATGAAGAAATAGAAGGCAATAAAATGAAGTAAGCAGAGAATAAATAATAGATAGAGAATAAATGAAAAATTAATGAAAAGGTAATGAAAAAGTAATGAAAAATGAATATGAAAAATGAAAAATGAAAATGAAAAGTGAAAAATAAAATGAAGATTCGAATAAAATAAGATAAAATGTGTGTGTGCTATAACCAATCTCAAGGTCAGGAATAAGTTGGATAGATTGGTAGGGGGAACAAGGTGGTAAAAGAATAAAACGAAATAGGATAATCAAATAAAATGTGTGTGTGGTATAACCAATCTCAACATAAATATAAATATAAGGTGATAAAGTGAAGAAAACAGACAACAAATAACAAACGAATAATGAGAAATCAAAATTGAAAAATAAAAAATCAGGTAAATTAAAACGTGTGTGTGTTATAAAGATGTTGGCCAAATTATAAAGGCTGTGTCAGAATCAATATCTAGGCTATCATGGTGTCTGCTCAGCCTAGCTTGGTCCCTATGGCTTGAGGGGAGTTTCCAACCTATGGTGTTGTTACTGCCCATATAGCTTGAGGGAGGTTTGGCCGAGAGGTGTCTACATGTTATGGAGAAGTCCCTATAGCTTGAGGGGAGTTCTGATCTTATTGTGTTGCTAATGTCCATATATCTTGAGGAAGGTCCCGGCCCTGAGGTGTCTGCGTGTCCCGAAGAAGTCGGTTCTGAGGTTTATCAGGCCGCTTCCACCTCTTAGTATCTCGAGGGACTCATTCAGACATAGTTTGCATATGCAAGATCCCCCTTTATCGGGTGGTACTTTCCTGATTATGGACCAGGCCAGAGAGTACGGGGTCCTGTCCAGCTTAAGCTTCCAGATCAGGTCGGAGAGAGCCGTACTTTTCCTTTTGGCCTCCTTATTGAAGGAATGGCGATGGTTATACCAGCGGTCTTTAAAGCTCGTTGATGTGGCTCCTATGCAGAGGTGTTCGGAGTTGGGAGTTTTAACCCTACAACCGTATACTAGGTTATTCTTAAGGCAATCATTACCAAGGGGGCATGATTAGGGGTTTCTGCAGTTGCAGAGGGTGGTCGACCTCTGTGTGCTTAGATTGGGGTTCCCGTTAGGTGTTATATGGTGGTCTTCCGCCAGGCGCGGTGGGGGGACCCCGGGTCTGTTTGGGTTCTTGGGTAGGCACTGGGTCCCCCTTCCCTCCTTTCACATGGTTCTGCTGAGTGCTTGTATTGTCATCTTCTGGTTGTGTGTGGTTTTTAAGCCTACTCCTGGTGATGCTAGCTATGTGTTGGGCCAGATATCTCGTGGTGGAATATGAGAGCTTCACAGTGTGTCAGTATGTTCGCCAACTACTCTTTACTTGAGTATATTTTACTTGACATATTCTTTCTCTACTTCTTTCTTACCCCCCCCCCCCCCCCCCTCGCTTTCACTTTGTTCTTATTTTCTTTTGAAAGTGAGGAAGCAGTTATTTTTTAGGCAGTTTTGTTCAGTCTTACACGTTTTGTATTTATATGTATATTTGTTTATGTTTTACTATTCGTTTGTATATATATATATATATATATATATATATATATATATATATATATATATCCCTGTTGTTTCTTTTATTCTATGTTTGTTTGGTTTTTACACTCAAATTTCAATTCAATTA
>OZ024742.1:177664268-177686768 GCA_964016885.1 Eledone cirrhosa
ATTGAGCGGAGTGGAGAAATGATGAATTAACTTTTGAGACAAGCTTATTAAGTTTTATCTTTGGATAATATACTTGCCTAAACATGTTTTGACTTAAAGAAGTGATAGAGGTTAAAAATAAATTATATCGGAAATGCATCAGCAGTCACGCCCCTGTGAACTTAGATGCAAAAAGATCGAAAATTGTGTTATTTTAAGTTTTGGAAAAAGCAAATATTTACTGTTTAAAATAAGAATCTATTACTTTATGGATTTAGAGATGATAAGGCCCATAGATTCTCAATAGAATGACCCGGTCTATATGGTATCAGATTATCAAATTTGAGTTCATTTCTTTGTATGTGAGAGATTTGATGATCATATCAAATGTAATATAATGACGAATATACATATATATAAAACTCTTGTCAGTACCATTGTTCTGTGATATGGTACAGTCTATCAAGGAATAATGTGACATGAGACATTTTGGAAGTTGTGCGCTAAAATCACTTTACTGACTTATATTTAAGCGTACATCTGTGTGTCTCACTGTGATGTGGCAGTAACATAGCCGTTTGATCACAATGATTATATCCATGGTTTGATTCCACAGCATGTTATCTTGGGAAAGTGACATTTATAATTACCTCGGGTCAACCCATGCCTCGCGAGGGAAATTTGATAGACGAACCTGATTGGAAGACCATGGATTGAACTGTAACCGTAGTTCAAAGAGCGGGTCTTGTCACACAGTGTCCCACTGAATATATTTGAGAATAACGTTAAATTTACATATATCTGGATTGCTCAACGGGAATTTCAGGAGCAGGTTACTCTGTTTATTAAACAACCGCAATACACATTGTCGAAACTGACGAATTCCGATTCTTTCTTTTGTGTCTTTCCGTCTGTGCCTTGATACAATCAGTAATACAATAGCAATTTTGAACTGACCATTAAATTATTTTGATAATGTGTTATAATAATTATATAGATACGTAATTCCTGATTTGAAAATTGAAATTGAGAAAATGTGGCATCTTAAAGGTTGTACAATAACAGTGATAATCGGTGCACTTGGAATGATAGAAAAAGGAACTGAAAAATATTTGGACCAGATATCTGGAAAACATCATACAAATTATGCCATGTGTTCGAACCTGGTGTATATGTATATATTCATTTACCGCACTATATTAAGTACAGGAACATTACCCGGAGCCCACAAACTCAACCAATCAGAAGGCTGAAAAGCATAAACAGCAGTAAATATCTTTTCATGGCATTTTAATTTATAATACCTTTCTCATGGTAGATGGCTTTCCAGGTATTTGGTCCAAATATTTTTAATTTCTTTTTTTTTTATTATTCCCAGTACACCGATTATCACTGGAACCGTAGAGGCTTTAAAATGCCACATTTTCTCAATTTCAGTTCTTGGGTATTATTATTTTTTAGATATAGGGCAGAGGATTTGAAGTATCGGTATAACATCAGACAACATGCTGTGTGGCATATAGTTACGGCCCTTTGTGTTCTGAGTTCAAATCCCACCGAGGTTAGCTTTGCCTTTCATCTTTACAGAGTCGATAAAATAAAGTATCAGTAACGTACTGTAAACAAATTCATCGACTTTTTCCTCCTCACAAATTGTTGGTTTTGTGCCTAATTCAGAAACTATCGGAAACCATTATTATAAGAATTAGAAGTATCGTTAGAGGGTCGGACAATATGGTCTGTGGCATATAGTTACTGTCCTTTATATTCTCTGTTCAAATCCCGCCGAGGTTAACTTTGTCTTTAAAATGGTCGTGGTCGATAAAAAATCTAATCTAATCTGGCCAAGTTTACACTCGCAAATAAGAAGGACCAGGGCCGCCCCTTGGAGCATTTGATTTGGTGTACTTCATATTTGTTTCGGTTGCTGAATACAATCAGGGGTTGTTACTTTTCCTGAAGGTCAATAGTTCCCTTCTAACTCGAGCGAGAGCGCCTTTCCATTGTCAATTTGCATTGATCATCTGCAAAGCCGCATTGTTCTCAAAACCACTACACCAGTCTTTCGATGCGTGCAGCTGGAACTACTGCCACCCATTGGTTTTGCAGGATTTTGGTTTTTAGATGGCCGTTGACTTTTATTAGTTCGTCTGCACTTTGTCAGTTTTTGCTTTTTGTCCTGCAGCGTGTCCAAAATCACTATCCTCACCAAGTAAACTTGGTGGGGTTGCTGGTTAAGTCGCCGACGACGCGACCATGCGACAGGTTGTACTGGATTACACGCTACCAGTAGCACTCGAGTGACCTGACATAAAATAAAGCATCAGTAATACACTGGGTTTGATTTAATCTACTTTCTTCTCACTTCAACATTGTTTGCCATGTACCTAAATCAGAAGCATTGTTATAGGTTCATTAAATATTAATCTGTATGGATTTTAAATTATGTTGTCTCTCTTTTTAAAGTTTCGATGACTTTTTCGATTATTTCCTTTGAAATTATTTCTATGAAGCATGAGGGTAAAGTTTTAATTTTTTTCGCTTATTAAGTAAGAAATCTAACAGATTTATAAACAGTTTCTTTCTCTTTTATATATTCATTATTTTTATTTATTTGCTAGCATTCAACTCAAAACTATCGATAAAACACGCCCCTAGAACAGGCAAAAGCTTTAACCTTTGCATAAACAGAAACCGAAATAAAACAAAAATAAAAAAGCGCACGCATTGAAAAACAAATCAAACAAATATTTTTTTAAGAAAATACTATCTTTTTGAAAAACATAATGATAATTAAAGTATTCATAGTTTGAATGCCAGAAATATTAACAGCCGACTTTCCAATAACAACAACGACGCAGACACGATATAGACATGTCATACCCAGAATTCACGTTTTGTATTATCAGAAGCAAAAAAAAAACGATTATTAGAGAGAAAACATGGCTGTGATTAACCTTTTCGATTCACAGCCAGTGGTTTACATGGTCATGGGCATTTTTTCTACTAATCTGGATTAACCACTGCACAGAGAAAACATTCGGTAGACGGTAACAGTAGAAGTCTGTCGTATCTATTGTTACTAACCTCGTTATAGACAACATTTTGCTGTAAAAAATCCCTTCACTTGCTCATCAAAAATTCTAATTTATGACATTAAATGTAAAGGATGCAATGAAGATTATATAGGACAAACTAAACTCACACTCAGAAACAGAATGACAGTTCATCGCCAACAATTACGAGATCCAACCACGAGACATATACCACTAAGGGCACATCTAGACATATGCGCAAGTAATAACACACCCAAATTCCAAGACTTCCCATTTTACCTTTGCGCTGACAATACAACAGAACAAATACGAATAAATAAGGAAAATATGTTTATTCAAAAATATAGACCAGCATTAAATATGGTTTAATATACATTTTGTCAACACCATAACATGCTAACCATCCAAACAGACACATACACACACACATAATACCTTCTACTTTAGAAAATAAAAACCCAAACTAAATAAACCTTAACATACGTTTGCGCTTCCAATACAACGGAACAAATACGAATAAGTAAGGGAAATATGTTCATTCAAAAATATTCCTACTAACGGAATCATTTTCCTACACACATACACACACACACACAATATATATATTCTCTTCATCTTAACATGCTAACCATACTCCCACACACACATAACACCCATACACACACATAACACCCCCTCCCCCACACAACTCCCTCCCCCATTTCTACTAATATAATCACTTTCCTACACACATATACACACACACAAAATATATATATTCTCTCCATCTTAACATACTCCCCACACACACACACAACTCCCTCCCCCATTTCTACTAATAGAATCATATTCCTATACACATACACACACATAAACATACATATCTTTACTTTCTTTATTTCAATAGAAAATCTGTATTCTGACACCCCAGTGAACTAACCATATTCACTGAACCAGAACAATTCCCCCATCCCATTTCTCTTCACCATTATCTTTTGCTTGTCATAACATTCTCTAAAAGGCTACCAAATAAATTCCCAAATACGGGCGCGAAATTTAATGAACATGTTCATGTGACAATCATAATTTCATTTATAACCAATCAAATTTTATTTATTTAAAAAAAGCCTTCGTGAGCCACTTTTTTTAAAGTAAAATGAAATTCAAACAAACTTACGCGAAAGCTGATATACTTATTCAGGTGACTACATCAACCAACCAAACTTCACTCATATATGAAAAAACAACCTACTATATTCACTGAACCAGAACAATTCTCCCATCCCATTTCTCTTGACCATTATCTTTTGCTTGTCATAAAATTCTCTAAAAGGCTACAAAATAAATTCCCAAATACGGGCATGAAATTTAATGAACTTGTGCACATGACGCCGATAATTTCATTCATAACCAATCAAATTACATTTATTAAGAAAAGCCTTCGTGAGCCCCCTTTTTTTAAGTTAAAACAAATTCAAACACTCATATATGAAAAAACAACCTGAGCCCCCCCCCCCTTGTTTGAAGAACTTTGTGACGCAAACTGGCGCGAAATTTATTATACTTATTGACCAACCAATCAAATTACTTCTCTAAAAACCGGGCGTTTCGAGCCACTTTTTTCCATGTAAAACAAGTAACATTCAAAGACCAACCAGATGTGAGAAAAACCACAGACCCTCCATCTCAACCCTACTTTTGAAAAGCAGAAGAACTGCGAAACCGGTAAAGGAACCAAATAAATATATATATATATTTTTTTAAATGAGACTCCAGTTGCATTTTCGATTTCATATATATATATATATATATATATATATATATGAGTGTGTATAGATGCATATATATATATATACATATATATATATATGAGTGTGTATAGATGCATATATATATATATACATATATATATATATGAGTGTGTATAGATGCATATATATATATACATATATATATATATGAGTGTGTATAGATGCATATATATATATATACATATATATATATATGAGTGTGTATAGATGCATATATATATATATACATATATATATATATGAGTGTGTATAGATGCATATATATATATATATATATATATATATATATATATGTGTGTGTGTGTGTGTGTGTGTGTGTGTGTGTGTGTGTGTGTGTGTGTGTGTGTGTGTGTGTGTGTGTGTGTGTGTGTGTGTGTGTGTGTGTGTGTGTGTGTGTGTGTGTGTGTGTGTGTGTGTGTGTGTGTGTGTGTGTGTGTGTGTGTGTGTGTGTGTGTGTGTGTGTGTGTGTGTGTGTGTGTGTGTGTGTGTGTGTGTGTGTGTTAATACTCTGTGGTACTGGGACATTGAAGAACACAAATCACAGAAGTACTCAATACATGGTGTGATGCAGAGTGGGTATATTAGTAATAGTAGAGAATCAACTGCGAGCTAGGCGATTTCGGCTGGTTTTCTTTTCAAGATCCTCTATTTTCATTAATATATCTCTAAGAATATATATATATATAGAAACATATGCCGATATCATTAATGGCGTAGCTCCACTCGTATAAGGAAAAAAGAACAAGAATCAATGGGTACGTGGTACATATATAAGCAGTAGCTTAGATAAATGTCATGTCATAGGCATATTGAGCAGTCGTGAGTCAGTCAGTGGTTTCTTTGAAATTAGCATAATGGATTTTATGGTACTGTCAGCAAAGAGAGGATAATTATTTTGTCTTTTGTTCAGTGTCGATTGAGGAATAAATAATAGATTGCTTTATTTTACTGTGAAGCACAAGCTGTACTTTGGTCATCAATATATAATGATGGAGCTAATGAAACACAAGTACACATGGAATAAAAACATCAAAGCTTTCGGCTGCCGGTAGATATTATACTGACCGCCATTTTCTTCATGTCTTTGGAACTGAAAACACAACCTTATACGACAAAAGAAGTATATAGTTACACATTGTTATGTACATAAATACAAACACACGCACACTCACACACATATACACACACACATATATACATACATACATACATACATACATACATACATACATACATATATATATATATATATATATATATATATATATATACATACATACACACACACACACACACACACACACATATATATATAATTGTTTCTACATTTGGCACAATGCCAGCAATTAACCAGTGCATTACTGGTACTTTCTTTCATCGACCTCGTAAGGATGAAAGGCAAAGTTAACCTCGACGGGATTTGAACTCAGACCATAAAGGGACATAATTATTGTGGAAAGCATGGCGTCCGACCCTCTACCGATACTGACAATCCACCATAATAATAATAATAATAATAATGATTTCATTTATTAGCCACAAGGGCCGACATGTAGGGGACAATACAAAGACAGGGACAGTGGGAGTTTACAATAAGGTCGAGTAAAAGTGCTCAATGGCAAGACTAATTTAACATTGAAAATAAAAAATATAAAATAAACTATGCATAAATATAATAATAATAATAATAATAATTGTTTCTATTTTAGGCACAAGGCCAGCAAATACCCAGTGCATTACTGGTACTTTATTTTATCGACCCCGTAAGGATGAAAGGCAAAGTCAACCTCGGCGGGATTTGACCTCAGATCGTAAAGGGACGTAACTATGCTGGAAAGCATGGCGTCCGACTCTCTACCGATACTGCCAATCCACCGCCCTTAATAATAATAATAAATGCTAATCTGTTCTGATAATATATATATCAATATAAAACAACGAGATTACGTACTTCGGTACGATGCAACCTTGAGTTTTGGGATTAGCTGAGCTGATTGCGTAATTAAGGGAATAATCTAAAAACCTCAATGAAGGAAATTGTACACTATTTCGGAATCGAATATATTTATATATATACATGTGTCTGTGTATGTGTATGTGTGTACGTGCGTGTGAGAGAGAGAGAGAGAGAGAGAGAGAGAGAGAGAGAGAGAGAGAGAGAGAGAGAGAGAGAGAGAGGGAGAGATAGAGAGAGAGAGAGAGAGAGAGAGAGAGAGAGAGAGAGAGAGAGAGAGAGAGAGAGAGAGAGAGAGAGAGAGCATGTGTGCATGTGAGTGTTAGGGAAAATACTCAAAGCTGAAATAGCTGTCTGTCATCCTTACAGATTCGATAAAATAAAGTAGCAGAAACGTACTGGGTTCGATTTAATCGACTTTCACTTCCCCCAAAATGATTGGCCTTTTTCCTAAAGCAGAAAACATTATATTATATTGAAACGAAGCAATACTTCTACCATAATTCTTTTGACTGAAGGCATGTTCGGCATATCCTCTTGAAATTGGTGTTCATAGAGGTTATGATTTTCTTTTTTTAGCAAATATCCGGTTTCTAATACACTGTGTAACAGCTACACGCTAAACATGAATAACATACCTCATAAATCTTCTTCTTCACCCATTTATTCCCAAGAGAGTCCTGGGGGTAGAGTTCTCAAACACTCCTTCCAGCGGGTGCTGTCAGAAGCATCCGCCTCTAACTGATCCGGATGGATCCCCAAGCAAGACCAGACAAGCTTATGGATGTTATGCAATCATCTTCCTCAGGGTCTACCCCTGGGTCTCCTGACGGTTGGTTTTGCCCATAAAACTTGTCCAGCGATTCTTTCCTGAAACATTTTAACTGCATGTCCATAGTATCCGAGCTGTCACCTCTCATTCGGAGAAGTAGCGGTTCTACCAGGAGTGACTCTCTCATCTCCGAGCTAAGCACTTTATAGATTAACGTTACTCCAAAGAATTGATATATAGTTAAATGATATATAGCTAATGCATGTGTAGTAAATAATAGCACAGAGGTAAGTGAAAGTAAAAACAGTTTTAATATATTGAAAATTATTATTGATCACAACATTTTATCTTTTGTTTTAAAATACGTTAACACTTATTGTTCTGTTATGTAAACATTGTGAATGTATTATCAAAGAATAAAAGACATATAACTAGATTCCAGGTCGCTCGTAAGTGTTGCTAGTAACATGTTACCCAGTACAACCTATTATATAGTCGGGTCGTTGACGGCTAAACCGGCTACAACACCAAGCATGTTTTGTGATAGGGATGTATTTTAGACACAAAGCAGGATGATAAACGAATCTTTTCAAAAGGCGGAGGATCTCTGGAAGTCAACGGCAATCCAATGCGGATGGTAGAAACAGCTCTTTAGCCTTGTGCATGAGTATTGCATGTATGCCTATACGCACACACACACACAGACACACATACACACACACATATATATATATATAAATATATATATATATATGTATATAGTGGTAGAATACTGGAAGGTAATAACCGTAGTGGTAGAGCACTCAGTCCATGGGACGAGTTAGATAGAAGTGGTTACACAACAGCAACAGTTAGTTCACCATACCGAGAACAATGGTTTCACCTTAGCGAATCCTCAGCTCGTAATAGACATGGTTATACGGAATAGGAAGGACAACCGTATGAACGCGCATGCGCAGAAACGATCACTTCACGCAGGCAATACTAAAATGCGTGCGAGGGCTGTAAGGGAGATAACTGCGAAAGTCCGATAAGTTTCTAGTTGATAAGAATATTAGGATGTTGTTGTAATTCAATCCGAGCGCAGGAGTATCCTAGTTTTAGTTTAACCGACACAAAGTAAAGCATGGTTACTCCTGCGCTAAGACATGAAGGCCCACATCACCAACATCCCCAAGAGCAACACCCCACCAGGGTGGTCTTGCCGTAAGCCCGAAGCTTATCCCCTTCAACAGAAATGCAACACACCCGCTGCAGTTTATGAAGCTGTGGTCACTTCCAACCGACGAAATCAACCACAGGAGGTCAAATCCTATGTGGGTATGGTGGAGGGCCGATTTAAGGAACGCTTCCTGAAGCACCAGTCGACTTTTAGGTACCGGGACAGACGTTCATCCACGAAACTCGCGAGCCACGTATGGTCCCTCAAGGACTCAAGTATAGACTACTCCATTCAATGGAAAGCCATCACTGAGTCCAAGCCTTACGCAAGGGGCAATCAATCGTGTGGACTATGTATTGATGAACGAATAAATATTCTAAAACGATTATGCAATAGTGATTGCCTAAACACGAGAAATGAATTCTTCACACGTTGTCCATATAACTACAAAGCTACGGATTGAATTACAACAACATCCTAATTTTCTTATCAACTTGAAACTTATCGGACTTTCGCAGTTATCTCCTTTACACCTCTCGCACACATTTTAGTATTGTCTGTGTGAAGTGATCGTTTCTGCGCATGCACGTTCGTATGGTTGTCCTTCCTTTTCTGTATAACCATGTCCATTATGAGCTCGGCATTATGAACTAAGTGTTGTGTAACCACTTATATATATAACAAACCCACAACCATCATTACTTCCAACATAGAAGCCAAAATACACAACTACCACACATGTCATACAGGGCCTCACAAACACACACCAGCTATAAGGAAACCCTAATGTACCCGCCCCCACTAACCACACCCTACTATAACAACACCAGCAGGGGACAATACAACCACACGAGACACCCTAACCACTACAACCACCATAACTACACAACATATAACAGCAACAACAGGACTCAATATGAACACACAAGACAACACTACTACCACTACCACCAAGTCTACACACCCTACAACAACAGCAGTGCTCAACACAACCACACGATATAACTCAACTTCAACAACCACCACAACTTCACACCCTATAACCACGTCCATCAAATGTACACACCCTACAACAACATCAGCAGGGCTCAATACAACCACACGATACAACCTAAACTCAACAACCAACACAGCTACACACCATCTTACAACAACAGCAGGAGCCAATACAACTATAAGAGACATCCAAACTTCAACATCCATCACAACTTCCGTAATCATCTTTTAGACAAGCACACAGACACAGGATTACAAGATAACGCAAAACACACAGGAGACACAAAATGCAATAAAAATTGTCAATTTAACCTCTAAAGAATTAAAAACAGACCAAATCAACATACTCTCCAAAGGTCTCAAATTTACACGAACTCCCCAACAACCAAACTACCCCGAAATGAAGGAAGATACTGCAGAATTCTGTAGAAGACTAAGACTCAGCTAACAACTATACGACAAATACAATGAGTATGACTCAATAGCCAGAAATAGAAGTAACTACACCCCACCAAAAGGCAAGAATAAATTCCTCGATCAATTCTGCGAACACATTACTAATTACCCATACCACCACCTACACATACATAGACAAAAGCCAAACCTAAGTAAAAAAGAATGGAATGGTCTTAACAGTCTAAAAAACGACAAAACCCTAACAATCAAAGAGGCAGATAAAGGGAGTGCAGTAGTCCTTATGGAGACAGATTATTACACAACTCTAGTACTCTCAACTCTAAACCAAACATATTATGAAAAGGCCCAACACTACACACAACAGAAAATAATGAGAAACCTAAAATACCTAACAGCCCTTTACAAAGAAGGCCTTACAGACAAGGAATACAACTATATCACCAATTTCAAAAGCAGAACCAGCCTCTTCTACGGTATCCCCAAGACACACAAAAGCGAAGTAATAGGCAGGGCCTGCAAGCAAGCCACAGACGTTTACATCAATATAGCCATTCCTGATGACCTTAAATTAAGACCCATAATAGCAGGCACCACATGTGAAACCCACCGCCTAAGCTACTTCCTAGATATTCTGTTTAAACCTTTCCTAAAACATATAAAAAGCTTCATAAGGGACGACCTTGACACCTCCCAACAACACTCAATAACGAACATACCCTACTAGTAACCTTTGATGTCATCAATTTATATTCCAATATCCCTCACAACCTAGGTATAGAGGCAATACAATTCTGGATGGAAAATTTCCCTAGTGAACTTTCACAGCGCATCCCTAAAGAATTTGTGTTGGAGGGACTCAAATTCATCTTGGAAAACAATTTCTTCGAATTCAATGCCAAATACTTCAGACGGAAATCTAGGACTGCCATGGGCACGAAAGTAGCCCCCTCATACGCCAACCTTGTCATGGGATATTTGGAAACCACTCTCTACCGCAAAGTTCTAGACAAATACGGCGACCACTTCTACCAACACAGAAAAGAACTGGAAGAGATATCTGGACGACTGCTTCATCCTCTGGCATGAAAGTATAGATAGACTGTTTGAGTTCAAAACCCTTCTGAATGGACTCAACACTAACTTACAATTCACAATGGATTACAGTCATGAACAACTCCCTTTCCTCGACATCCTCATCAAGAAAACAAGCAACAAAATTGAAACAGACATATACTACAAACCCACAGACTCCAAACAATACCTTCCATTCAACTCGTGCCACCCTAGACACACCAAAATGGTAATTCCTTATAACCTAGCCAGAAGGATGTGCACAATAGTTTCAGATACACACACATGCTACACACGACTAGAAGAATTAAAAAACACACTTATCAGCAGAAACTACCCACCATCCCTAATCACCAATGGATTCCAACGTGCCCTAAAACTAAACATCCAGTAACTCAGGCACCCCAAACCCAAGAATGAACCCCAAGAAAAACTCTACCATACATCTCCACACACAACCCCCTCAACAATGAGGCATTCGACACCATCCTCCAGAACATCCTTTACTAAAAAGAGACCCCAGAATGAACACTATCCTCCAAACACACAACATCATAAAGAGCAAAAGACAACCCAAATCCATAAAAAACATCCTCCCACAAGCTAAAATCCAACAAACTCTCACAATGAACCCTACAGTAACAAAATGCGGAAGGCCCAAATGTGGCATATGCATAAATCTAAGAGAAGGTTCAACATTCCATTTTAAACAAGGACAGCGTTTCACAGTTAAACACACCTTTACATGTGCATCTGAAAACCTTATCTATGTTATTACCTGCTCAGGTTGTCAAGAGCACTACATAGGACAGACAAAAAACAGCCTCCGTCAATGTATGACCGTCCATAAATCACAAATTAAAATACAGGAATACAGAAAGATTGCATTTAGTGAACATATCGCCAATTGTGCTCTCAACCAACATCCAAACTTTAAATTTTTCCCCATTTACAAATTCATAGACAACGCTACATTCATCCAACGTACAAATAAGGAAACACATTTCATTAATAAATTTGAACCACTACTCAATGCTCTAAAAATCGGACCAATCTAAAACTGCAACAAACCATCAAACATTTACAAGAGTTACCTCCCTCACACACTACCTAATCCTTTTTCTTAAATAAATTAAATATAAGCCAGCAAGAATTGCTTCCCCTTGCATATTAACTCTCTAAAAAGGGACATCATATCAAACCTCAGTCCACCACTTGCCTCTATCACGGAACCATGGTTCAACTAAGCACTCTTGCTATATTAACACATTTTGAGCTGCTTAACTTCAATGAGTGTGCTTGTAAATAACATTATTTTTTCTTCCACATTGACTTTTTACGTTCAACATTATGCACATTTGTTTTTCATTTTTCTTTTTTATTTTTACTTTTTACACATTGTTGGTATATAACATTATTCTTTCTACACCTTCTGTTTAACATGTGCGACACCAAACTAATACATTTCACTATCATTTGATAATGCATATAAATGCGGAAACCGGTAATAGACAATAATTAAATATATAAATAGATAAATAAATGCCATTGTTAAATAATACATAAATCAATTAATACCTTAACACTTCACACAAAGTAAAACATTTCGTTTTAATCATTTTCTAACCCAGAAAAAAGAGAGCGAGAAACAAAAAAGGAGAAAAATATATTTTTCTTCCTCATAATCGTCTCTTTCTCCCTGTTTTCATATATATATATATATATATATATATATATATATATATATACATATATATATATATATATATATGCAAATATATATATATATACAAATATATATATATATATATATATACAAATATATATATATATATACAAATATATATATATATATATATATATACAAATATATATATATATATACAAATATATATATATATATATATATATATATGTATATATATATACAAATATATATATATATATATATATATATGTATATATATATACAAATATATATATATATATATACAAATATGTATATATATATATATATATACAAATATATATATATATATATATATATATATATACAAATATGTATATATATATATATATATACAAATATATATATATATATATATATATACAAATATATATATATATATATATACAAATATATATATATATATATATACAAATATATATATATATATATATATACATATATACAAATATATATATATACATATATACAAATATATATATATATATATATATACAAATATATATATATATATATATACAAATATATATATATATATATATATATACAAATATATATATATATAAATATACAAATATATATATATATATATACAAATATATATATATATAGACATATATATACAAATATATATATATATATACAAATATATATATATATATACAAATATATATATATATTACGAATATATATATATATATATATATACAAATATATATATTTATATATATATATATTACGAATATATATATATATATATATATTACAAATATATATATATATATTACAAATATATATATATATGTATATATATTACAAATATATATATATATATATATTTGTAATATATATACATATATATATATATTTGTAATGTATATATATATATGTAATATATATATATATAATATATATATATATATATATTACAAATATATATATATATATATATATATATATATATATATATATATATATATTACAAATATATATATATATGTATATATATTACAAATATATATATATTTGTATATATATTACAAATATGTATATATCTATATATATAAAACTGTGGTTGTCTGTCTGTCTATCGATTTTTGGCACACATCTCCTCTTAGAATCTCTCACGGAATTGCACCGAAATTGCTATAATTGTACATTGAGCCCTAGCGAAGACATTGGAAAAAGAATAATTTCAAATTGACCCACCCTATGTGACGAAATCGAATATAATGTATCGATTTTTGAGCGTAAGTTATCAGTTATTTCCCTTTGTTCTGTTTACATTGAGCGTCTTACGTAAAAAATTACGCTGGCTTTCTCAGCGTTTAAAATGACATTGCTGCAAAATTCATCAGTTCGAACACTAAGCTTCCGTTTTGCTTCATTTCCATTTAAAAGCATTTTAAAACAATATTTTTACTTGAAAACAAGTCTATTTAAAGACTACGTAAAACAAGCAAATATTTCGTCGTTAGGCGTGAGACAGACAGTCGTGCAGACAGACAGTCGTGCAGAGAGGTGATATACGCGTGCAGACAGACAGTCGTGCAGAGAGGTGATATAGGCGTGCAGACAGACAGTCGTGCAGAGAGGTGATATAGGCGTGCAGACAGACATAACTGATAATTTGGTTACGCTAATGTTTTTCTCTGCGTTGCAGTGTTTACATTTTCGATCTTTGTTAATAAATAACCAGTGCAGTTTCTATTCCCAGCATCCTCTTTTGTTATAACATTCGGGTTATCGTTATGTTTTCTTAACTTCATAAGTCATATTGTTGGTTGAGGGAATATTAATCAAAAACACCACATGCAAGTCTGCACAGTAGACACTACAGTGTTTAAGCCAAGAAAGAAACTTAACATTGTAACTTTAACACAGCTACTGAGCGACCCCGAGCAACGTCGGGCTTTACTGCTAGTATATAATATAATAGAATAATCGAGTATCGGAAAATCAGCTCACGAATTAACGATAAACAATATCCGATATGAGTGGCAGAGGGCTCAATAATTTGGATAAATCAGAGCTATAACCATAGAGATTATGCCTAAAATCACCTGTACAGCCGAAAAAGAACGACCAGGAAGATTCGGGTCACTCATGTTTATATATATGTATATAGACATTTAGTGAAAAATCGAACGGGAACGAAAACAGAGAAGCAGTAGAAACAAAGGTTTTATATATATATATATATATATATATATATATATATATATATATATATATGAATATATAAAATCAGTAAAATATCAACAGATTAGGATTTAACTCTTTACTATACCAACACTGTAGCAGCTAAACATGATTCGAGTACTACTTTCAGCTGTTCTTTACCCGATCTCGTTCATAGAACACTACCTATACATATATATATATATAAATGTGTGTGTGTGGGGGGGGGGGTTGTGTCTGTATATATATATAGAATACAAATAGTGAAAACAATGAAATCGAACAAAATACGGGTAATTCATAGTAAAACTCATTATTTTACGATCGTTTCTGAGGGGGTGTGTAGTTCTCCGTATGTTCATTCTATTAGTGATCGATGTAAAATATATTACAAATTATCAAAGTAAGAAAATATACATACGCCTTCAGAAATAATGAGTTTTGTTTATTGAAGAATATAAAAACATGTATGAATAAGGAACCTTTTAAGAACGAGGTTGAGATTGACCAATAGTAAAAATAGGAAGGGGCAATGTAGATCATAAAGCTGGTATTAGTAGATGAATAAATAGCAGTCAGCGGATGAGGTATCGAATGACTTTTAAGAAAAGAAAGTTGTGCGTGTAAAGAAATTTAGAATATCGTATAGAAATTTCAGAAAAGTGTGGACGGTCAAGGAAGATTAAAATTGGAGGAAAAGGGGTGCAGATATCAGTGTGTTATATCCAGTAGAATAGTATAGAACAATCCTAAATATTTGTTCTTTCTTGGTTAAAGACGAATAATTTGTTCTAAACTAGAACAAGTAGAGGAATATAGATGGAAACAAAGAAAAGTTAAAAGTAGATTAAAAATATATATAGGTAAGAATATAATAAAATTTGTGTAAGTATTGTATTGTGTTAGAGTGGTCAGAAGGAAGTTTCACCCGTATGGAATTTTATTTTCGAATAAGAAATCTCATTAATAATCTGGTTTTCTTAATAAGTTTAAATGCATGTCTGTTAAAGTTTTGTTAGAGTATTGAATATAATGTAATATATAGTGGTCATAAATAGTTAATTATTTAAAACAGTTATAGGGATGTAATATAGAATTGAATCTATGGAGTAATTCTAATAGCAAAAAAGATATCCACACACACACATATATATATATATATATATATATATATACAGAGAGAGAGAGAGAGAGAGAGAGAGAGAGAGAGAGAGAGAGAGAGAGAGAGAGAGAGACAGAGCGAAAAGAAATAGGATTTCGTTTCAAGCATAGCTTTATACAATTTGTATATATATTTCGTACCCCGAAAGAAATACAATTTTAGGAAGCCGTAGTTATGCAAAAACTGGGGGGATAACGCCCTCTGGTGATGTGCACCATAAGCAAGGGGGACAACCGTCTATGCATTTCAGGCTTAACTGGCCATCGTCAGAACGGTCCCTCCCACCGTTTGCGACTGCTGGACTAGAAGACAGGCGAGAATATATAGTTTTCTCGTCTGTGTAAATGAGGTGATTAATCTCATTTGCATATGAAGCTGCATAAGTTGGCTCAACTTATAATAGAAAAGAAATAGGATTTTGCTTCAAGAATAGATTCATACAATATGTATAAATATTTCGTATCTCCAAAGAAATACGGTTTTAGGAAGCCTTAGCTACGCAAGCACCGGGGGGGGGGGGGGGCTAACGCCCTCTGGTGATTTCCATATGCTAATGAGATTAATCACCTCATTTACACAGACGAGAAAACTATATATTCTCGCCTGTCTTCTAGCCCAGCAGTCGCAAGCGGTGGAAGGGACCGTCATGACGATTGCCATTTAAGCCTGAAATGCATAGATGGTTGTCCCCCCTGCTTATGCTGGACATAACCAGAGGGCGTTAACCCCCCCCCCCCCCCCCCAGTGTTTGCATAGCTACGGCTTCCTAAAACCGTATTTCTTTGGAGATAAGAAATATTTATACATATATGTATATATCTTCTTTTATATTTTTTTCTTTATTTGTTTAGTTGTATTTGGGTGGTCATGGCTCGAAGGGTTGTTAGTTGGTGAAATTAAAGGGGATATAAAATCATAGTTGTTTTGGAAGCTATTGGTCAGATTGGGTAAGTAATTCTTAGTTCCTCTTATAATTCTTAGTTCCTATTATGATTCTATATCCCCTATAATTTCACCAACTAACAACCCTTCGAGCCATGACCACCCAACCGCACACCCTTCTCTCTCATATAAAAATATAAATACAAATACTAGCACTGTTATTGGGAATATAACAAGCACATCTGAAACCCTATGTACAAACGGTTGTAATTGTAGAGTAAAAAGTAAAAAGTAATTTCCCCTTAAATGGAAATTGCTTAATTAATAATATAGTGTTTAAATGTATAATTACAACTAAGGACTCTAATCAACACTATATTTGATCCACATCTAATCCGTTTAAATCGAGATTTTATGCACACACCCACAGTTTTCGAAATACAAGATTAGCTAATACCACTTCTTTAGCGGAAGCAGTTAATAATTGTAAAAAGAGAAAAATTAAATATAACCTAACTTGGAAGATTCTCAAAAGAGCCATTTCTTATCAGGGCAATAGAAAGGAGTGTGGACTATGTTCCCGAGAAATTTTTGAAATTACTAAATCGAAAGACATTCTATTAAATAAAAGACAAGAATTAATTATCGCATGTAACCATAGAATTAGAAAGACATTCAAGTATTATAAATAAATCTAAACAAATAAAGAAAAAAATATAAAAGAAAATATATATATATATAATATCTCTATATATATATATGTGTGTGTGAGTGTGTGTGTATCTTTTTTGCTATTAGAATTACTCCATAGATTCAATCCTATAGTTCATCCCTATAACTATTTTAAATAATTAACTATTTATGACCACTATATATTACATTATATTCAACACACTAACAAAACTTTAACAGACATGCATTTACACCTATTAAGAACACCAGACTATTAATGAGATTTCTTATTCGAAAATAAAATTCCCTACAGGTAAAACTTCATTCTGACCACTCTAACACAATAAAATACTTACACATATTTATTATTTTCTTACCTATATATATTCTTTATCTACTTTTTACTTTTCTTTGGTTCCATCTATATACCTCTACTTGTTCTATTTTTAGAAAAAATTATTCGTCTTTAACAAAGAAATAACAAATATTTAGGATAGTTCTATACTATTCTACTGGATATAACACACTGATATCTGCACCCCTTTTCCTCCATCTTTAATCTTCCTTGACCGTCCACACTTTTCTGAAATTTCTATACAATCTGTCTAAAT
Organism: Eledone cirrhosa; assembly: GCA_964016885.1. Classification (NCBI taxonomy): domain Eukaryota; kingdom Metazoa; phylum Mollusca; class Cephalopoda; order Octopoda; family Eledonidae; genus Eledone; species Eledone cirrhosa. Next base: position 177,682,721 of record OZ024742.1, read on the forward strand.
TCCTTTACACTCGCAACTTTCTTTTTTTAAAAGTCATGACTGCTAATTTATTCATTTACTACTACCAGCTTAATGATCTATACTGCCCCTTCCTATTTTTACTATTGGTCAATCTCAACCTCGTTCTTAAAATGTTACTTATTCATACATGTTTTTATATTCTTCAATAAACAAAATCATTATTTCTGAAAAGTGGATTGGCAGTATCGGTAGAGAGTCGGACGCCATGCTTTCCAGCATAGTTACATCCCTTTGCCGTCTGAGTTCAAATCCCGCCGAGGTTAACTTTGCCTTTCATCCTTACGGGGTCGATAAAATAAAGTACCAGTAATGTACTGGTAATTGATGGCCTTCTGCCAAAAGTAGAAACAATTATTTCTGAAGACGGCGGGTGGAGAAGACGTAAGTATATTTTCTTACTTTGCTAATTTGTAATATATTTTAGATAGATCACTAATAGAATGAACATACGGAGAACTACCTCCCCCCTCAGAAATGATCGTAAAATAATGTGTTTTACTATGAATTGCTCGTATTTTGTTGAATTTCATTGTTTTCACTATTTGTATTATTTTGACTCTGCTTCCAATAAATTATATCATTGAAATTTTGTACTTTAAACTTTGCTTCACGACATCTACATAGGGATTAAATGGAGTCCTTCATACGGTTTAAAGTACCAGTAATGCACTGGGTAATTGCTGGCCTTGTGCCTAAAGTAGAAACAATTATTTGTTGGATTTATCTGTGTATATATATATATATATATATATATATATATATATACACACACTCGCACATATGCACATATCTACGGGAAAGTGTGTGTATTTGCTTTTGAGTGTGTGTCGAAAGTAAAATGCTTTAGAAATTATGGGTTGGTGTGTTAGGGGGTTGATGGGAACAGCGACAATTGAAGCCAAAATCTAAAAGATTTAACCGAATTAATATGTTAATCTATCGTATTCCACCCGGTACTCTCAGTGCAGTTTTATTCTTTTGTTGCCACATGGGAAATTTTGGTAAAGATATTCGGAATATGTTTACTGTAATATTTATCAGGTTTTGCACTTATGTCGAGGAGCTGGTATGGCTGATTCAATATTTTTCACAAACAACTGTTTCACTGTAATTAGATATTATATATATAGAATATCAATATTTAAGAAAAATGGTGGAAATAATAGAGACGATGAAAGAGAGGCTAGGAGAAGGGAAGGGAAAAAGAAAGGAGAGGGAGAAGGTATGGGAGAAGAAGAGAGAGAAATGTACAGAGAGATGGTGGAGGGGAAAGAGAGAAGCAGTGGAAGATAGGTTGAGGGAAACAAAAAGAGAAACCGAGTGAGAGTGTGAGCGAGGGAGGGAAAGCGAAAAGAGATTGATGGACGGAGCGATGGTGAGAGGCAAAGAGATGGAGAAAGGAAATGAGAGTGAAAGAAGCAGATGGATGAAGGAAGAGAGAATGACGGAGTGAATCTGAAAGAGAGAGGGGAAGTGAACGAGAAAAGAGGGAAAAATGATGGGCTTATGGGAGAGACGCAGAGATAGAAACAAAGGGAGATGGGGAGAGAGAAAGTGAGTGAAAGTAGAATAGAGATGGAATAGGAGAGAAGGATGGCGAGTGGCAGGGGAGAGACAATGATTGAATAAAACTGTTGGATTATATGACAAGGACAAGGAGGCAAAGAGAGAGAATGGGATTGAATGAGAGATCGAGTAATGGAGCTATAAAAGAAACTGTGCGAGAGAGAGTGTTTGTGAGGAACAGACAGACCGGTGGACCGAATATGAGAGCGGTAAATACAGACTTTGAGAGGAACGGCTAGAAGGATGAAAGATGTAGGAGGTGGAAGAGAAAGAAAGAGAGAGTCCTTGTAGAAGAGGCGGGATTTACCTAAGAGTGTTCCACTTTTTTTTATCAACAGAACTACCTACTCAGGAAATAAATGTATAAATGACTGAACATTCCACAGACACGTATGCACAAACCTGTGCATACGTGTCTGTGTGCACAAACCTGCCAACTCTGCCCGACGTACGCGGAGGTCTCCCACCCACTTTGGGGTGGGTGATGTCTTCTCGTGTGAAAATGGGTATAACTTTCATTATGTAAAATCGATAAAATCGATGGTGGATTGGCAGTATCGGTAGCGGGTCGGACGCAATGCTTTCCAGCATAGTTACGTCCCTTTACGATCTGAGTTCAAATCCCACCGAGGTTGACTTTGCCTTTCATCCTGACGGGGTCTATAAAATAAAGTACCAGTAATGCACTGGATAGTTGCTGGCCTTGTGCCTAAAGTAGAAACAATTATGTAAAATCTTCCTACTTTGCCTCATTTCTCACCGTTTTGGGGCACTTTTTTCATGTTACTCCCAGATTGGGTTTTTAGAAGTTGGCAGATCTGGTTTGTGACATGGCTGGTGCTTTCAATTACAGGTACAGTCCACTCTACGGGCTTCATTTCAAAACAGAATCCGTCTATTCAGTTTCATTCACATGTCATAGATCATCTGGAGGCTATTTTTAATAACTGTTACTCAAGAAGTCAGAGAGTTGGGCTGAAACCGAAACCTAATGAGTGCGAAGCAACTTTCTTAACCATTCAGCAATGTTGTGTCCTTCCACTGAGAATCGGAAATGAAAATTGAGATATAAAATCAATAGAAACTGAAAAAAGGGTATGTTAACTTTCAATTTTAACTATTATCTGTTTTATGGTTAATGAGTTAACAAGTACCAGGTGCTATCAAATCTTAATTAGAACTAATTACCTAACTGAAGCATTCCAAACCGATGGTTAATATCAATTTTAATGTCAATTAGCTCTATTTGAATAAATTATATTTCATTAACATAACAACAACTGGATCTTTAATAGAAAATAGAATATCATCACATTATTCACCACAGACAACAACACCACCAACACTACCTCAACCACCAACAAAAAGAGTGAGAATGTACTTATTATATGTCTTCTTAATCTAGATAATCTAGGGACATGTGCAGGCATTTGTGAGTGGGGAAAAACAATGTGCGGTGTCGTTGGCAAGTATCATTTGCTTTAACAATATCTTGTGGGGAAATCTGAGTAGACGGAATCTATTTGGAAACCCGTCGAATAGACCCTATCTATACAACAAAGGACCAGCCAAGTCACACAGTTTACAACGCTGAATCTTCTTGAGAAAATTACATTATGATCACATGTATCTGTTGAATGTTCAGCCATGTACACGTTAGTTTCCCGAACATGCTGTCCCGTTGATCTGACAATGTGATCTCTCGTCGTCGAAATTGGCGAATGCCCATTCCAATGTTGACAAAAATTCACAATGTTAGAGAAAAGAAAAGTTTGTCAATGTCGGACAACCTTTGATAATATCTGTATGATCAATCAAAGCTGCCCTGACGGTAAGCAACAACTACAACAACTACAACAACACTACCAGCACAAGAACAACAACAACAAAAACGGTAAAATATGAAATAGCGGAAAGCTAATTTTGAAGACCTACTCAAAAATATTTCAAATCCAATTGAGAGTTAGTCGTCATATTTTTTTGCTGAGCTTCAGTGAAATGTTGTGTAATAAAAATGCCTTTGGTTATATTTGGTAAAAGATTAGCTATCTCACTTAATTAGACATCCGTGTCTAGAAGTGCTAATCTGAATTTAATCACCACCGACACATACTGGATCACAGCCAAGTTAAATAAAAGCAAAACGAAAGAAAAACACAAGAAAAACAGTTTCATTATTAAATATAGAAGAAGATTTCTCCAGTTATTCTCAGAAAACTCATACCTAATTTACAGTCAAACAAAATTGTTGATATTTTCCATTTGACTTTTTCCCTGGGGTAAAGGTTGTTTATGTTAATGCCGTACATATGTGTGTATATATATAAAAACAAATGTGTGTGTGTATATAATTATATATATATATATATATGTGTGTGTGTGTATATATAAAACGTGTGTACACAAATTATACTATATACTTAGGTGCACATGATATGCGCATTAACTGAATAATAGCTTA
>OZ024742.1:177691768-177759268 GCA_964016885.1 Eledone cirrhosa
GGTGATTTCTATGTCGTTTGTACTTGGAGTAATAATAAATCAAGAAAGAAGAGTGACATTGCTGACAATTGTTTCTCCGAACTGGTAGGTCTAGAGATCGCTACCCGCCTGTTTGTGGGACAATCGATCACCAATACTTTGTTATAACCAGAGCATAGGAGAATGAAGGATATACACAGGCATGGATTCTATATACAGTAGTAGTATTAAATCAGAACAATAATAACAATACTCAAATAAATTACAAAGATAGTAAATAGTTAAAATAATCACAACATCAATCTAAGTAAGAAATATGACTTTAGCATGTAAAACGAACTGATACGAAACAGATTGAAATTAACATGTGAAAGATGTCATGGGGTATATAATATATAGTGTAGAGATAACCTGGGGCTGGAAATAATGGACCATTTACTTTACTGTAGGTTTGCTGACCGTAAGATTTATTTAATATGTGACAGATAAAACATTTTCATTGTAGTGAGGATGGTAATTTTTATGTGGCGTAAAGTGGATTCATTATTTCAGTGGTCTATATTAGATGAAGGGATTGTTACTTCGAATCATGGGGGTTGTTTAGTTTTCACAGTATCAATAACAAATCATTCATGAATAAAACAACAACAACAATATAGGAAATAAGGTAATATAGAGGTTAAGAAAGCAAGGTATATATAGAAAACATGATGAATACTATTACGGATACATTGGGGTGTTCATTATAACAACAGGAGGAAGGTGATATTTCAATTGGTGATCGGTTGACGCAAAAACAGGCGGGTAGCGATCTCTAGACCTACCAGTTCGGAGAAACAATTGTCAGCAATGTGAATAAAGCCCTTATTTGTATAGCAAACCATGGCACTCTTCTTTCTTGATTATACATATATATATATATATATATAAGTTGAAAAAAATGAAAACGAAATTTCATTTCTCACTCTTAGTATGGCACTTACTTAAATGTAAGTATGTATGTATACGTACATACATATATGTATACAGACGTACAGTAGCATGCATATATATATATATATATATATATATATATATATATATATATATATATATACATATATATACACATATGCATACAGGTACACATACATATATGCACGCATATGCAATCGAACAGCCTGAATTTATGCCATACGGTGTTAAACAAAAAGGTGACGTGGTTGCCTTAACACCGTATGGCATAAATTCAGGCTGTTCGATTTGTTGACAAACAAACGAACAAAGCAGGCGTTATAATAAACGTCGGCTAGACTGATGCGTGCATATATGTATGTGTACCTGTATGCATATGTGTATATATATGTGTATATATATATATATATATATATATATATATATATATATATATATATATATGCATGCTACTGTACGTCTGTATACATATATATATGTACGTATACATACATACTTACATTTAAGTAAGTGCCATACTAAGAGTGAGAAATGAAATTTCGTTTTCATTTTTTTCAACTTATCGTTTTCGGTATGCCTGACCGATTTAACTCACTCAATATGCAAATTAGGCTGCTCAGTCGTTAATTTTCATAAGGAAAGTATATACTTTCGAACGTTCAACTATCTGGCAGATGGGTAAACGGTGCTGATGATAGCTAACAAGCTTGAAACTAGTACATCGTTCCTGTGTCAGTGTTGAACAAAAAGGTGACGTGGTTGCCTTAACACCGTATGGCATAAATTCAGGCTGTTCGATTTGTTGACAAACAAACGAACAAAGCAGGCGTTATAATAAACGTCGGCTAAACTGATGCGTGCATATATGTATGTGTACCTGTATGCATATGTGTATATATATGTGTATATATATATATATATATATATATATATATATATATATATATATATATGCATGCTACTGTACGTCTGTATACATATATGTATGTACGTATACATACATACTTACATTTAAGTAAGTGCCATACTAAGAGTGAGAAATGAAATTTCGTTTTCATTTTTTTCAACTTATCGTTTTCGGTATGCCTGACCGATTTAACTCACTCAATATGCAAATTAGGCTGCTCAGCCGTTAATTTTCATAAGGAAAGTATATACTTTCGAACGTTCAACTATCTGGCAGATGGGTAAACGGTGCTGATGATAGCTAACAAGCTTGAAACTAGTACATCGTTCCTGTGTCAGTGTTGAACAAAAAGGTGACGTGGTTGCCTTAACACCGTATGGCATAAATTCAGGCTGTTCGATTTGTTGACAAACAAACGAACAAAGCAGGCGTTATAATAAACGTCGGCTAAACTGATGCGTGCATATATGTATGTGTACCTGTATGCATATGTGTATATATATATATATATATATATATATATATATATATATATATATATATATATATATATATATATATATATATATATGCATGCTACTGTACGTCTGTATACATATATGTATGTACGTATACATACATACTTACATTTAAGTAAGTGCCATACTAAGAGTGAGAAATGAAATTTCGTTTTCATTTTTTTCAACTTATCGTTTTCGGTATGCCTGATCGATTTAACTCACTCAATATGCAAATTAGGCTGCCCAGCCGTTAATTTTCATAAGGAACGTATATACTTTCGAACGTTCAACTATCTGGCAGATGGGTAAACGGTGCTGATGATAGCTAACAAGCTTGAAACTAGTACATCGTTCCTGTGTCAGTGTTGAACAAAAAGGTGACGTGGTTGCCTTAACACCGTATGGCATAAATTCAGGCTGTTCGATTTGTTGACAAACAAACGAACAAAGCAGGCGTTATAATAAACGTCGGCTAAACTGATGCGTGCATATATGTATGTGTACCTGTATGCATATGTGTATATATATGTATATATATATATATATATATATATATATATATATATATATATATATATATATATATATATATATATATATATATATGCATGCTACTGTACGTCTGTATACATATACGTTTCTTCCAAAATCTCGTTTGGAATCATCGGAGCATTATCAATGCTTGCGCATATAATTACCCTCCTATTCAACTGAACAATAATATAGATACATATAAATTGATGTTGTGAACAACAGTTTCGCATTTACAGGATGGAATGGATGTGACATATATTTACGAGAATTGTACAATAATTGTACAAACATTTAAGTTCAAATTCAAATAAAAATTAAAATTAAAATCAAAAGTACGGAGTGGAATACATGCAACAGTTAAAACAAGGGAATAGTCCAAATATTAAAGAGGCATTGAGGAAGCAGTTTTGAGAAAGGAAGAGTGCGATAACAAATCATATGCAGGCGTGTGGATAGTGTGACTGCGTTAATCATATACATGAGAAGGAGACAAGCAAAGCTATTATGCATATATAGATGAATAAATACTGCAGTAGAAGCAAATATGTTAATGTATTAGAGTCTATGGTGGATGTTGAATGTTGATGGTGTTCGAATTAATGTGTGTTGAGAAACATACAGTTTTTGCATACTTTTCCATGACATATGTTGAATTAAATTTCAGTTGATATTTATATTGAGTGTTTTAAGTTAGTTAGAGCAATGGATTGTAACTTAGTCTTAATGAATTCATATTCATAGATTATATTTTATCAACCGTTAAATGTTCAATTGCTAATTTCCGGAAGTGAATAAGGGGAGTTATTGTATAATTTATTTATTTATATATATATATATATATATATATTATAAGAACAGATCAAAGTTTAAGCAAAGAATCGCTACTTTCACCATTAAGGGTGAAAGTAGCCATTCTTTGTTTAAACTTTAATCTGTTCTTATAATAAATATTTGGTCTACGGGTTTCTGTATTTATATATATAATATATATATATATATAATCCTTATCGAGCCCTCTTCGGATTTTAGTCTTCACATTTATTATTACTATATATATATATATAAATATATATATATATATGTGTGTGTGTGTGTGTATGTGTGTGTGTGTACACAACAATCTGAAACAGGATATAAAGTCTAACCAACTAGATATAGCGTATGATGTTGTACATCAGCATTCCCATGGTATAAAATAGCTGTAATTATCTAAATGAACAAAATATATGGAAGGCATATTTTATTGTGGATCCGCAATTCTTGATGGCAAAGCAAAAAAGAACAATAGAAATAAATCAACTGGAGACAAACAATATCATGAACAAACTAACAGGAATGAACGTAAGAATATATTAGCAAGAACGTTGAACTAATATTCGATATTTTATAAGTTAATTCCAATCCATTTAGACTACGGTAAATTTCGTTTCGCAAATTTGGATGTAAAGAATTTTCTATAAGTAGCAGGAAAGAGATTCTCATTAAGGTATTTGAAATCAACAGGCCCACATGTTGAGTGTCTTCATTAAGGAAATTGTTACTGGTTATTACTGCCAGAGATATTACAAAATGGTAAAATAGTAATAAAAATGGTAAAATGGACCCTGAAGATATTAATAGCAGAGTTGATATTACTGGCCTAATAACCCTACACTGTGTGACTATATATATAACATGTTCAGAATATAAGCATGTGTGTCTATCTGAACACATACCTGATTTTTATACTCGATGTTTTTCGGTTTCTTCCTCTTCTCACTCACCCATATATTGCCGACACGATGAGACATTTTTCTCGCTATATCCAAAGTTAAACTAATATATATTGGATCGTGAAGTATGAAATTTGTAGAAATTTATTTTGTTTCAACAAATTTCTACAAATTTCATACTCGATGACTCAATATCTTTATTGTATGATAGTGTTTAATTTGTTAAATCTGGTTGCTTTTCGTATGCATAAATACATATATATACGGTTGTGTACATTCGTGTCTCTGTGGCCCTCTTCAGGTGAATGATAATCACGATAGGTTATTTTGGTTAATATGGATGAGGTGGGGGACAATGTCTATGTGGCGTTATTGTAGTAAAATCTTTTAACTATTTTCATATTTTATAATTAAGGATGTTATGCTTTCTTGATACGTAGATAAAAGGAAGACGAAATAGAAAGTAATATCCATGCGTGCATATGTGTATCCGTGTATGTGTATACTCTATATGCTGAGTCCTCTCCTCAAGCATTTTTGCCTTACTCAGTATCTCTCTCTCTCTCTCTCTCTCTCTCTCTCTCTTTCGCTCACTCTCTCTCTCGCTCGCTCTCTCTCTCTCTCTCTCTCTCTCCTTTTCTGTCTATCGATTTAACTCTCTCTCTCTCTATATATATATAAGTGCATATGTATTTATGTATGCATGTATGTACATGTGTGTATGTACCCACCATTACACACATATATATATATCCAGATGTATGCACTTGTGTATGTATGTATTATGAATTTATGAATATATGTATTATGAATGTATGTATATATGTATATCCAGAATATACCCCAGTACTGTCTATTTTTGCGAGAATTATTTATTTAGAGAATATTGGCATATTCTGAAGAGACAGAAATTTTACAAGTTATGTAACAGACATTTTTTTATTGTTCATATATACATCCACTTAGTATCTATAGAGTGGGTTGCCTTAAATTGTTTAATTTCCGAGTTTCTTTTTTATTAAATGATTTTATTGTGTGGGTGGGGGGGTATATGTGTGTGTGTGTGTGTGTGTGTGTGTGTGTGTGTGTGTGTGTGTGTGTGTGTGTGTGTTTACAGACAGATATGTAACATAACTTTGATGTAAAATACATATACAAACATATATATATTTACTCACACACACATGTCCATATAAATATATATATATGTGTGTGTGTATATGTGTGTTGTGTGTGTGTATATGTATGGATATATATTCATATGAATGTATACATACAGATATATACATATTCACACACACACACACCCACTTATATATATATAAGCTAACACACACTTGCTTATTTCTATATGTATCTATAAATAGATATATGTTTGTGTATTTGAGATGTATTTGAGTACATGTGTGGCATTATGCAGGTGTATGTACATGTGATATTCGGTTCTACTTGCAATTCCTTCAGGCAATATTCGTATTTCTGTGAAATAATTGATGATGTTAGAAAGAATTATTGAAACATCACATCAAATAAAATATTCAAGTAGCAAAATAGATGATTAATAACTAGGCTCTGATGTAACAGGAAGAAACGGCATCTTTTTTGTCATATAAACTAAAATAAGAAGAGATGTCTTCGTGGTTAGAAATCTCGTTGCACAATTGATGTCTAAATTTCGATCTCAGTATGTGGTACCCAAATAAGTGTTCCAGGATGTTTTAGTCGATATGGAAAAGGAAGGTCTGATGGATTGTCCCTGTAATTGAAATATCCACCCATGTCACATGTTGTGATATGCTAATTCAGCTTTGGAATTACGAGGTTTGGTCTCAAAATTCATAGACTGAAAGGTGCATACAATGTCCAATATATTCTCATGGAATGCCCAAATGAGGTGTATTTTTCGAAATTGTCCCTGGAAAAAAACAATGCAGTTATCAATAAGAGCTGAAATTAATGTATGCAAGATTTCACAACCTAGCATCGCTGCTTCATTCGTCAGCCTATAAACATTTCAATCTTATGTCATATGTCTGTGGAAACTCAAACATTTACTACACGCCAATTCACTTCACATATCGGATTTCAGTTAATCGAACTACTGAATGCTCATCGTGGAAACCGATGTAGAATCTCTAATTATCCAGATATATGTTGTCAAAGGAAAACAGCTTTCTCTACTCGACTTACTAGGAAGGGGGTAACCTCTATACATATTACTTCGACCAGCTAAAGAATAAGCCAGCTTGGGAGTCTCTACACAGTCACTCAAACTCTTGCTAAACATACCATATAAATTACCTCAACTTACAAAAAGACTCGCTGGATAACATGACGAATTATTTGAGGCTAGAAATCATAATATTAAAAGATATGCTTAATCATGGCTGATATGGAGCTACACGACTATAAGTAACCCGTTAGAGAATGGAACGAAATCATTAAGAAAAGACTCAACTCAGCCGGTTTCCGTTACAAATGGAACATGTCTACTACAAGCGAGGGACTATAGATGCCCAGACGAGATAATTATTTTCCGTTTCATCACTTATACGGCACGCCACAGGTTGCGAGACTTATACGGCACACCACAGGTTGCGAGACTTATACGGTACGCCACAGGTTGCGAGACTTATACGGCACACCACAGGTTGCGAGACGTATACGGCATGCCACAGGTTGCGAGACTTATACGGCACGCCACAGGTTGCGAGACTTATATGGCACGGCTGAGGTTGTGAGACTTATACGGCACGCCACAGGTTGCGAGACTTATACGGCACACCACATCTCCGATGCTCAACATCATCACTTCGGCCACTAGTCCAAGCAAAGCTTTCCAAATACAGAAAATACTTCCATTCTCCTCATTTCCTCAGTTTTCATCCATCAAATTGGGACTAGGTTATCGCTGCCTGTTCTCAGCATCAACGCTTTCACCAGAAACATTTTGTATTTTGGCAAAATTAATATTCTTTCTTTTAAAAAATATAACAGTGGTGAACAATTCTGAAAAATACTTTCAATTCGATGGAACAACTATTCTTTCAGAGGCATACATACAAAGACACACACACACACACATCCGCGCGTATATATATATGTGTGTGTATGTGTGTGTGTGTGTGTGTGTGTGTGTGTGTGTGTGTGTGTGTGTGTGATGTTCAGTTACTGATGGTTGACCAGTTTGAGCATTCAATGCTAATATGTTGGTCCGGCTACCGAAGTGGGTGTCTACATTTGCGTTTACACCAGTTTTACTATGCGTAACAAGTAGAGTGTTAATAATAATAATAATAATAATAATAATGTTTTCTTTATTAACCACAAGGGTTCACATAAAGTAGACATTAAGGACAGTACAGGACAATACAGGACGGTACAAATGGGCATTTCTGCGTGTAAAAAAACAGGGGGTTGAAATAAAATAACAAAGAAAAATTCCCCAATAGGGGGGAGACTTCCAAGGGACATTTGTGGAGAAAGCCCATTAAAAGACCACAGTGGCCCTGACCACCAGGGCAAGTGCCCTCTCCCAGTTTTCCACCTTTAATTTACAGACACATACTCAGAGAAGGCCCAATCATTCGGGCCATACTTGCTTCTCTCACCCATCTTTCAACAAAATGCTGGGAAGAGAGCACTTCCCTCTCTACCCTGATTTTCCTTTTCAAATGAAATTTGAAAAAGTTAATCAGGGCATCACCGAAGAGGTAAGTGCTCGTCTTCAGCCCTTTCAAACGTGTCCACCATACTATCTCTTTCGCCATGGCCACCAGACAGATAAAAACTGCCTGCCCTTCCAGGCTAAAGGAAGGGGGCGGGGCAATGCTCGGACACTGGACGAGTGCGTGCAGGACGGTTTCGTCGCCCTGCGCGCATCTCGGACATGCCCGGCTGACGGCACCTCCATGCCTGTAGAGTTTATCCCGAACTGGCAAGGCTCCTCGGTAGCACTGCCAGGCCAGAGATTTCTGGAAGTTGTCCATAGGCCCCGGCCCGAAAGTTCTTCCGAAGAGATTGGCTAGTTGATTTTCGTCGACGCCTAGATTTTCCCCAAGTACGTCGTCGCTCTTACCCTCCACTAATCCTCTATAGAACGCCGAGGTGGAGTTTCCACCGATCACATTGCCCGATTGGTCGAGGGCTGTAAGCGCCTGAAGACATTCCAGTCTCCAGGCGCTCCCTCTCGGTCTTCGCTTGACCCAGGACTGCAGCTCCGTCAAGGAAACGAGCTGGGGAAATACGCGCCTAGCAAACGGCGACCACACCTGATCACCGTCGAGGAAGAGGTGGAGATGTTGTAGCCTGAGCGCGTGCCTGCGCATCATCAGCCACGGCATGCCCAGCCCTCCACGTAGCGGGTGTTGACAACAGATGGACCGCCTGACCATCGGAGCACGTCCCTTCCACAAAAAGCGAAAGAGCAAACGCTCCAGCGCAGTCAGGCGAGGCTTAGGACAAGGTACGACGGTCAGGCGGTAGCAGATGACAGACGCGATGTACGCGTTAGCCACCTCCGCTCGACCTTTCAGGGATAGCTTCCTCTCCGCCCATTTCTGGGTGAGAGAAGCCACCCTGCTCGTCACCTCGTACCAGTTTTTGTCCGTCTGTTCAAAACGCCTGAGCAGGTTGGTGAGGCTCTTGCACCCTCCACCCCTATCCGCTAATCCCACACAGTCCCAGCGTGCATCTAAGATCCCGTTCCAGTCGCCCACTAACACTAAAGAGCGGGACGTTCCAAGAAAGGTCTCCAGACGCCGGAAGAAATCAGGCCGCCCTGCTCCTGTCGGGGCATAGACGGCCACTAGCCTGAAAGCTTGCCCGTCTCCGCTGGTCACGTCCAGCACCACCAGCTTACCCTCTGGGTCCAGGAAGATGGCCCGTATGGCGAGATCCAAACCTCTCCGAAAAAGCACAGCAACTCCTCCACCCGATCCAGGACGGCTGGGAGATGCGTACACATCGTAGCCGCCGAAGATCGGTGCGAAGGCCCGTGCTTCGGAGATTCTGGTCTCGCTGATGGCCACTACATCTATGTTTAGTGACCTGAGGTCATTGAGCAGGTGACCCTGCTTCCATGACGACCCCAAGCCACGCGCATTTATGCTGCCTATTCTGAGTGAGGTCATGTTTAAAATAGAGTGGAAAAGATGGGAAAGACCACTTACCATACTTTTGGTAGAGGAGGGATGGTTTTTACATCCCTTTTCACTTGATCGTCTGGTGAAGGGACCGTTGAATCGTCCCTTCGGCTGGTCGTCGACTCTTCTAAGAGAATGTCTGAATATACTCTTCGATTGATGGTTCCTACTAGGTCCCTGAAATCACCAACTGCGTTGGGGAATTTCGTTTTAATGTTTGTGTATTGTTTCTGTGCTATTTTTAGCAGTCTTATGTTAGTTGGCGTTTTGATTGGTGCTGGTATTATGTAGTCCTGTTGTGAAATGTCTGTGTGTTCAATTATGTAAGTCATTAGTTTCTTGTTGTGTGTGTTTATTGCCGTGCATTTGTTTTTCTGGGGGTGGAGTGTGGTTCTGCTATTTTCTTGTCGTTGTTGCTGGGTGTGTGTGTTTTGTTGTTGTGTTTGCGATGTTGGTGCTTGTGGTGGTGGTGTTGAAGGTGTTGTTGGCGGTGGGGTTGTCGCCGGTGGTGATGGTGGTGCTGGTGTGGGTGGTGATGGTGTTGGTGGTGTTGCTGCTGTGGGTCTCTTTGCAGTAGACTTTACCCTTTTCACCATTTCTTTCCTCCCTTTTCAAAGGCGACGATGCGCTGCTTCTGCGTTTGTGCCTTCTTGCGACCTTTTGCCATCCCTCTCCCACCTCACACTCCATGTCTGATTCTGTGAGGTCGGGGAGGGGTACCAGCTCCACTCTTGCACTTGTTGTTGTTGGTGATGTTTGCACTGGAGTCTCTGTTGCAGCTGCATTTGGTATTGCTGTTGTTGTTGTTAATATTTCCACTGCTGCTGCTGTTTTTGATTTCCGTGGAGTGGGTATGGGTGCCACGGACCTATCGTTCCTGGTTGCCGCTTGTCCTGTTGCTGGTAGCCGTGGAGCCGGATTCGGAAGGAGGGGGGTTTTCTCCTTTCTCAGGGTCTTCTCGTTGCAGAAGGCCCTGAGGTGAGTCTTCGATCCACAGCGAAAGCATTTCGGGCGTTTGCCCTCAACACTTATGGGCAGTTGAGTGCCGTTATCGAAGTCTATCACATCCGGGATAGCTTCGATGCACTCCTGGTTGGTTTGGATTAGCATCTCAATGGAGGAGCCGACCCAATCTTCTCTTACTTTTTTCTGTACTTGCAGTACAGTTGTTTTGTCCTCGATTCCGACGAGGACAGACGCGGCCAGCCAAGAGGTGGTCATTCCGGGGGGGACGTGGGTCAGTTTGACCCTCACAATTTTTTGCCCGCAGTAGGAGGGCACCAACACCATTTCCTCGCTCCTTAGGGTCACTACTGATTGGGCCTTTGCCTCCTGGGGTGTGGCAAAAAGTACGTCTACGGTGGCATATTTTTTGCCTCGGGTGATGTGCGTTTTCCGCTGCCACACAGACCCCAAGGCTTTTTGTATTTGGGCCTCTGTGGCTCTTTCCACCCTACGGGATTTTGTACTTACTGTACGGTACGTGACCGTACAGTGCTCTTGGGTTTCGAAAAATGTTTCCGCTGCCTTGCAGATTGCTCGGTGTCTGTTCTTTGTCACCATCTTCTTCGCTTCCTCTAATTCCTCATTTGTTATGAGGATTGTTTCCAAGTTTTTCGCAATACCTGCAAATGAGATTGGTTTTTCTCTGCTGTTGTTGTTGTCGTCAAAGCTGCTGGTACTTTTGTTGTTGCTGCAGGTACTACGACTACTGCCTCCGCCGCTGTTGCTGTGGTTGTTGGTGGTGTTGCTGCTGCTAATGCTGTTGTTCTTTATGCTGCTGGTGATGCTGTTGCGGCTGCTACTGTTGTTTACATTGTCACTGTTGCTGTTGTTATTACGGCTGCTACTGCTATTATTCCTGACGTCAGACGAATGAACTGGGTTTTCGTATTTCCCGCACACCTGTTTCGTCGCTGTCGTCGTCGTCGTGGAGAAACCTTGCACGCTTTGCACGAGACTTTTCTTTTCTTTCGTCACTTGCGAAAGAGAAGGGAGGGAGAGAGACACATTTAAAGAAGGGAGGGAGAGAGACAATCTTCTCTCTGCTGTAGTGATGATTGAGGAAGAAGAAGACAGAATGAGTGGGAGTGACGTATGAAATTTCTTTTTCGTAGCCATGTTGTTTTTTTGTTTAAAATGAAATTTTGGGTACAAAACCCCAATAATTGGTTATTTAACCCCGAAGGGCCAAATAACGGACAGAAAGACCCCTCTCACGAGGAGGAGGGTGTCTTTATCAACAATTTGGTTCAAGTTTTAAACAATTTACAATTGTTTTAACGGTTAATAATTACTATACCTTACAGAGCCGAGCCTCCGTCAACCATGGCATTCAATAATAATAATAATAATAAATTGTAATGCACTGGGTGATTGCTGGCTTTGTGCCTGGAGTGGAGACAGTTATTAATAATTTCATTCTTAAGCCACGCAATGCTCACATTAAGGAACCACTCATGATAATAACAATTTAAAAAAAACAACAAAAAGAAAACCCCGTGACCAAGAAATACCGGGATGGCGGCCAGCGGGGAATAGCCGTGTCTCTAGGGGAGAACGACCCCTCTAGTCTTGGTTGACACTCGTTCTAGAAGTGGTAACACGAAATGATTACCCCTTGGCGGATAAGGATAAAACGCGACAAAATAAAGTAAATGTCTGATGATAAAATCTCATACCGAATCGGCCGTCACCCGGGTAAAAAAGGGCCGCGTCGTTCAGAGAGGAACCAGACTGGGGTCGAAAAATCAGCTAATGGTTCAAACCCTCCCATCACTTCGGAGCTGGAGACCTCCCATAACCGGAATACTCCTACTCCCATCAAATACATCGAATACAGAACAGACATATATCAACTGGAAAAAGAAACATCCCGAAAACAGAGGCTATATTGACAGTAACAAACTAGCCAATATACGAAGAAATATTGTAAGAAAAAAGTTACTAACTGATATAGAAATTGATCAGATCAAGCTATTAGCACAAAGTCAGCGAAGGGAAAATGAAACATGTGTCAGTGAAAACGAGGTAAACTGTAACACTTCGAACCCCAGGGTTGGGGCGGAATCACTGGCAACAGAACAAATTAAAGAAAGGATCGAAAAAGTGGAGGGAGTGCATGCTCAGGATTAAACTCCAAATGAAAATAATGAGATCGTAAATGATAAAGAAATGAATGAGAATGAACTTGCCAACTTGAAGGATGAAATTATGATCGAATGGAGGAAAATGAAAGAATCTGACATGGGGCAACGAGACACCCTCCCTAAGATCCAGAACTCCAAACAGAACCAAAAGATAATACACAAGACTAACATAATTCTCAAAAACATTATCATCACAAACAAACTAAACATTACTGATTTAAATCATCTCTGTTATGCATCGGCTAAAGTCACCACTCACTTATGTGGAGTGAAGATGAAAAAACAAAGGAATTCCCACAAGAAATCTACTTGGCAAGACAACATCAATCGCCAAATAAACCTTCTCCGATCTGACATAGAAATGTTAACACACTATAAAGTAGGTGAACATGTTAAACAAACTAAACTTAGAAAATTGAAAAAAAAGTACAGTATAAAATCAACATGTGACATAGACATGCTGATAGAAATAATCAAGCAAAATGTGTCGGCTAAAGCTGCTCGTATAAGGCGCTTTGAAAAACGATCTAGATTCTATAAGGACAATAATATGTTCAAAAACAACCAAAGAAACTTCTACAGAAAAATTGGTGAGTCAACAATAACTGCTAAATCAATACCACCCAAGGAGGAAGTGCAAGAATTCTGGGAAAAGATCTGGGCCGAAGAAAAAGTTCATAACATACATGCACCATGGATAGACAGACAAATGAAAGATACAGCTCACCTCGAGGAACAAATATGGGAAAATATAACGCTTGGCTCTAAGAAAAACCAGCAAATGGAAATCCCCAGGAAAAGACAAAATACAAAACTTTTGGATAAATGCCTTAACAGAGTCTCATGAGCTGTTAGCCCAACTTTACAATGAAATAGTTAAGGAGCCAGAAAAGATACCATCATGGCTAGTTAACGGCATTACATTCCTGCTTCCGAAGAATGATGAGACAAACAATCCCAAAAATTACAGACCGATAACTTGCTTGACCACAATGTATAAAATGTTAACATCAGTCCTAACTGAATACACATATGACCACCTGATAACAAATGACCTATTTTCCATTGAGCAGAAAGGGTGTAAACGAGGCTCATATGGCTGTAAGGATCAGCTTCTGGTTAACAAAATGATACTGGAAGATTGTCATAATAGACACAAAAATCTATCGATTTCTTGGATAGATTATAAAAAAGCATTCGATAGTTTGCCACACAGTTGGATTGAAAAATGTTTAGAGATTTTCAAGATATCCCCCGTTGTCAGGAGGTTTTTGTCATTCAGTATGAAGACATGGAAAACGACACTCCTTTTGAATAGTGAAACAAAATCACTGGAAGCTGGAGAAGTTAATATTAATTGTGGAATTTTTCAGGGTGACTCTTTATCACCGCTTTTATTCTGCAACGCACTTATACCATTAAGTAAAATGCTCAATGAAACAAAACATGCATATAAAGTCTATGACAAAACCATTAATCACTTGTTCTACATGGATGACCTGAAACTATTTGCAAAAAATGATGAACAATTGCAAGGGCTATTATCCACTGTGGAGCAGTTCAGTGATGACATTAAAATGGAGTTTGGACTAGATAAATGCGCCAAAGCAACGTTCACCAGAGGAAAGCTGCTGAAGAGTTCAGACATTAATCTTGATCGGGGGAACGTGATAAGAGAACTTGATCAAGAAAAAACTTACAAATATCTAGGTGTTTGTGAAGGAGACGGAATCAAGCACTCTACAATGAGGGAAAGGATAAGGAAGGAATGTTACCGCAGAGTAAGACAATCTTAAGAACGGAATTGAATGCAAGGAATAGGATCGATGCCATAAACACGCTTGCCATACCAGTAGTAACCTACAGTTACAATGTCATCAACTGGTCAAGCACAGAGATCCGTAGGCTCGATACAAAAATTCGAAAATTATTAACCATGCACAGAATGCATCACCCTAAGGCAGATATAGATAGAATATATCTCCCTAGGAAAGAAGGAGGACGTGGGTTAATCCAGTTAGACATTGCGTTGAAAACTGCAACAATTGGATTATCTACATATCTAAGGGAATCACATGATTGGATGATCAAACTCGTTTTGAAACACGAAAGCATCAAATGATCATATTCCATTACAAAAGATGCACAAAGATACAGTAATGGACTACAAATTTCAGAAGTCCCAGTTACTGCTGAAATGGAAAACACAGAAAAAGCAAAGCAGGTAAAAGTAACTGCAAGGAAAGAACTGCTACAGAAACTGGCTAAGAAATGGCAAGAAAAGCCTCTGTATGGAAAATACCCAGAGCGAGCTAACAATCCTGATGTTGACAAAACTTTAACCCATCAGTGGTTGGCATCCTCTGGACTGAAATCGGAGTCTGAAGGACTGATTATATCAGCACAAGATCAGTGTCTGCCAACAAAATTTACCAAGCCAACATAATAAAAAATGGATGCAGCCCATTATGCCGTGTATGCAAAAAACAACCAGAGACCATTGACCATATAATTTCAATGTGCAGTCCTATAGCTCCAACCGAATACCTAAACAGGCATGACAGAGCTGCACAATACATACATTGGATAATGTGTAAGCATTTTGACCTGCCACATCAAAAGAATTGGTGGGAGCATCAACCACCACCCATACTTGAAAAAGATCACATCTCAATCTTGTGGAACTTTAGCATCCAAACAGACCGAAAAATAGATGCAAATAGACCTGATATAATATTGAAGGACTCTAAAAAGAGGGTATGCCTGCTAATTGATATGTCTGTTCCAATAGACAAGAATGTATCTATAAAAACATTTGAAAAATTGAGCAAGTATAAGGACCTGGAGATAGAAATTGGAAAAATGTGGAAATTGAGAACTAAAACAATACCAGTGGTTGTAGGCGCTCTGGGAATGATACCTAAGGGGTCTAATGATTACTTATCGCAGATCCCAGGAAACCCGCGTATAAGAGAAATACAAAAGATAGTACTAATGGGAACTGCCCATATACTAAGGAAGATTCTGTCAATATAAGTACATCACAAGTCTAAACACTAAAGATGCATGTGTGAGTATGTATGTTCTTCCTTGAACATGGCGGACCTTGTTGTCTCTTGAAGTCACTGGTTGTGACTTGGTGATAACTCGTATGAACATAAAGCAAGATAAATGCAACTGTAATAATAATAATAATAATAATAATAATAATAATAATAATAATAATAATAGGCTGATGACATCAAGAACAAAAAAAATGAAAGAATTGATAAGAACTGAATACATTCGGGGAGTAAGGAGCATATTAAAGTCACATCTGAACAGTAGGAATGCCATAAGTGCAGTAAATTCCCGAGCTGTGTCTATTATTAGGTACAGTGCGGGAATTCTGAGATGGAATGTTGCTGAACAAAAAGAAATGGATAGGAAGACTAGGAAGCTATTTACTATCTACAACATGTTCCACAAGAGGAGTGATGTCGATAGACCCTACTTAAGGAGATCTGAAGGTGGAAGAGGTCTTATCAGCATAGAGGACTGTGTTCAGATGGAGAAAAACAACCTACACAAATACGTGACTGATAGTAAGGAGCCAATGCTCAGAACTGTACTGAAGGAGGGGACAATAGACCAGGGGATGTCCAAGGAGGAAATAACATCAAGGAGAAAGAGCAACCTTCAGGAAAAATCCCTTCATAGTACCTTCTTTGAGAAAACTGAATTCAGAGATCCACAGACATGGAACTGTTTGAAAAGAGGAGACCTGAAAAATGCTACAGAAGGAATGTTAATGGCTGCGCAGGAGCAGGCCCTCAAAACGAAGTGGTTGAAACACCATATTTACAAGGAGGAGGCTAGCCCACTGTGCAGGATATGTGGAGAGAGAGAGGAGACTGTGGCTCACATTGTATCCGAGTGTAAACACCTAGCCCAGGCTCACTATAAAGGCTGGAGACATGATGTGATAGGCAGGGTGAACCACTGGCACCTATGCAAAGTAAACAATTTACCACATTCTGAGAAGTGGTATGAGCATAAGCCAGAGTTGGTGATAGAAAACGATCAGGTGAAGGTGCTGTGGGATTTTAGGATACAGACGGATAAGAAACTGGAATACAATAGATCTGACCTGGTGGTTGTGGACAAAGAAAAAAGATCATGCCTGATTGTGGATGTGGCCTGCCCATTCAACACGAGAGTGCAAGTGAAGGAGAGGGAGAAAATTAAACGATACCAGGACTTAAAGCGGGAGGTAAAAAGGATTTGGAACTGCTATGAAGTCAAAGTGGGCCCGATTGTTATAGGCGCACTAGGTACTATCTCAAAAAGTTTCCAGGGATAGTTAAAGAAAAAGGGCCCCTTCACGCTTTTTGGAACGCTTCAGAAGGCATGGTTGCTGGGAACAGCAAGAACCCTCCGATACGTCCTGAATATCTGAGGCTGCAGGTAGTGGCTTGATATTCATTTCAACAAACTTTCCAGTTAACTAACATCAATGACTGAGACTCAAAGAATAATAATAATAATAATAATAATAATAATAATAATAATAATAATAATAATAATAATAATTATAAGTAGCAAAAACGAACTATCAATATAACAACATGAGGCACATTTCGAGAATCCACAAATCTTGTGAGCTATTAATTCCAGAGTTAGGCTCGATCATGACTAGTCTACCTTGAACTGATTGATTACGAAACGTGCTTCGCTTGTGATAAAACATATTGATGTTATATTGATAATTCGTTCATGCTTATTATTATATATTAAAACGATGAGTTTCCCCTTCCCTACAAATCTCTGACATTGTGTTAAAACTAGAAACATTTCTTACAAAATCGAGATCACGGAAGAGAGCAGCAGATTATTATATTCTTATTAACACCACAATTATCATTATAAATTCAATTCATTTAAATTACAATACCACTTTAATTTATATAAAGTATAGGTGAACATAAGTGAAGCAATTATGTCAAACCAGTCATAGGTGTTACATGTAAATAAGCAGAAGGAATTTATCGGTTAATGGGTGAATGCTGAATCGGTTTTATGTTCTGATTTTGTGTTTGCTCTGATTGAGTGAAAATGAGAACAATTAACAAAATTCTATGTAAAATATCTACTTTCTTTTGATTATGTGAAGAGCCATTTCTAAATTGCGTTTATAGGTTATCGCTGCAGATCACGTTACAGAAATGATACCAGGAACTTGGACTGGAATAAAATGCAAATAAATCTTTTCCAGTGAATCTTAACATGTGTTGTTGGTTGTTAACAATCTTTGCTATAATATATTTATATATGTGTGTGTTTATATGTGTGTGTGCGTGCGTGTGCATGTGTATATGTATATGATATATATATATATATATATATATATATATATACCCACATACACACACACAAATATATATATATATATATATATATATATATATATATATATATATATATAGCAGACTTTGGCAACTATCAATGGATACTCAGGCACGTAGTTGATGATTAGCAGTAAAGATCAAGGAAATCGCCTGGTTCTTCATGTTGGTGCCAACAACTAGAGATAATGCCTTTCAAATAACATTGTCATCTGTCCAAAAGACATTGAAACAATCTATAGCGGATTAGGTTTTAAAACATACGGCGTCCCAATCAAAGTGGTTGTTATTGTTCTTGAGTGGAATGTGAAGTGTAAATATGAATACGTAAAGAGTTCTTAATGTAAGATATAGAAGGAGATGAGGTGTAAGGTAGTACAAATACTTGAGAGGAGGTAATGCGGATGAGGTCGGTGGTATTAAGTAGCGATTCAGTATGAAATGTGAAGTTAGAAATAAATATATATACACATTTAAAGACGTACAAACACGCATACTTATGTAAATATAAATGTACAAATATATATATGTATATGCAAAGGTTATATTTAATTTGTTGGAATTCAAAAAACTTAAAAGTTGTATAACTGATAGAAAGCACTCAACAGTTTAGTGGAGTAAATATTCATTGTGAATTGGCAGTATCGTTAGAGGGTTGGATTATGCTTTCCAGTATAGTTACGTCCCTTTACAATCTGAGTTCAATTCCCGCCGAGGTTAACTTTGCCTTTCATCCTTACGGGGTCGATAAAATAAAGTACCAGTAATGTACTGGGATAATTGCTGGCCTTGTGCCAACAAGTAGAAACAATTATATTAATAAATGGAAACTATATTTATAAAACAAATTTTGTATTTTATCTGATGAAAGCGCACCAAAATTTGCCTTGGTTGCCCTTGAAATATATATAATAAAATAATTATGGTTTTATAAATATAGTTTCCATTTATTAATATAATATATATATATATATATATATATATATATACATATGTGTGTGTGTGCGTGTGTGTGTGTGTGAGTGAGCCTGTGCAAACAAATATATGTATATATAAATATACATATTGTTATACTTGGGGAGGGTCATATTTGTGTAATATTGCCAGAATTAATAACAGAATACACTCACTGTTTGATTGGTTTTCGCTTCTGTATCTTTTATATCAGTTAATTTATTCGGTCCTCAATGTTGCCATTGACTGACCAACGGTCAAAAATACAGATATAATATAAACACAAACACACATATATAGTCTAACAAACTTCTTTCGTTGCAAATCTGCAACATCGTCAGTGGTGCTATTAAGTTTCCTCCTGTTGTATTGTATATCTACGCCATCTTTATTTAATCTGTTTATTTATTTATGAAATAAATATATATATATATATATATATGTGTGAGTCTGTGCAAATAAATAAATAAATATATATATATATATATATATATATATATATATATATATATATATATATATACATCTATTTATTTGCACAGACTCACACATATATATATATATATATATATATATATATTTAGATATGCCCTTGTATATGTATGTGCGTATGTATACATGTAAATATATAAATATGTATGTATTTATGTATTTATGTGTGTATGCATGTCGGAATGTAGGTAGGTACGTATGTAGGTATCTAGCTAGCTATTTGTGTATGTATGTGAGTATGAATTCCTAGTTATCGCTATGATTTGGTGGTGTGTCAATCGCCACAGCCTGTTGACTGAGCTGGCTACTTTACCCAAGAATTGACAACATTGAAAACAGAGAAAACAATATATCAACAGAAAAATTTCGAATAAGTAATTAGCTATCCTTAACCAACAGATCTTTATAGTACTGCTTGCTTACTGCACTCATCCTGCATGTAACAGATAGGGAGTTCGATCCTTCTCAGACACCTTTGTCCACTTTCTCCAATTTCCACAAATATTATTTGCGTCTTTGAATTTGCTAATATTATAATGATGTGTGTTGGACGTACACATTCCAAATGTTTCCAATGTTTATTGCGGCAAACGCTTTGATTACACAGACACATTTATGAATATATATATATGTGGGGGGGGGGGGACAAACAAACATTAGGTGTATCCAAAATCATTGAAGGGTTCATAGGAAAATGGCAAACTCAAACAGCCGAATAGAAGAAATATTAACAGCCTAGAAATCAAATAAAAATTCTCACTAAGGACAGAAAGTAGTGGTCAGTGACTGCGACAGAGGAATGACTACTATTTTAGCATCCTTAGGATTGTTTTTACCCAGCTTCTATGCTGTTATTATTAAAGGCGGTGGATTGGCAGTATCGGTAGAGGGTCGGACGCCATGCTTTCCAGCAGAGTTACGTCCCTTTGCGGTCTGAGTTCTAATCCCGCCGAGGTTAACTTTGCCTTTCATCCTTGCGGGGTCGATAAAATAAAGTACCAGTAATGTACTGGTTAATTGATGGCCTTGTGCCAAAAGTAGAAACAATTATTAAAGGCATTCGGTTATTTTGACAACTATTTCTTGCGTTTGAATTTCACATTTTTCGATGAACCTCGTATATATAATGTATGTATGTATGTTTGTGTGTACGTGTTTGTGTATATATATATATATATATATATGTAAATATATAAATCTATCCATGTATATATATGGCACTGATACAGACATCAGTTTAGTTTGTTACAACCCTGTTCTAGCCATACACTATTACAATATACTAGCAGAAAAACCACCCTTCGGGTGGTTTTCTGCTAGCATGTGTAGTGTGTATATTGATATTATATGCAAGTATATATACATGTAGATATGATACATCAAATAAAATCGTAATTGACAATATACATAGAAATTGAACGAAGACTGCGTTACACTGTCTTATGTAATCAGTAACATAATCCATGCTACATTAAAAAAAGACGATATTATATATAAACTTCATTAGAAGAAAATTAGTGACAGAAAATTAGTATGTTTATTTAAGCGATCGCCAAACGGAAGTGTTGAAATTTCAGAAATTTTAAAGAAGAGAATCTTTAAATAAACAAAATATATTTAATCAACAGCCACGAAATTTAGTAGATAAATTATGTAATATTCATTCATTAATTATCCAAAGTAATACAACTTATTTTACTAATAGGATAAAAAATTGTAAACCGTACGCAGTCCCGAGCTCCTTACTTTATTATAGTTTAGATAAGGAAAATGCCTCATACTTTTGTGTAATATCATGCTAAGCATATATTCTGCATGCAAAGTGTCAGTTTCTGAAAGATTTTATCATTGAATAGGTAAAAGAAAATACTTTTGGCATTTGCATATTTATTTTATGTGTGTTTTGAAATATTCTCTTTTAATATATATATATATATGTGTGTGTGTGTCTGTGTGTGTATTTCTATGTGTGTGTGCGTTAGTTTGTGTGTATGTGTGTGTGTGCGAGTTTGTGTGTGTGTGTGTGTGTGTGTGTGCGAGTGTGTGTGTGTGCGTGCGAGTGTGTGTCTGAGTGTTTGTGTGCATGTATATATATATATATATATATATATACACTTCGCGCATCGTAAGGGAAATATGTTCCAAATAACGCTTTTAGAAATTGGAAATTTAATTTAATTTATTTGCCAATTTTCAAACAATAAATAGAAGAAAATTGAAGAATATTGAATGAATTTTTTGAAAAAGTGGTAACGGTTTAATTGCAAATATAAACAGAAATTTTTGAAAGCATTTTAGAAAATAAATTTTATTATTAGTTACCATATTTTGGCAAAGAAAAGTCTGAAGTAAAAATAATGTTCATGTTGAAGTTGAATAGGCTAAGTACAGTAGAAGAAAGAAATTGTATGTATATTTTGAGAAGAGCAAGCACAAACACTTAGCATAAATATATATATATGTGTGTGTGTGTAAATGTATACATATGTGTATATGAATATGTATATATATATATATATATATATATATATATATATATATATATATATATACATATTCATATATATGTATATGTATATATATATATATATATATACACATATATATATACATACATATACATATATATATATATATACATATATATGTGTATACATATATATATATATATATACATGTATATATATATATGTATAATATATATATATATATATATATATAAAGATATATATATATATATATATATATATATAAAGATATATATATATATATATATGAGTATAGTGTAGAGAAAGAAGACAAAAAATAATAAAAAATATATACCTGTAATGGTAGAAATTCAGAAAGTTAAAAAGAATACTTCATATTAATTTTGTTATTTCAATGAAGAAAATCTACAAGCTGGAACGAATGTGCGGAGAATAATCGATAATATAGTCCTTTGTACACACCTTAACTAAAAACTAGTGAATGTATTAACACACACGCATATATTCTGTTTCCTATTGCCTCAAATATAAAGGAGAGGCATGTTTAAAATGAATGGTTATGCGCGTGGTTTAGTGGTTAATGTGTTCGTTTCATGATCCTAAATTTGCGTGTTCGATTAGTGGAATGAACGCTATGTTATGCCTTTGTCAGCAGCCAACAGAAAACAATATATAGAGGATTACAATGACATTGATACCATGTTCTATAGACTTTCTCTTTTGCTTTAGAAAATATATCTGGTGTTTTGAGGGGGTTCAGTCATGCAGAAGCGATTCCCTTTATCCGCAGAACACCCTGGCCAGGCGTGCGCCAAAGAGTGGATTTTGCTGGTGCAAGCCTATGGTTTCTCAGCACCGAATGGAATCTTTATCTATACTGTAAACTACTGCGTGTATGCTGCAAGATGCTAATATTCATATCAATTGTTTAAACACCGTTAATTTGATTGACAGTTCATCGTGTTGTCGATTATTAGTTTCAAACATCAGGCAAATCTCCATCAAATTCTTCTTTACAATCTTAAACGGGGAACGAAAATTGAACAGTTTTAGTCCCTGCTGTATAGAAATACAGGTTTTTCATAGCTGAAATACGTTTGATTATAGTTTCGCTAGATCAGCCTTGAGTTGTAACTAAGGAATAAGAGAATCTGACTTGCTAGAAACAGCAGGCAAATCTCCCACAAATCCCAATCCAATAGCTACAAAAGAGGTAAGGACACATTGCGCCACGCTGTATTCTCTGATACAGCAACAAGTATTCAATAAAATAATGCCGGTTGTACACATAATACCACCCCTGGTGATACATTGATCTAACGTTTACAGCGAAGTCCTTATGGGTACGACGATATTTTACAGAAGCTTATAGTGAGTGTTTTGAAAAAGCTAGAACCGTCATTTTTCGTTGGTTCTAGGTCAGCCCTCACTTTGCACACCATTAACCAGTAAAGTTTCTGAAGCTGGTCTAAAATAAAGACTTGATGCTTAAAATAAAACTGTCTAAAGCGCAACCGTTGATAACATTTCCCATCTCATGACTTTTGCAAAACATCAGATGGACCTTGCCCCTGGTTCCGACAGGTAGAAAAGCGAATGAATTACGGCGAAGAATAACAAAGACTCCACTGCTACAGGTTCGATCATAAACCTATCGGAGAGCGACCGATAGTTCGATAGTTCGCCCTCTTCGGCTTCGCGAGCAACGAAGAACGGATTAGTTTCCGAATGCAACAGCTTGCATTAGTCACTGAATTGAGAAGTTTGCATTTCCGTTTTCACACAGCAGAATGTGCATTAATGGATATTTGCTGTAAATTTTAGCTGGTAGCGTAACTGCCAACATAATCCGCCGTTCATTTGTTAAACTTGGTCTCCATGATTTGGAAAGAAAGGATAAAAATTACAGAATATATAGACATGACAATGAAGTAGAATAACTCTACCACAATCTCACCTCATCCACCTCCCTCCCCTTTCTCATTCACTCTCCAATACTCTTCCCCAGACTCCCCTCGCTCACTTTCCCCAACTCTTCTCTCCCACCCTTTTTCTCCCTCATCTCTCTTCCACACTTCCCGCTATCACCCCTTCCCTTCTCCGCTATATTTATATCTCTTTCCATCGCCATCTCTCAAATGCGATCTAATTGATGTCAAATGTGAGGAAACATAGATATAGTTATACATTGCTTCTGGTGGTAATTAGAAGTCAATTATCTGCACAAAACGCATCTAACAAACTGTTTAGATCCTACGGCATTGGCAAAATCTCTCCTAAAGTTAATTAAAATGAGTTTTCATCATCTAGACTTGGATTAATACCGTCTAGTTTTGTTCTCACTAAAGCGTAACTTTCTTCTAGTTTATATTTAACAATATGTCAGTGCTGTTTTAAGTAACCACATTGGGAGTATTGAAGACAAAACTAGTAGCGAAACCAAGCTTGAATCCAGTCATGTCATATGAATCGGCCACCGTTGGTTTCGAAGATAAGTGTTCCAGTAGAACAGCCTGCTCAAGAAATTAACAAGGGGCTACGAAATCTACAGACACGTGTATATATCCTGAACATAATTTTCAGGAGTGTTCTGCATAATAAAATGTGTGACAAGATTGGGTTTCCCGAAGATATGGTAATTGATACATGCACAATATACTACCTAGTGGTATCGATCCTGGGAATTAATGATTCCGAAGCGAAATCCTTAACCATTCAGCTATGCTACGACCAATAACATCTACATATAAGAAAAACTATACTTGGAATCAACATTCTCTTGATATACAAGTTACTACTAATGTAATCATTTACTTATACTGGCATTGCTTAATACACGAGCAAATACTGATAAGAAGGAATGAGAACTTCAATGAATCTTCCGTAAGAATGAGCTATTTAAATTTCCCTGCTTCTTTCAACACATTCCCTCGCTAAATTATAGTATGACTCATTCCTAATTCTCACCGGCGATACCATGATGCAACATTCTATCAAATGTTTTGTAAAGAACAGAAGTCAGTTTCATTCGTATGAAACCGTTCTAGTCCTGTAGAAGTCATTTCTATATATAATTGTTTCTACTTTTGGCACAAGGCCACCAATTGTCCCAGTGCATTACTGGTACTTTATTTTATTGACCCCCGTAAGGATGAATGGTAAAGTTAACCTCGGCAGGATTTGATCTCAGAGCGTGAAGGGCCGTGACTCTATGCTGCAAAGCATGGTGTCCGAACCTCTACCGATACTGCCAATCCACCGCCCATTTCTATATATATAATAAAGATGCTTCTTCTCTATGAACTTATTGAATACGATTTTTAAGAGCGGTTTCTCTCGACACAATTCGGTAACCTACACACACACACAGACATATATATATATATATATATATATATATGTCTGTGTATGTGTGTGTGTGTAGGTTACCGAATTGTGTCGAGAGAAACCACTCTTAAAAATCGTATTCAATAATTTATAGTATATATATATATATATAAATGGGGGCAGGGTGAGCAAGAGAGTACGTAATCCATTATTAGAAAACTCATGAAGAAACGCAGGAATGAAGTCTATCCATCCCAGTGGTATATATTTCACCACTAAATTTTGTATAGCTAATTATTTAGGCATATAATTACTACCAGCTGGTACGATACACGCTAAGAGCTGACAGTCTGTTCTTGAATACAAAAACAAAGAAATCATTGTAGCATACCTTTAGTAACTACCAAATAAACATTAACGTATTTTACGACTAATTAGCGTATCGAATAGCGAATCAACAGTTCATTGATTTGTTGAAAACATTGGTGCTTTCCACTCATTATGTTAATAATTAAGTAAATAAATAAATAAATAACAAAAATGAAGAACAAAAGAAAGAAAGAAGGAAACAAAGAAAAATAGATAGAATGAAAGATATAAATATAGAAGAAACGAAATCACATCTTTCTTTTTAATCATATACCGTATTTGCTGATCTATTGGACGTCCCTTCGTATTAGATGCTCCCTGGTTTTACAATGACATTTTGAGAACAAGAATATTTGTACATTTCCTCATAAATGTATTTAAAATGTTTTCATTGTTTTTTTCAGAAACTCTTATATAAGTTCGACATCATTTTGCTTATATAAATTGCAGCATAGAATTACGGTCTTTTAGGGTTTGATTTCAAATCCCGCCGATGTTAACTTTGCCTTTCATCCTGACGGGGTCGATAAAATAAAGCACCAGTAACGTATTGAGAACAATTTAATCGACTTTCCCCTACCCCCAAATTGTTGACCTTGTGCCTATACTAGAAATTATTATTGTATGAGTAACACTAATAGTAATACAAACAAAATGTTTTTTTAATGTTATTTTTTTTTTGGGGGGGGGGGGGGGTTCCAATAGGCCAGCAAATACGGTAATTATAATTGTTTCTGATTTAGTCACAAAGCCAGCAATTATGGGGTGAGAAGAAAGTCGATTAAATCGACCTCAATGCGTTAACGGTACTTTATGTTATCGACCCCGCAAGAATGA
Source organism: Eledone cirrhosa (assembly GCA_964016885.1). Classification (NCBI taxonomy): domain Eukaryota; kingdom Metazoa; phylum Mollusca; class Cephalopoda; order Octopoda; family Eledonidae; genus Eledone; species Eledone cirrhosa. Next base: position 177,718,500 of record OZ024742.1, read on the forward strand.
AAGGCAAAGTTAATCTGGGAGGCACTAGGTGGGAAATTCTATTATTTCAACTATATACATGGAATGACACTTTATTTTCTCGATGCCGGAAAGGTGTGTAAAGGCGCATGGCTTTGTGGTTAGAGCATTGCCTTTCAATCGGAAGGTTGTGTGATCGATTCTCGGACCGGGTGATGCGTTGTGTCCTTGAGCAAGACACTTTATTTCGAGTTGCTCCAATTCACTCGGCTGTTGCGACGTCACCGGTGTCAAGCTGTATCGGCCATTGCCTTTCCCTTGGACATCATCGGTGGCGTTGAGAGGGGAGGCTGGTATGCATGGACGACTGCTGGTCTTCCACAAATCAATCTTATCCGGACTTGAGTCTCGGAGGGAAACTTTCTAGGTGCAAATCCCATGGTCATTCGTGACTGAGGGGCGTCTTTGCAAAATATATATAAATTTATATATATAAATGACATAGAAGGGTAGAGAGGGCTCATGAGTCCAGTAAGACATCCTCTCTAGTGCTGGTGGCACAAATTATAAGCACCCAGTCCATGCTGTAAAGTGGCACTGGTGTTAGGAAGGGCATCCAACCAGTGTATTAATGCCAAAACAATTATGAGCACAGCAACTTTTTATCATCATCATCATGTCCCACCTTGCAAGCAGGGATAAGCGGACGTACAACAACAACAACAACGATGATGATGATGATGATGATGATGATGATGATGATGATGATGATGATGATGATGATGATGATGATGATGATGATGATGATGATGATGATGATGATGATGATGATGAAAGCCTTCAATGTTGATCGTATAGTATTATACCACTTTGCCTTTTATCTTTATGGGGTCGATAAAATAAAGCACCAGTAATGCACTGAGGTAATTTGCATTGCTAGTCTTGTGCCAAAAGTAGAAACAATTAATATATATTAGTTTAAATGCAGAACTTTTCCTTCATCAACAACCAGCTGGAGAACAAAACGACTTCGGCACTTCCAGACACTATCTCTCACGACTAGAAACTCTGCGCCAAATTTCGCTCGTCGTCTTCCTCGTCGAGGTGGACGTCGTTGTTGCTGTTTTAGCTGTGTTTGTTGTTGTTGTCCTTCTTCTTCTATATATATATATACAGTGTGTCCCGAAAAATATATACACATATTTATTAGAATGCTGTTGAAGTGTGTATGTTTCGGGGGACACTCTATATATATATATATATATATATATTTATATATATATATTTATATATATATATATATATATATATATATATATTTATATATATATATATATTTATATATATATATATATATATATATATATATTTATATATATATATTTATATATATATATATATTTATATATATATATATATTTATATATATATATATATTTATATATATATATATATTTATATATATATATATATATATATATATATATTTATATATATATATATTTATATATATATATATTTATATATATATATATATATATATATATATATATATTTATATATATATATATATATATATATATATATATATATATATATATATATATATATATATATAGAGAGAGAGAGAGAGAGAGACATGCATCTATATGTGTTTATATATATATATATATATATCTATATATATATTATACATCACAAATTCTTCTGTGACTTTCTTCTAATCATTTCTACATACTCACCCCTCTCTCAAGTCCTCCCCCCTCTCTCAAGTCCACACTCCCTCTCTCAAGTCCTCTCCCCTCTCTCAAGTCTCTTCTCCTCTCTCTCTCTCTACGGTGCCATGTACCCATTGAGAATATCACGACACTATCTCAAAGCCACACCAGTCACAGGAAATTAGACTTTCTCCATTAATACAGGCAGGAACTTGGAGGTGATTTATCGCGTGAGAGTTTATTTGTAATTCATGTTAAATAACTTATAAAATTTCTCAACAGCATGCTTTGAAAATCTGTAATTATAGCAAAGCTACAAACCATACCCAGTTTTGCCAGCAGACGACAGTAAATGGAGTAGCAGTTGTAGAATTAGTATTAGAACACGTATTATTGGTAGGCGGTGATGGTGGATTGACAGTGTCGTTAGAGTATTAGACAAATGGTTAACAATAATTGTTCCGGCCATTTACTTTCTGAGTTCAACACCTGCCGAGGTCAACATTATCTTTTTTCTTTAAGAGTTCGATAAAATATATTGCTAGTAATGCACTGGGGTTGATTTAATCGACTATCCCCCACCCCGAAAATTGTTGGCCTTGTGCCTAAATCAGAGAGCACTATTGGAAGGCGGCGGTGGAATGGGAGGGTCGTTAAAGTATCGACAAAATTGTTAGCAGTATTTGTTCCAGATCTTTATGTTCTGAGCTCAAAACCTGCCGCGGTCAACTTTGCCTTTCATCCTTCAATTGTCCATAGAATATAATACCATTAATGGTATTGTATTATGACTAAAATAGAAATAAATAATGGAAGAGGGTAGATTGGCAAAACCGTTAGAGCGCCAGATAGATTCTTAACTCCGAGATCAAATCCGCTCAAGATCAAGGTCAACTTTGCTTTGTATCCTTTGTGGTTCGTTAAATAGTGTACCTCACGAGTCCTCTCTAGTTTCAGTCCGTTTACTTAGTCAACTGAATATCCGAATTAAATTCTTTTAAAAATAAATATAACATAGGCTTTTCGTTAGTATGTTGTGGATTATGCGTACGGAGGTGGACATTCACATGATTCTACTGCAAGATTATTATAAGTCTGTAGATACATTGTCAAATAAAATTAAATTAACAAAGGAAAACAATTACCTAAAATGACCACTGACCTAAGGATAACAGTTAATTTTAAACTGTTGACTTCCGCTCTACCAACTAAGCTATCGCGAGAACACTAGCGTAGCATTCAAAATATAACATCATATATGATATTAATGGATAGTATCACGATGTGAGAACAATAATTTAAATCATAATAGAAAGTATACACGCACAAATACACACACAGAACGCACACACATACATACAATCGCAGACAGAAACACACATACATACAATCGCAGACAGAAACACACACATGTATATTAAACATTAGATAATGTAATGCCTACTACTTAACATAAACCATTATAAATATGGTGGATTGGCAGTATCGGTAGAGGGTCGGACGCCATGCTTTGACGCATAGAGTTACGGCCCTTGCCATTCTGAGTTCAAATCCCGCCGAGGTTAACTTTGCCTGTCATCCTTACGGGGTCGATGAAATAAAGTACCAGTAATGCACTGGGTAATTGCTGGCCTTGTGCCAAAAGTAGAAACAATTATAAACATACACAAGAGAGTGCTGAACTTGCAGTATCAGAAGGGCATCGAACATCATGTTTTGCAGCATATATTTGCGCTCCTTTACGTTCAGAGTTCAAATACCGCCCAGCTCATCTTTGCCGTTCATCCTTACATGCTCTATGAGATAAAGTACAGGGACGGCACTTGGGTAGATTTAATCCACCTTATACACAAATATATATACACACAGGCTGACACACACATATACATACAGTTGCACAGAGAAGCACACACGTGTATATAATGCATTCAATGACGTGAATCCTACTTCTAAATAGCAACAATTATGTATACACAAAAAAGCGTTGGATTGACATATCGGTAGGGCGTCGGACAACATGAATCGCAGCATATAGATACGTTCTGAGTTCAAATCCCAAAGAGTTTAGCTTTGCGTATCATCCTTACGGAGTCGATAAAATAAAGTACCAGTAGGGCACTTGAGTCGATTTAGTCCAGTTTCCATTACCCCAAAATTGTTCCCCATGTGCCTAAATCTGAAACCATCATTAATATTAGTAATTGGTGACAGAATTTTAAGAGAACTGGGAAAATACGTTTCACCGATAAACAGTTTTCTACGCGGAGTAGCAGTTCGTTTAATTGAACGATGGCTTTTCTGAATTGATTTATTTAAAAAATCTGAATATTACATAGGCGTTTTTATTTGTATATGTTAATATACCTCGAGATGTGAGATGAAAATTCATATGATCTCATGAAAAGAACTGACTGTTTCTCAGCGCCTCACCCTCACAATCCGTTCGCCAATTCCATCAATTAACAACAAGAAGGAACGGGAATTTCCCGAAATAGCAGAAAAGAACCTACGACATTATTTTCCATCTTTAGAAATATTGTCAATTAAAATTGAAAAGAAAAAAGAAAAAAAAAAAAAAAGAAAAAAAATGGTGATTTTCGCTAAACGGATTCAAACCACCGACCTAAGGATAACAGTTAATTTCGAACTACAGTACTCCGCTCTACCAACTGAGCTATCGCGAGAACACTGGAATATCGTTCAATGTTAATGAACGCTATCTGATGTTAATGAACGCTATAACAATCTGACAACAATAATTTAAGGCGTCATATGAATAGTTTACTCACACACATACATACAGTTGCACACAGAAACACTCAAACACTTTTATACAATACATCCACCACTATATATATATTCAAACGTGGACAAAATTAACAAGATGTATGATTTATTATACTACTAGACAAATCCAGTTCAATCTCCTATGGAGAATGCTTTCTGTAGTTGGCTTATTGTTCAGAATATGAAAATGAATTCAAGTTGCCAGAAGAATGGGGAAAGAAATACAAATAATTGTAAAATTATTAAATGAAATATAATAAAAAAAAAAATATCGCTTGACATAGGTAGATATATTTCTTTATTTGCCACAAGGGCGCACAAGAAAAGGGGACAATACAAAGACATGCCGGGGATTTTACATACAGTCATGTAAAAATATAAAAACAAACAATTACAACAATCGAAATCCCCAATACGGAGGAGGCGCCACAAATGGGTTGTTTAATACCCCGTCGATAGAACAACCCTCAACTCCAGGAGCGTGTTGCGCAAGTGCTCCTTTCTTCCTTTTGCTCTCTTCTTCAACCTACAGGCTTATAAACAGAGAAGGCCCAATCACTCGGGCCATTTTCGCTTCATTCAGCCACCTTTCAGTAAATTTACTGGGGTGCAGTGCCTCTCTCTCCACCCTGATTCTCCTTCTAAAATGATACTTAAAGAAGGGTATCAATTGTTGTCCACAGAGAAAGGCATCTGTCCTCAGTCCTCTCATCTCGTACGCCATATAACCTCTTTTACCATAGCCACGGTACTGAGGAAAACCGCCTCTCTTTCGTTTTTGAAAGAGGCTGGCGGTTTGATCCTTACTATGGACTCGGCAGTCAACTGGATTTGTCCCATACGCGACAGCTGTTCTTCTGCATAGTTCCACAGGTCGGTTACGCCCGGGCAGTGTACAATTGCGTGCAGGACTGTTTCAATGTCCTGCGCGAATCTTGGAACGTCCTCTTGGAAGGATCCCTGCCGGGGCTTCTGTGCCTGTAGATCTTGTCATGAACCGGTAGAGCTCCTCGGCAGCACTGCCAAGCCAGGGACCTCTGGAAGTTGTCCATAGGTCCCGGGCGGAAAGTCCTACCAAACAGACTGGTGAGCTCATCGTCTTCGACGCCCAGAGTCTCTCCGAGCACGTCGTCGACCTTGTAACGTACAATCCCTCTATAGAATGTTAAAGTGGAGTCTCCACTGATTGCTGCGCCCGATTGCCAGAGGACTGTGAGCGCCTGAGTGCATTCAATGTGCCAGGCGCACATCATTTTCGGTCTTTTCTTCACCCAGGACTGCAGCTCCGTCAGCGAGACGAGCTGTGGGAAAGCCTGTCTCAAACGGTGCCCAGACCGGTTGGGGGTCGGTGAGGAATACCTGGAGATGCCGCAGCCTCAACGCATGTTTGCGCATTATCAGCCACAGCATTCCCAGCCCTCCGTTGGAAGGGTGCTGACGGCAGACGGATCTCCTCACCAGCGGAGCCTGCTTCTTCCACAGAAACTGGAAGAGCATGCGTTCTATCTTGGCGAAGTGTTCACGGGGACAAGGCATGACAGTCAAGCGGTAGTAGATGAGGGACGCTATGAAAGTGTTCACCACCTCCGCTCGACCTTTCAAGGACAGTTTACACTCTGCCCACTTCTGGGTGAGTGCAAACACCTTGGCCGTGACCTCGTTCCAGTTTTTCTCCACCTGGAGGTCTGGACCGAACCAGACCCCGAGCAATTTCACCGGTCCGTCCGTCCAGCGTCCAACGACGCTGTCGGACGTCATCGGTTTGCCTCTCCGCGTACCGAGTTGCAAACCGACAGACTTGTCCGGGTTTAGTTTTGCTCCCGTCAGCGTTTCGCATTCTTTCAGTAAGTTGCCGATCACCCCGATTTCCGAGGTGCTCGATACCATTACCATAACGTCGTCGGCATAAGCCGATGCCGCTTTGCGCAGTCTCGGTTCTAGAGGGATGCCCTGCAACAGCTCCAATTTCCGCAGTAGTGGCTCTAGAGTCAATACATACAGAATGGAGGAGAGAGGGCACCCCTGTCGAATGGAACGCGTTATTGCGAACGGCTCCGATAGGTAGCCGTTCACCTTGACCCTCAAGCAGATGCTGGTGTGCATCGCCTCGATCCATCCTCTGAACACGGGACCGAAACCGGCCGCCTTGAGAACCGCTTCCAAGTATCGATGGTCGACCCTATCGAATGCCTTAGACTGATCCAAGTGGATCAGAGCCCCACCGAAGCCGGGTTTACTACCCACCTTCTCTATGATGTATCGCATGAGGTGGAGGTTGTCGTGTATGGACCTGGTCGGGATTGCACGCGTTTGCGCTTTCCCTACCAGGTTCTCCACGACAAGCGCCAACCTCTTTGCTAGCACCTTGGTCAAAATCTTTAACTCTGTGTTTAGCAGAGTTATGGGCCTGAAATTGCTTATCTCATCCCCCTTGTTCTCATCTTTCCTGATCAGCGTTACTACGCCTCTGCCTACAGAACTGGGAAGTGGATGTTGCAGGTGTTTGTGTTGTGTTTGGTTTGGAGTGTTGATGTTGGGGTTTTGGTGTTGGTAATAACACCTTGTTTGTCCTCGGTTTGTTTAAGAGAGGGCAAAAGGCTTTTAAGTGTGTGGTTTTCCCACACTTATGGCACTGATGTCTCTTCTCCTCCACTAAAATGGAGATGACATCTTCCTCAAGGACGATCCTGTTCGGTATTTTCTCAACTCTCTCTGGCCTCATTTGTACCAGAACGTCGATGCAGGTTCCAAACCAGTTATGCCGGTCTGTCCTGTCTACAGATAGGAGGGTGTCCTCATCCTTCTTCAGGATGCAGCGTAGGATCCACCATATGTTAAGCTCTGCTGGGATCCTGGTTATTTTTATTTTGTATGATCTTCTTCCCATGTATGTAGGGAAGAAGATGTGTTGATCCGTTTTTATTGAGTGAACCGAGTGTTTTTGTGCCAGAGTTTCGCTCTTAAAAAGCACTGACACACTTCCATACTGTTTACCTCTTTGGTAGTATACCACGTCTGGCTTGATGACTTTTAGTGCAGCTTCAATAGTGCTTGGTGGGAGCGTTATGGGTTTTTTGGTAGTGATGTCAACTGTTCTATAAATTAGCTTCTTTTTCTGTGTCATTTCTCTTACTTGTGGGGGTATGTGTATGTGTGGGGTGTCTCCCTCAAACGTCATATAGTTGCAAGCTTCTTCCAAACATTGGCACATTTGGGAAATGTCCATGCAGTAGTATTTAAAATCCTGTTGCTTAGCAACTGTTGCGGCAAATGAAATGTTGTTATTGTTGTTGTTGGTGGTGATGATGGTCTCATTCGTTGTGTTACCACTGATTCCTTTTGTTGTGTTGTTGTTGTTCTCATTTATTGTGTTGTTGTTGTTGGTTGTGGTGGTATTAGTGTTCGCTACACATACTTCCTTCTGTGTGTGGATACATGTGACGTTTGTGACGTCAGGTGTGTTCAGTTGCTTACAAGCAGCTGAAGCTTGTTCCTCTTCGAAATGTTGAGGCGATAATGTTGACATTCCTCTGTCCATGTTTGCTACTCCCTGATGGAAAAGTAGGCATGGCTTTCCCTTCCCATCTTCTTGTTTTGACAAAGAAGTGGGTGCCTTTGCTTCAGCCATTTTTTAAAAATTGAGGTGTTTTGCAAACATTTTTTTTTCGAAAATATTTTGGATGTTTTTGCCCTGAGGGGCACGATATTTTGGGAGACTGACCAGGTCAAAATTTGACCTGTCAGTCCTTCTACAAATTGGTATGAAAATAAAATTCACAATGACGAAATTCTAAAGAAATTTAAACAAAACTTACCGAGCAAGTTTAACACATGTGTCCATCCCTAGATAGATAGATAGATAGATAGATAGATAGATAGATAGATAGATAGATATGTTTCTTTTATTTGCCACTAGGGCATCAAAAGTGGGACAAGTACAAAGGGGGGAGTTTACACAAAAAGGCGTCCTCAATAAGGAGGAGGCAATAACAAAATATAAAAATAAAATAAGATATAACAAAAAATAAAATTTATAACAAAATCCTCAATAGAGAGGAGGCGCCTTGGGGGGGTCGCACACACCCCCGAAAAAAGTGTGCAACCCTTCTCCTCAGGAGCACAGAGAAGGGGTGCTCCCTTGGTCTTTCATCTTCCTCACCTATAGTCTGATGTAGAGTGAAGGCCCATTCACACAGGCCATTCTCGCCACTTTCACCCATCTTTCATAGAAACGGCTGGGGTGCAGCACCTCTCTCTCCATCCTGATCCTTCTTCCGAAATGATATCGGAAGAAACGGACCAGTTGTTGGCCAGAGAGAAAGGTGCCTGACCTCAGTCCTTTCAGACGCGTCCACCATACAACCTCTTTCGCCATGGCTATTAAGCACAGAAACACCGCCTCTGCTTCATCTTTGAAGGGGGGAGGCGGCTTGATCATTACAATAGACTCGGTGGTCAACCGGATCGGTCCCACCCTTGACAGCAGTTGTTCGACATAGCCCCACAGATCGGCTACGCCCGAGCAGTGTACCAATGCGTGTGCAACGGTTTCCTCGTCGCACACGCATCTGGGACAGATCTTTTTGGCGGGGTCCCTACCCGGGCGCCCGTGTCTGTAGAGCCTTTCTCGAACGGGTAAAGCCCCTCGGTAGCACTGCCAGGCCAGGGACTTCTGGAAGTTGTCCATAGGTCCCGGGCTGAATGTCCTACCGAACAGGCTGGCCAGTTCGTCCTCCTCCATGTCTAGGGCTTCTCCGAGGGCGTCGTCGCACCTGCTGCGTACCAGCCCTCTATAGAATGTTGCGGTGGAGTCTCCACTGATAACCGGATCCGCCTGCCAGAGGGCGGTGAGCGCCTGGGCACACTCAGTGTGCCAGGCGCCCAGTTTTCTCGGTCTCTGCTTGACCCAGGATTGCAGCTCGGTGAGTGAGACGAGTCTGGGAAAGGTTCGTCTCACAAACGAGGCCCATACCGGTTGTCCGGTGAGGAATACGTAGAGGTGCCGTAGCCTTAATGCGTGTTTACGCATCATTAACCACGGCATCCCCAGCCCTCCTTTCGAAGGGTGTTGACAGCAGATGGATCTCCTCACCATAGGAGCCCGCCTCTTCCAAAGGAATTGGAAGAGCGCGCGCTCCATCTTGGTGAGGGTTTCCCTTGGGCAGGGCACTACGGTCAGGCGGTAGTAGATGACGGACGCTATGTAGGTGTTCGCCACCTCCGCCCGACCTTTCAGGGATAGTTTGCAACTGGCCCACTTCTGGGTCAGTGCAAACACCCTGTTCGTAACCTCCGCCCAGTGTTTCTCCACCTGGAGGTCCGGTCCGAACCAGACCCCGAGCAACTTCACCGGGCCCTCCGTCCAGCGTCCGACGACGCCATCGGAGGGCATCGGTCTGCCCCTCCACGTGCCGAGTTGCAAACCGATCGACTTGTCCCGGTTCAGCTTAGCCCCTGTGAACTTTTCGTACTCCTCCAGTAAGGTGCCGACCGCCTCGATTTCGGAGGCCGTCGACACCATTACTGTCACGTCATCGGCGTAGGCCGACACCGCTTTCCGCAATCCCGGTTCCAAAGGGATGCCCTGCAACAGCTCCAACTTCCGCAGTAGTGGCTCGAGAGTCAACACATACAGAAGGGAGGAGAGAGGGCACCCTTGTCGGATGGACCGCGCGATTTTGAACGGCTCCGAGAGGTAGCCGTTCACCTTGACCCTAGAGCAGATGCGGCTGTTGTGCATAGCAGTGATCCAGCCCCTGAAAACGGGTCCGAAGCCTGCCGCCGCTAGCACCGCATCCAGGTAACCATGGTCGACCCTATCGAACGCCTTAGATTGATCCAAGTTGATCAGAGCCCCACCAAAGCCGGGTTCGTTCCCAACCCTCTCTATGATGTATCGCATGAGGTGGAGGTTGTCATGGATGGACCTGGACGGGATAGCGCATGTCTGCGCATCTCCCACCAGGTTGCCCACGACAAGCGCCAACCTCTTTGCTAGCACCTTGGCCAAAATCTGTAACTCTGTATTTAGCAGAGTTATGGGCCTGAAGTTACTTATTTCGTCCCCCTTGTTCTCGTCCTTCCTCACTAGCGTGACTACGCCCTTGGTCACAGTACAGGGAATTCTCCCGTTCTGTTGCCAGTTGCAGTAGACCGCCTCGAGGAGATCGGGGAACAAGTCCGGCATAGCTAGATATAATTCGTAAGGAAGACCATCGAGACCCGGGGATTTGCGTTTGCCGCATCGGCTCAGCACGTCCTCTATCTCAGCGGCCGAAATCGGCTCCTCGCAGGACTTCGCCTCCCTGTCCGAGAGGCGCGGCAGGCCGTCGAGGTATGGACCGAAGTCCACGTTCCCAACCGGCTCTCCGCCCCTCCCGAACAGTCGGGCAAAGTGCCTTTGAAAGGCCTCACACATCTGCTTAGGCTCAAGAATCGCCGGTCCATCCAGGTCTCGCAAAGACCGGATGGTGGATTTAGTTCCACTGTTGGCCTCTGTCACGCGGGCCCAGCTAACAGCTTTGGTCCCCTCGTTCCCTAGAGCACGTATTTTACTTCGGACAACGCAGCCTTCGTGCTTCGCGTCGAAAAACTGGCTCAAAGCCGTTCTCGACGCTAGCACTCTGGCCACGTCGCCGCTTCTAATTACCTCTTCTACTCTATCTATTAGCTCCCTTTCCTTCCTATTCCTATCCGCAGCTAGAACCTTACTAAATTCTATCGAGACTACTCTAATCTCTCTCTTTAGAGATACCCACCACCTGCTGTTGACGATCGCTCCAGTCAACCGTTCCTTAACTAACGTACTAATCCGATTCCTGTAGGCTCTACTTGCCGGCAAGGACAAGTTGAGCTTCCAGTAACCGGGGCCCTGTCTATGAGTTCTGTCAAGGTTGACCATGCAGGTCACTAATTTGTGGTCTGAATAGCCAACCATGCGCATTTTTGGACAACTTAAAAAGTCCTTATCCTTAATTCTAACTAAGAACCTATCTAGGTACGACCTAGATGATCCGCTACGATTTGCCCAAGTCCAGGTTGGCGCAGTCGGAAAATCTAGTCGATATCTATCGGCCAGGTCAAATCGACCGATTAACCCTTTGAGGCTATTACACGCCTCTCTATCGGGGCAGGCCCCTACGTAGTCCCAGCGTGCATCTAGGATACCATTCCAGTCCCCCACTAATAGCAAGGAGCGGGACGTCCCTAGAAAAGTCTCCAGACGATGGAAGAAGTCCGGTCGCATTGACCCGAAAGGGCCGTAGGCGGCTACCAACCTAAACGCTCCGCCTTTACCACTGCCAAGGTCCAGAACCACTAGTCGACCCTCCGGGTTCAAATGTACCATCTGTGTTGCGAGACCCAGATGTTTTTGCAGCAGAACGACAACTCCACCTCCACCTCCGGGCTGACAGAGAGATGCGTGCATCTCAAAGTCATCAAAGGTGGGGGCCAGCTGTCGCACGTTGCTGATCCGGGCCTCGCAAATAACCATCACATCTATACGTTGTGACCTGAGGTCATTTAGAAGCATTGCTTGCTTCCAAGTTGAGCCCAGGCCACGCGCATTTAAACAGCCTACTCTTAGCATAGCCATGTTGGTGGTGAAGAGAAAAGGCACTTACCTCTCTGCGTCCCGGGTATCGGGCTGCACAATTTCCATTAGGGTGGGGGATGGGTTGTTGGGTGGGGTGGTGGTTTGTGGAAGTGTGGGGGCATCAGTGTGTTGTGTGGTTGGGGAGCTTGGAGTTGTGTGGGTGTTTGGGGAGGGGGTGGGATAGTTTTTTAGGAGGACGCGGTTAATGGGCCCGACGCAGGGGGGACCCACGTCCTCTTTAAAATTGTTTTTTAAAGTTTTATAGGTGTCCTGTGGGGCCTTAATCATTTTGAGGTGGGGGAAATCCCCTGCCTGGGTGAAGTTAGGCCCTTGTGTTTTTATTAGATTGTTGTTGTACACAATGTTTAACAGTTTTTTGTTTCTTGTATTTATGTATGTGTATGCATGTTTTTGTTTTTGTGTGGTGTTTTTTGTTTGCTGTTGTTGTGAGCTCTTTTGTGTTGGTGTCAGTGTTATGTTTTGGGGAGGGTTTTTTTTCATTTGTGTATCTGAGGTGTGTTTTCTTTTTTTTCTTTTGATTGTGTGGAAGTGCTCCTCCTCGTCTGACGACGAACTAGGGTCATCTTCCGCGTTGGAGGGATAGATAGATAGATAGATAGATAGATAGATAGATAGATAGATAGATAGATAGATAAATTTCTATTTATTTGCCACGAGGGCACAAAAGAAGGGGACAAATACACAGTGGGGGAGTTTACATAAATCGAGTAAAGAAAAAGGAATAACAATAATAATATAATAATAAAAAGTCCTCAAAAGGGAGGGGGCGCGTTCGGGATTGCACATACCCCCGAAAAGTGTGCAACCCTTTTCGCGGGGGAAGCCCAGAGAGGAGACGCTCCCCCTTTCCTCTTCACTTCTTCACCTACAGAACAATGTAGAGAGAAGGCCCATTTACACGAGCCATTCTCGCTTCTTTCACCCACCTTTCATAAAACTGTCTGGGGCCAAGCACTTCTCTCTCCATCCTGATCCTTCTTCCGAAGTGGTATCAGAAGAAGTAAACCAGGTGATGGCCGGAGAGAAAGTCACCCGACCTCAGACCTTTCAGGCGCGTCCACCACACAACCTCTTTCATCATGGCTATTACGCACAGAAAGACCGCTTCTGCTTCGTTTCTGAAGGGAGGAGGCGGCTTGATGTTCACCACAGACTCGGCGGTTAATCGAATCGGCGCCACACGCGACAGCAGTCGTTCGACGTAGCCCCACAGATCGGCAACGCCCGGGCAGTGTACCAGTGCATGCGCAACGGTTTCCTCGTCGCGCACGCATCTGGGACAGATCATTTTCGCGGGATCCCTGCCCGGGCGCCCGTGTCTGTAGAGCTTTTCTCGAACGGGCAGAGCCCCCCGGTAACACTGCCAGGCTAGGGACCTCTGGAAGTTGTCCATGGGTCCCGGGCCGAAAGTTCTACCGAACAGGCTGGCCAGTTCGTCCTCCTCCATGTCTAGCGACTCTCCAAGGGTGTCGTCGCCCCTGCTAGCCACCAACCCTCTATAGAATGTCGAGGTGGATTCTCCACTGACAGTCGGGTCCGCTTGCCAGATAGCCGTGAGCGCCTGGGCACACTCGTTGTGCCAGTTGCCCAGTTTTCTCGGTCTTTGCTTCACCCAGGATTGCAGTTCGGTGAGCGAGACGAGCTGTGGGAAGGCTCGCCTCACAAACGGGGCCCACACCGGCTGACCGTTGAGGAATACCTGTAGCTGCCGTAGCCTCAATGCGTGCCTACGCATCAACAGCCACGGCATACCCAGCCACCCTTTCGAAGGGTGCTGGCAGCAGATGGATCTCCTCACCATGGGAGGCCGCTTCTTCCAGAGGAACTGGAAGAGCATGCGTTCCATGATTGTGAGCTTTTCCTTGGGGCAAGGCACGACGGTCAGGCGGTAGTAGATGACGGACGCTATGTAAGCGTTCGTCACCTCCGCCCGACGTTTCAGTGATAGTTTGCACTTGGCCCACTTCTGGGTCAGCGCAAACACCCTGCTCGTCACCTCGCCCCAATTCCTCTCCACCTGGAGGTCCGGTCCGAACCAGACCCCGAGCAGCTTCACCGGGCCCTCCGTCCACCGCCCGACGACACCGTCTAACGGCATCGGTTTGCCCCTCCACGTTCCGAGTTGCAAACCGACTGACTTGTCCTGGTTCAGCTTAGCCCCCGTCAGCCTTTCGTATTCCTCCAGTAGGGTGGCGATCGCCCCGATTTCCGAGGCGTCCGCCACCATTACTGTTACGTCGTCGGCATAGGCCGAGACCGCTTTGTGCAATCCCGGTTCCAGGGGTATGCCCCGCAGCAACTCCAACTTCCGCAGCAGTGGCTCGAGAGTCAATACGTACAGAAGGGAGGAGAGGGGGCACCCCTGTCTGATGGATCGGGTGATTTGAAACGGCTCCGAGAGGTAGCCGTTTACTTTAATCCGAGAGTAGATGTTGCCACTGTGCATGGCAGAAATCCAGCCCCTGAAAACGGGTCCGAAGCCCGTCGCCGCTAGCACCGCATCCAGGTAACCATGGTCGACCCTATCGAACGCCTTAGATTGATCCAAGTTGATCAGGGCCCCACCAAAGCCGGGTTCGTAGCCAACCCTCTCTATGATGTATCGCATGAGGTGGAGGTTGTCGTGAATGGACCTGGACGGGATAGCGCATGTCTGCGCGTCTCCCACCAAACCACCCACCACAAGCGCCAACCTCTTCGCCAACACCTTGGCCAAAATCTGTAACTCTGCATTCAGCAGAGTTATGGGCCTAAAGTTACTTAAGTCGTCCCCCTTGCTCTCGTCCTTCCTCACTAGCGTGACCACGCCCTTGGTCACAGAACAGGGAATTCTCCCGTTCTGTTGCCAGTTGCAATAGACAGCCTCGAGGAGTTCGGAGAACAAGACCGGCATAGCTAAATAAAGTTCGTATGGTAGACCATC
This sequence comes from Eledone cirrhosa, assembly GCA_964016885.1. Lineage (NCBI taxonomy): Eukaryota > Metazoa > Mollusca > Cephalopoda > Octopoda > Eledonidae > Eledone > Eledone cirrhosa. Next base: position 177,733,504 of record OZ024742.1, read on the forward strand.
GAGACCCGGGGATTTGCGTCTGCTGCATTGGCTGAGCGCTTCCCCGATTTCAGTGGCTGTGATTGGCCTTTCGCAGCAGTCCGCTTCGCCGCTCGAAAGACGCGGTAGACCGTCGAGGTATGGACCGAAGTCCACATCCCCGTCCGGCCCCCCGCCACCTCCGAACAGTCGAGCAAAGTGCCTTTGAAAGGCCTCGCACATTCGCTCAGGTTCAAGGATCACCCGTCCATCCTGGTCTCGCAAAGACCGAATGGTGGATTTAATCCCACTCTTGGCTTCTGTCACGCGGGCCCAGCTAACAGCTTTGGTCCCCTCGTTTCCTAAAGCACGTATTTTACTTCGGACAACGCAGCCTTCGTGCTTCGCGTCAAGGAACTGGCTCAACGCCGTTCTCGTCGCTAACACTCTGGCTACGTCTCCGCTCCTAATCGCCTCTTCTAGTTTATCTGTTAACTCCCTTTCCTTCCTATTTCTATTCGCCGCTAGTTCCTTACTGTAACCTATCGAACTTACTCTAATCTCTCTCTTTAGAGATACCCACCACCTACTGTTGACGATCGCTCCCGTCAACCGCATCTTAACTAAGCTACTAATCCGGTTTCTGTAATCTTTCTTTGTCGGTAAGGACAAGTTCATCTTCCAGTAACCGGGACCCTGTCTATGCGTTCTATCAAGGTTGACCACGCAGGTCACTAATTTGTGATCTGAATAGCCAACCATGATCAGTTCTGGACAACTAAATACGTCCCTATCCTTACTCCTAACCAAAAACCTATCTAGGTACGATCTAGATTGTCCACTGCGGTTTGCCCAGGTCCAGGTTGGCGCAGTTGGACAATCTAGTCGAAATCTATCGACCAGGTCGAATCGATCGAGTAACCCCTTGAGGCTGCTACACCCCCCTCTATCGGGACATGCCCCTGCATAGTTCCAACGCGCATCTAGGATTCCATTCCAGTCCCCCACTAAAAGCAGGGAACGCGACGTTCCTAGAAAAGTCTCCAGACGCTGGAAGAAGTCGGCTCTTTCCGCCCCGAAGGGAGCATAAAGACCGACCAGTCTGAAAGCCCCGCCTTCACCGCCTCCGACGTCCAGCACCAGTAATCGACCCCCCGGGTCCGAGTGAACAATCTGTACGTCGAGAGTCAGACGTTTATCCAGCAGTACGGCAACTCCCCCCCCCCCCCCGCCTCCGGGTTAACAGAGAGATGCGTGCATCTCAAAGTCATCGAAGGCGGGCGCCAGCTGTCTCACGCTGCTGATCCGACTCTCGCAAATAACCATCACATCTATACTTTGTGACCTGAGGTCACTTAGAAGCTTTGCTTGCTTCCAAGCTGAGCCCAGGCCACGCGCGTTCAAACAGCCAACTCTCAATTGATCTATTTTGGTGTTGAAAGTGAAGAAAGAAAAGCACTTACCTCTCCGGGTTGCGTAATTTCCATGGCATCAGGTGTGTTGGGTGGAGGGATGTTTTGTGGTGGTGTGGGGGTACACGTGTGTGGTGGGGTTGGGGTATTTGGAGTTGTGTCAGGGAGAGGGGCGGTTATGGGGAAATCTTTCAAGAGGACGCGATTCAACGGTTTTAAACAGGGGGGGGGCTCACGTCCCGTCTAAATTGTTCTTTTAAGGAACGATAAAGGTCCAGAGGGACCTTTATCATTTTTAAATGGGTGAAGTTCTCTGTTGAGATAAAGTTTGGCCCTTCGGTCTGCACCATAGGGTTATTGTTTATTAATTTAACCAGTTTTTTGTTTTCTTTATTTATATATGTGTATTGCAACGTCTTTTTTGTGATGCTGTCAATGTTTCGGAGAGGGGAGGCGCAGATTTATTTTTGTTTGTTGAGGGTGGGGTGTTTTTGATTGGAGTTGGTGTTTGTGTGTGGGTTATTTGTGGTGTGCTGGGTGTGTGTTTTCTTTTTTTTCTTTTAACTTGTCTGAAGGCTTCTCCTCCTTCTTCTTCAGAAGTTGGGGGAAACTCTTCAGCGCTAGGTGGGAGGGACGTGTTGTGTGGTTGTTTTTTTTTTGCGGGAGGGGTAGATTTGTTACTGTTTTTTTTATTATTTGTTTGGAATGGGTTTTGTGGTGGTGGTGGTAATGTTTGTGTCGTGCTTGTGGTTGGTGATGGTGGTGGTGATGTTTGTGTTGTGGTTGGTGGTGGTGATTTTTGTGCCGTGCTTGTGTTTGGAGCTGGTGGTGGTGATGTTTGTGTTGTGTTTGTGGTTGGTGGTGTCTGTATTTTGTTTGCTGTGTGTGGTATTAGTGTATTTTTGGAGGTGGGTGGTGTTGGTGTACTGTTTGTGGTGGGTGTGGGCAATAGTTCTTTTTGGGGGATACGTTTCGGGCAGTTAGCCTTAACGTGTCCCCTTTCCATGCATAAATAGCATGCTGGTCTTCTCCCCTCTACAATTATGTCTATTGGGGTAAGGTCATCCAGCCAGATGCGATCCGGGATTTGTGCTATTCTTTCGGGCCTCATTTGGACTAGTATGTCGAGGCCCATTCCCAGGAACGCATCTCCAGTTGCCTTCCCCATTGACAGCATTGTGTCTTCGCCCATATCAATGAAGCCAGCAATAGCCCACCAGAAGTCCATTGTGGGCAGCATTGTTTTTACTTTTACTCTCTGTGTTCTTCTACACATGTAGGAGGGATAGAAGCTATATGTTGTCGATGAGAGTGGGCTTAGGGAAAGCTTCTCCGCCGTTTCCCTGTCTCTTGTTAGGACCGAAATGCTGCCATAGAGTCGGTCCTTTCGTATGAAGAGAATATTCTTCATATAGTCTTTTAGGACTAACTCTATTTCCATTTGGCTGGGCTGTGCTGGCTTTCTTGTCTGGTTCAGTATAGTTCTGTAGAGAACTGTGTTTTCTGCTCTGGCTTTCTTGAATTCTGGGGGGGAGTTAATGGAAAACATTCCGTTCTCCCCCAAAACAATGTGTTTCTTTGCTTCGGCCAGTTTTTCTCTGGCGGCAGTTAGGTCAATTGGTGTGTATGTAATGGATTGTTTTGTTTTCTGGGCGAAAGTTGCCCTGTTGTTATTTGTATTATTTTCTGTTTGTTTGTTTTCTGTTTGCTCATTTTCCTTAACATTTGTTTTTTCATTTTCTTTGTTTGTTTCATTGTCTAATTTTGTTGTAATTATTTTTTGTTCTTCAGACTTGGGGGGCGTGGCAGAGCTAATGGCAGACAGGTCTGCCATCTTTTCCGCCATGCTGCCAAGAAAGAAATTTTTCGGCAAAAATAGATATTTATTTTACCCCCTAAAAAGGGGGTAAATGCAAAAATGTTTCCCTAAAAAACAGGGGTTAGTGTTCCAAATGTGTTGCACTGAAAAATTTATCCGGTACTTACAATAGTAAGGGTAAATCCCGATGGAATAGCGGAGCCGATGTGAAGCGTGTCTTACTCTATCAAGATAGATAGATAGATAGATAGATAGATATGTTTCTTTTATTTGCCACCAGGGCATCAACAGTGGGACAAGTACAATCGGGGGAGTTTACAAAACAAGGCATCCTCAATAAGGAGGAGGCAATAACAAAATATAAAAAAAAATAAAATATAACAGAATAAAATTATTAACAAAATCCTCAATAGAGAGGAGGCGCCTTGGGGGGGCGCACACACCCCCGAAAAAAGTGTGCAACCCTTTTCCTCAGGAGAACAGAGAAGGTGTGCTCCCTTGGTCTTTCATCTTCCTCACCTATAGTCTGATGTAGAGTGAAGGCCCATTCGCACCGGCCATTCTCGCCACTTTCACCCATCTTTCATAAAAATGGCTGGGGTGCAGCACCTTTCTCTCCCTCCTGATCCTTCTTCCGAAATGATATCGGAAGAAACAGACCAGTTGTTGGCCAGAGAGAAAGGTGTCTGCCCTCAGTCCTTTCAGACGCGTCCACCATACAACCTCTTTCGCCATGGCTATTACGCACAGAAACACCGCCTCTCCTTCGTTTTTGAAAAGGGGAGGCGGCTTGATCGTTACAATAGACTCGGTGGTTAACCGGATCGGTTCCACCCTTGACAGCAGTTGTTCGACATAGCCCCACAGATCAGCAATTCCCGAGCAGTGTACCAATGCGTGTGGAACGGTTTCCTCGTCGCACACGCATCTGGGACAGATCTTTTTCGAGGGGTCGCTACCTGGGCGCCCGTGTCTGTAGAGCCTTTCTCGAACGGGCAGAGCCCTTCTGTAGCACTGCCAGGCCAGGGATCTCTGGAAGTTATCCATGGGTTCCGGGCTGAATGTCCTACCGAACAGGTTGGCCAGTTCGCCTTCCTCCATGCCTAGGGCTTCTCCGAGGGCGTCGTCGCACCTGCTAACCACCAGCCCTCTATAGAATGACGAGGTGGATTCTCCACTGACAGTCGGGTCCGCCTGCCAGAGAGCCGTGAGCGCCTTGGCACACTCGGTGTGCCAGGTGCCCAGTTTTCTCGGTCTTTGCTTGACCCAGGATTGCAGCTCGGTGAGTGAGACGAGTCTGGGAAAGGCTCGCCTCACAAACGGGGCCCACACCGGTTGACCGGAGAGGAATACCTGGAGGTGCCGTAGCCTTAATTCGTGTTTACGTATCATTAGCCACGGCATCCCCAGCCCTCCTTTCGAAGGGTGTTGACAGCAGAGGGAGCTCTTCACCATAGGAGCCCGCTGCTTCCAAAGGAATTGGAAGAGTGCGCGCTCCATTTTGGCGAGCGTTTCCCTTGGGCAAGGCACAACGATCAGGCGGTAGTATATGACGGACCCTATATAAGTGTTCGCCACCTCCGCCCGACCTTTCAGGGACAGTTTGCACTCGGCCCACTTCTGGGTCAGTGCAAACGCCCTGTTCGTTACCTCACCCCAGTTCTTCTCCCGGTTCAGCTTAGCCCCTGTAAACCTTTCGTACTCCTCCAGTAAGGTGCCGATCGCCCTGATTTCCAACTTCCACAGCAGTGGCTCTAGAGTCATTACATACAGAAGGGAGGAGAGAGGGCACCCTTGTCGGATGGACCGCGAGATTTCGAATGGCTCCGAGAGGTAGCCGTTCACCTTGACCCTAGAGCAGATGCGGCTGCTGTGCATGGCCTTGATCCAGCCCCTGAAAACGGGTCCGAAGCCTGCCGCCGCTAGCACCGCATCCAGGTAACCATGGTCGACCCTATCGAATGCCTTAGATTGATCCAAGTTGATCAGGGCCCCACCAAAGCCGGGTTCGTTCCCAACCCTCTCTATGATGTATCGCATGAGGTGGAGATTGTCGTGGATGGACCTGGACGGGATAGCACATGTCTGCGCATCTCCCACCAGGTCGCCCACGACAAGCGCCAACCTCTTTGCTAGCACCTTGGCCAAAATCTGTAACTCTGTATTTAGCAGAGTTATGGGTCTGAAATTATTTATATCGTCCCCCTTGTTCTCGTCCCTCCTCACTAGCGTGACTACACCCTTGGTCACAGCACAGGGAATTCTCCCGTTCTGTTGCCAGTTGCAGTAGACGGCCTCGAGGAGATCGGGGAACAAGTCCGGCGTAGCTAGATATAGTTCGTATGGAAGACCATCGAGACCCGGAGATTTGCGTTTGCCGCATTGGCTCAGCACGTCCTCTATCTCAGCGGCTGAAATCGGCTCCTCGCAGGACTTGGCCTCCCTGTCCGAGAGACGCGGCAGGCAGTCGAGGTATGGACCGAAGTCCACATCCCCAACCGGCTCCCCGCCCCTTCCGAACAATCCGGCAAAGTGCTTTTGAAAAGCCTCGCACATCTGCCTAGGTTCAAGGATCACCCGTCCATCCTGGTCTCGCAAAGACCGGATAGTGGATCTGCTCCCTCTTTTGGCTTCTGTCACGCGGGCCCAGCTAACAGCTTTGGTCCCCTCGTTTCCCAGAGCACGTATTTTGCTTCGGACGATGCAGCCTTCGTGTTTCGCGTCGAAGAACTGGCCCAGGGCCGTTCTCGACGCTAGCAGTCTGGCCACGTCGCCGCTTCTAATTGCCTCTTCTACACTATCTACCAACTCCCTTTCCTTCCTATTTCTATTTGAGGCTAACTCCTTACTAAATTCTATAGAGACTACTCTAATCTCTCTTTTGAGAGATCCCCACCACCTGCTGTTGACGATGGCGCCCGTCAACCGCTCCTTAACTAAAGTGCTAATCCGGTCCCTGTAAGCCTTACTTGCCGGTAAGGACAGGTTGAGCTTCCAGTAACAGGGTCCCTGTCTATGAGTTCTGTCAAGGTTGACCATGCAGGTCACTAACTTGTGACCTGAATAGCCAACCATGCGCATTTTTGGACAACTTAAATAGTCCTTATCCTTAATTCTAACTAAGAACCTATCTAGGTACGACCTAGATGATCCGCTACGATAGATAGATAGATAGATAGATAGATAGATAGATAGATAGATACATTTCTATATTAGCCACAACGGCACAAAAGAAGGGGACAAATACAAATGCGGAGTTTACATACAGGTATATGAAAATAAAACTATAAATAAAATAACAGATAACAATTGAAATCTCCAATAGGGGGGAGGTGTTACACAGGTCAGGATTGGAGAGGTTAAGGGACATTGTCCGGAAAAGGAGACGGCGGTTTGCGGGCCACATCATTGGTTTGCCGCAGATCGACCTGCTCATATTGCCATGGATTGGGTACCAGAAGGTGGCAGGAGAGAACGGGGAAGACCACGAAAAACATGGCGGAGCACATTCAGGGAGGACCTGCAGGAGATGGGAATTACCTGGAGAGGTGCTAGAAGGGCCGCCAGTGACAGGATCAACTGGAGGAGGCTCGTCGCCCAATGATCCACAAGGGACTGGAGGAACTAAGACTAAGATATATATATATGTGTGTGTGTGTGTGTGTGTGTGTGTGTGTATGTATGTATGTATGTATGTATGTGTGTGTGTGTGTGTGTGTGTATACGTCAAATTATAATATAGAGTTAGAAATTCACAATAAATCCCTATAATCATGGGAGCTCAAGGAAGAGAGACCGAGCTCATTATAAATCGTAGGAAAGAGAGAAGGCACATAATAAATTACGTCAGATCATAGGGGATATCTATGTATATAAACACATGCATGTTGATGTGATTCCCAAAAGAATGAAAACATTGTAAACATAAATGTTAAAATTAGGAAATTTAATTATAATAAAAAATGCCCTTGAGGCTCAAATATAAATATTGTAAATAACAATTGAAATGAAAAAAAATATATATATTAAATTAATTTAACAATAACCTCGTTTCAGAATATTATATTCAACAACACATAATATTGATAAAATGTTACCAGTAGCGAGTATAATGTTTTATTTCAAATCGTCCAGTTAATTTTTTTTTTTTCAGTTTTGGTTTTACTTTTCATTTAATTTTTTTTATTTTTTTATTGCTTTTTATATCTAAAAAACTTCATCATAAACAATGCTTTTAACTTTTCATCTTTTGTGTGATAATAAAGATTATTGGGATCTCCCAATTTTGAGAGTGATACATATAGTTGTCCATTAGAAAATACTTCATTTTTAAGATTGATACCAACTTTTTTTAATGTTTGACCATGTGGTTTATTTATTGTCATAGCAAAAGATAGTTTAACTGGAAATTTTAATCTTGTAAACCTCACTGGCTCCTCTGCAAGTAAGTTAATTCTTGGTAATAATACTAATTCATTTTTGTACTTTCCATTTAGTTTTTTTTTACTTCAATTACATTATTTGTAAGGGATTCCACTATTAACCTCGTTCCGCTGCATAATCTTGGAGTTTGTAAATTTCTCAAAACAATAATTCGAACTCCTTTCTTCAAATTCAATTCGTGTGGTGGAAATCCCGATAATTCTAATAAATTTAAGAACTCAACCGAAAAATCTACTGTTTCATTTGTATCCATTACTTGATCTATCGAATTGTAGGTTCTTAATCTATGTTCTTATACTGTGTTAAGTAATCACATATTAATAGCATCAACATTATCATTTTTAGCAGCTAAAATTATTCTGCCTGACATCCACTCTGTATTAGTGTAATTAATTGCAATGTCCTCAAAAATAAATGTTTCTAAATCAATTTCATTCTCAATTTCCCACTGTCATCACTTGAGATACTTTTTTCTCCTATTTCTAATAGTTTACTTGCAAGTCATTATGTTTTAGAAAATGCACTTTCATATTAATCCTTAATGACAATTTGTGGAATAATGGCCATAAATAGGATGCCTTGATAGATGCATCACTTCTTGGTGCTAATGCAAGTATTTGTCTAAAATCACCAGCTAGTAAATTATTCTTTTTAATCTCTTTCAATGTTTTAACAACAGCCTCTAAAATCGTTTTCTGTGACATTGTAACTTCATCCAATACTAATAAATTACAATTTTCTAAGGTTATCCAAATTCGACTTCTTTTTCTAATTAATGTTGTGAATTCATCAAGTATTGATGATGAAAAGAGTAATTTAAACATTGAATGTACTGTTTTTCCATTATCTATTAAAGATGCTGCTATTCCTGAAGTAGCAACGGCTATACTAATATAATCATTCATTTTATTGTTTGTTAGTAAAAGATTCATCAAAAATGTTTCTCCAGTTCCACCTGGAACATCTAAAAAGTATAATGTTTGTTCATTTCTATTGGCTATTGAATCATTGATTGTAGTGTAAATAAGTCTTTGTTCTTCATTCAACAATGGTTCATTCACATCTACAAAGTTTCTTATTTCTAAGTGTTCATTTACTCAATATTGTTTACTTCTAGTTCTTCACAAGCTGTCATGTAGTCCTATTTCAATCAAAGCCTTTTGTCCTATTTCACATAAAAGAGTTTTAAGTTTGTGTAAAATTTCACTGTATAATATTTCTTCATCGTTTATTTTTTCTTGTTGATTGTTTGTCAACTGATTTAGAATATCAACTGACATTAGTTGTTTCAATTCTTCATATAATACTACAGGACCAGAAGGATTACAATGAATTAATGCAAGTTTGATAGAAACAGTTTCTTTAAGTGCTAGTTTTAGACGATTGTCATCTTCTAATAATCCTCTTGCCAAACATGCTCCTTTAAATGTATTATAGACAATACCTTCATGTGTTTTCCCCTCTCTGAAAGATTTTGGACTTCTTACTACGTTCAGCAATAATCTGAGACAATAGCATTCTGTTTGATTAGGTGGTACAGTGTAAATTCTAGAACATGTTTTCAATTGTATATGTTTTTGAGTTTATTATTATTGTTGCTGTTCTTCCTCCATTTTCTGTTTTTCTCCGTCTATATAAGGGATATCCTGTGACATCTGCCCTGGTTTCATTAATCAAATATTTTGGGTAATTTTTCCCAGATTTTTTATCATTCATACATGGACATTGCGGATTTAATAAACCACATGGACCATGGATCATTTGTGTAGCAACAATATCATAAAGATTAGGATCATTAATTGGATTGGGAATTTCTGCAGAGATTACTGAATCTAATTAATTTGGATAAATTGTTTGCTCTAACCAAAGTAAGATATAACAATGTGGTAAGCCTCTTTTCTGCCATTCTACTGTGTATATATATATGCCTTTATTTTGTGAAATATTCCACCTCCCTTGTCAACCAATATTTTCATCATCTTGTTTAACTTTTGCTTGAAAGAATTCTTGTAATTATGTCGTGCATATCTTCGATTTTTTTACCTTTGTATAGGTTTTCCATGATCTCATTCCATTTAGGATTGCAAGTGAATGTTATAACTAGATCAAACCTACCATATTCTCTCACATAACACATTGCATCTTGAGTTCTTTCCTTCCAATACATTGGACTTCCAACAAAAGTAGAAGGTAAAATTACAGCCCTACCCTACTTCCTGTGCATTGAATATTCCTTCATTATTTAGAGAATCTTTTAAAAGAGACCCTTAGGTTGGTTCGGTGCTTTTTATTGTAAATAAACCGTTCAAACTCAATTTTGGCATACATATCAACTAAAAACATTTGGAACAATCGTTTACATCTTACTATTTGATTTCAAGTATTTCTTAGCTGTAAATAATATGCATAATATTGCCTGCGTGTAACATTCTTATCTGGGATTGTTTGATTTGTATTTGGGTTGTTTGACGGTAAATCCAACGAATAGCGATCATTTCTTCTCCAATGAATCAAAGAATATTGTAATGGATCAAATGATCTATGTAATTTATTGATTTTCTTACAATGTTATCTTTATAAGTAAAAATGATGTTTCTTTGTGGAAGTTCGGTTACAACCATTACTATTCCCACATCGTTAGATACTCGGTCATTGTACCATATTGACCATATTTAGGAGTATTATCAACTGCATTATACAATGAACTTATTCTGTGATTAATTTGAGCTTGTATTTTAAAACCTGGCATGAATTCCAACAGAGATACTGATTCACCGACTCCAAAGGATGTCATTAAAAACAATTCGTTGTATTAATATTCTTTAAGAATTCGTTGTGTTTAATATTCTTTAAGAAGTTTTTGGAATCCCGTGTTTCCCTCGGCATTAATGTATTTAAAGTTTCAAATGGTGTTTCAATTAAATTCAATTTAACTTTACCATTTGAACAACATAATCCCTTAGGTTCATCTTTAAATAGTTTTGCACAACAATGCTTACAAACTACTGACATTGTTCCTAACTTTGATAGATTATCATAATTTTGAATTGGATCATATTCAAATGTTGGATTCTGTTTTCTGTCAAATTTCCTATCAACTCTCGGGAAGGTAATCTGTTTTCTTCTCTAATTTCATTTCCCCTTTGAATTGAGAGCCTTTCCGGTTTTTATCTTTGATACTATCGATTTCTTGCTTCCACCTCATCACATAAATGTGTGTGTATGTAATAATAATTTTTTTAAGCATGTCTCTTTATATATATGTGTATGTGTAAATACGCGTATTTGTAATTCTATTGTCTATGTAAATAAACATACACAAACACATATACACTCACTCAAATATTATATATAAATATATTTTACACGAACACAGATATACACACACACACACACAAACATTCACATACCTCCCTTTTACCCACACATACATTCACACACATACACACATATACGCACACAGAGTTGAAACGCTGTTTGATTTTGATTTTTCACCGGAGAATTTTCACCATCCTACTTCCATCGGTGGACTGACACACGGACACGATTCGACTTCTACCGTATTTCCCGGCGCCAAAGAGACTTCGTCCTCGAGGATGCACACTAATTTGGAAAACCCAAAATTTGAAAAAAAAAAATAAACAACCTTCTGCCTCCAGGACACATGGTAGATTTATAGACTTATTTTAGGAAAAAAGTTGCGTCTTCGACGCCGGGAATTATGGGGTATTTATATAGATTATAGTGAATATGTTAGAACATCAGATAGTATTTGCCGTCACACCTTTCTTCGCTCTGAGACGAAACAAATCCTTCCGAGGTCAATTATACTTTTGATCCTTTTAACGTCGATAAATGGAGTAACTGCCCAATAGTGATGCTAAGGCTACCACTATATTTCTCACTTACAAACACTTCTCTCTCTCTCCATCTCTCTCTCTCTCCCTCCCTGTAAAACCACCTCTTGTCAGACATAAATGGGGATGAGCTCTGCCAAAGATTACATATGACCCATTAATAGATTTCTTTATGGGACAGCAATCAGTTTGTGAATTTCTCAATTGATTTCTTTTCAAAATAGATATTACATAGGATTTTTGTTTGTATGTTATGTATTATTATATATGAAATGAATATTCATATGCACGAGCCTCGGAAATTGAACTTTATTTCAACGCCCCACCTTTATCAGCCTGTCCTTCCGTCCGTAACGTCAATCAACAACAACCATGATCGTGAATTCCCTGCAATAGCAGAAAAGTGCATTCGGCGTTACTATAAGCCTTTGGACACATTGTCAAGTGTAATTGACAAAGAAATAGTTAAATTCTCGTGAGATGTGATGTGGGATGGTCATATGAAAGATAATTTAAATAAATTATCAAGTATAAATTGAGAAAATAAATTAAATTCTCGCGAGACAGATTCGAGTTAAGGATAACAGTTAATTTCGAACTACAGTCCTCCGCTCTACCAACTGAGTTATCGCGAGAACACTGACAAACAATTTCAAGATAAAAGCTCTTAAGTGATATTAATGGATATTAATGGATAATATCATGATTTCAGAACAATAATTTAAAACATCATAGTAACAGTTTACATGCACGAATACACACAACAGGACATACACACGCGCACAGAAACACACACATTTATATGATATATTATATAACGTGAAGTCTACTTTTTCACAGCAACCATTATATATACATATGAGAGCGAAGAACTGCCAGTATCGGTAAGGGCGTCGGAAAACATGCTTTACATTCAGAGTTTAAATCCTACCAAGCTTAGCTTTGCCTTCCATCCTCACCAGCTCGATACAATAAATTATAAGTAGTTCACAGGGGTCTATTTAATCAACATTCCCTCCCCACAAAATTGTCAGCCTTGTGCCTGAATCATATACCTACCCCTGCGCCTTTTGTCATTGCTTAATTTTGTTTTTATCATTTTTTTTCCTATATCCATCATTGTACAATGTCTTTTTGTAAAATATAGTTGACATAATATGTATATGTCAAAATATCATCAACAGATGTCATCAACAGATGTCATAAACAAAATGTCATCAGCAGATGACAAAATATAATTTTTTTTCATTAGTGAATAAAAAAAAGTATTAATATTAGGAATGGATAGTGATAGAATCTTAAGAGTGCTGGAAATAATATTTTGCATCTATATTGCCCTAGCTCTGTACGTTTGCTCAGTCACTGTCCTCCTAACTGTGATAAGTTCCTTGTTTTGTATATATTTCTTTTCTAAATTGTTTCATACTTAAATATATGTAACTCTACAATCTGTTGTATCCCAAATAAAAGAACAACACAAACTTTATGTATGACCCATAAACAAATTTCTTCATGCTGTAGAAATCTGTTTCTTTGGCCGACTGGATTTTCGAATTAATTTCTTTTAAAAATAAATATAACTGACTTTTCTTTTGTGTGTTAATTATGACGCGATTGAGATGGCCATTCATATTAACGAGCCTCGGAAAGTACCTCACTTTTATTCAGCGCCTCTCCCTTATCATCTCGTAATCCCATACCGTTCATCAACAACAAACATAAACGGGAATTTCGTGCAATAGCAGAATAACAACCTACGACATCATTATGAGTCTTTATATTACATTGACAAGTATAATTGACAACAACAAAAAGGATTAAATCCTGCGAGACGGGTTGTAAGATAGACATTCAGATGAAAGAGCCTCGTGAAATGGACTGACGTTTTCCCAACGAGTCACTCTCACCAGTTCCGTGTAATCAACAGCAAACACGAAAGGAAATTTCCTGTAATACCAGAAAATTAACGAAGTTATTATCAATTTTTACATAGATTGTGTAGTAAAAATGGAAAGAGAAAAATGAATTTCTCGCGAGACGGAGTCGAACCATCGACCTAAGGATAACAGACATTTTCTCGCTACAGTCCTCCGCTCTACCAACTGAGCTATCGCGAGAACGATAAGATAAAATATCTCGTCTGATGGTAATTGATAATATCACGCTGTGAGAAAAATAATTTAAAACATCATGGGAAAAGTGTACACATATACATACAGTTGCACAGATAAACACACACATGTTTTTGATACATTCAATGGCGTCAAGGCTACTACTAAACATCAACAATTATGTATGCACAAAAGAGCGTGGATCGACATCGGTAGGGAATCGGACAAAATGCATTCCAGCATATAGTTACGTTCTGAGTTCAAATCCCACAAAGTTTAGCTTTGCGTATCATCCTTACGGGGTCGTTAAAATAAAATACCAGTAGGGCACGTGAAACGATTTAGTCCAGTTTCCCTTCCCCGCAGAATTGTTGCCCATGTGTCTAAATCAGAAACCAACATTAATATTAGTAATGCGGAGTGACAGAAACTTAAGAGAGCTGGAAAAAGAACTTTGTGACCCACAAAAAGATTTCTACATGGGGCAGCAGTCCGTTTTCTTGACCGACTGTATTTCTGAATTAATTTTTCTAAAAACTAGATATTACATAGGAATTTATTATATGTTAATAAACCTTCGAATGTGAGATGAACATTCATATGAACGAGACTCAGGAAAAGAACAGACACTTTTTAGCGGACACACACTCCCATCCTGTTCGCCAGTTCCGTCAATCAACTACAAACAGGAACTTGGATTTGGGGCAAAAGCACAAAACGTACCAAGGACAATATTATGAAGCTTTAGATATATTTCCATAAATTGACAAAAGAAAACTGAATTTCTCGCGAGACGGATTCGAACAACCGACCTAAGGATACCTGTTGATTTCGAACTACAGTCCTCCGCTCTACCAACTAAGCAATCACGAGAACACTGGCGGAGCACACGAAATAAAATCTTTTATCTGATGATATTGGATTGTATCACGACGTAGGAACAATAAATTAAGCCGTCATATGAATAGTTTACTTACAAAGACATACAGTTGCACAGAGAAACATTCACACACACTTTTATACAATACACCCACCATAATATGTACAAAACTGGACAACATTATCAAGATATATGATTTCTTATACTATTATAGTCTTCTTCTTGTGTCCACAAGAGAATCAGTTACAAACCTTGGCCATGTGGTTCCGCCACAGCTAAACACATGGCTGTCATTTCTCATTAAACTCTGCCACTCCAATGCAGGGGGAATGTCAGGAGGTGCTGCGCAGTCTGTCATTCGATGCCGCAGTCACACACAACGTCCCTATCCTTTAAATATCCCCATTTTGCAAGATTGACTTTTGCAGGTGCCACACCATAACTTAGTCTGTTTAGGAATTTCCACACTGCATTGTTTGAATCTGCTCCCGGGAGCAGTGCCTCGCTCCTCTATAGCTCCATTGTTGTTATAGGCAGGAGGTTTTTAACTTTTTCTTCAGTACTTATGCTTGATTGTCCAAGGTTCGTGATGCTCTTTAGGAAAGTTTTCATGGTTTTAAGGCAACTTTTAGCTGGAACATGGCCGAAGAGAGGTTGTTTTTGATTTGTAGTCTGTTGTTGATGATCTTTCTTGTTCTGCACTTCATCGTATCTCTGATGGGGCTATGCCTGTCGGGTGTAGATTTCTGGCATCCCGTGATGATGCAGCAGCTAGCATTGAGGACGTGATCTAGCTTCTGGGCATGGACAGCTCACTCTCATACTGGGACCACTCGGCAGCTGAGTAGCAGAGCGCTAGTGCAGTTGATTTCAGAGTCTGTGGGTTTGCATCCCAGGTTGTGCCAGTGAGCTTGCCGATGATGTCCCTCGCATTCACTTTGCACTTTGTACTCTCAAAGTGGATCTTAAAAGAGAAACACGAGTCCAGGATTGCGCCTAGATAGACTGGGTACTCAAAGTGATCAATGGAGGTTCCTGACCAGTTGAACTTCAGTCGGCGCTTGGCCTCAGGGTTTCGAGGGTAGAAAGCACACAGATGCGTCTTGGATGGATTTTCACGCAGGTGGTTCTCTTCATAATAAGTTGTTAGCTTTTCCAGGGCATTGGAGAGCCTATCTTTCACAACTTTGAAATCAGAGTCTTGTGTACCTATTCCAAAATCGTCTGCATAGCTGGAGCCGCGATTGTCTGCACCTTTTGGTTGGTCGTTTAAAGACAACTGGTGCAATCACACATCATTGTAGGAGGCGATTCTAGAGTCTTCGCCGCCTGCCTTTCTTCCCTCCTAGCTCAACAAAGAAGTGCCTGTTTTCAAGCATGATTCCAATCAACTCTGTCAGACAGGAGTCCCTTGCTAAAGAGTCGTGTGTGGTTGAGAGTGTCATAGGCAGCTAAGAGGTCGACAAACTCCACACCGGTAACCACCCCCCACCCCCTCATGGCCGTCCTCGATGTACTGGGTCATGATAGTGAATATGCTAGATCATATAGATAGAATACTTTGTCGTTTTCGTCACGCCTTTCTTCGCCCTGAGATAGAAACTCCTGCCGAGCTTAACTTTGCTTTGACGTCGGTAAATAAGTAACTACCGAGAAATGGTGTAGAGACTTTTACATTTCTCTCTTACAACCCCCCCCCCCCCGACTCCCTATCTCTCTTCCTGTGAAATCATCTCTTGTCCTCCTACCTGGGATACGTTCTTTGTTGTTTTGGAGTTATTTCTTTTTATTGTTTCATACTCAAATCGATGTAACTCTACAATTTGTTGTAGTGCGTACGTTCATGCTGCACCCTCCCCCCTCCCGTACCTTCAATCAACAACAAACATAAACAGAAATGTCCTGCAATAGCAGAATAAGTAGCTTCGACAATATTATCAGTCATTAGATACATTGACAATTATAATTGACAACAACAAAAAAGCTAAATTCTTGCAAGTCAGTTTGTAAGATAGACATTCAGATGAACGAGCCTCGTGAAGTGGACTGATCCTATTCCCAACGCCTCTCTCACCAGTTCCGTCAATCGAAATCAAATATGAACGGAAATTTCCTGTAATACCAGAAAATTAACAACATTATTATGAATTATTACATAGAGTATGTTTTAAAATTGGAAACAAAAAAATTTGATTCTCACGAAAAGGATTCGAACCATTGACCTACGGATAACAGTCATCCACACGCTACAGTCCTCCCCTCTACCAACTAAGCTTTCGCGAGAACCTGCCTTGCAAGATTTTAGCTTTTTTGTTGTTGTCAATTATGTCTGATGTTAATGGATAGTAAAACGATGTGAGAACAATAATTTAAAACACCATAAGCTCAGTTTATGCACACATATACACACACAGGCTGACACACACATATACATAGAGTTAACAGAGAAACAAACACGTGTATATAATACATTCAATGACGTGAATCCTACTTCTAAACATCAACAATTATGTATGCACAAAAGAGCGTTGGATTGACATATCGGTAGGGCGTCGGACAACATGAATTGCAGCATATAGTTACGTTCTGAATTCAAATCCCACAGAGTTTAGCTTTGCGCATCATCCTTACGGAGTCGATAAAATAAAGTACCAGTAGGGCACTTGAGTCGATTTAGTGCAGTTTCCATTACCCCAAAATTCTTGCCCTTGTGTCTAAATCAGAAACTATTCTTTCCATTCTGAATTCAAATTCCGCCGAGGTCAACTTTGCCTTCCATCCTTACGGGGTCGATAAAATAAAGTACCAGTAATGTACTGGGTAATTGCTGGCCTTGTGCCAAAAGTAGAAACAATTATTAATATTGGTAATGGGGAGTGACAGAAACATAAGTGTGCTAGAAAAAGAACTGTGTGACCCCTTAAAAGAGTTCTACATGGGGCAGCAGTCCGTTTACTTGACCAACTGTATTTCTGAATTAATTTTTCTAAAAAATAGATATTACATAGGCATTTGTTAAAGGTTAATACACCTTCGAATAAGAGATGAACATTCATATGAAAGAGACTCATGAAGAGAACAGACATTTTTTAGCGGGGACACACTCCTATCCTGTTCGCCAATTCTGTCAATCAACAACAAACAGGAACTTGGATTTGGGGCAAAAGCACAAAAAGTACCAAGGACATTATTATCAGGCTTTAGATACATTGCCAATTAAAATTGACAAAAAAAAAACTGAATTTCTCGCGAGACGGATTCGAATCAAAAACCTAAGGATAACAGTAAATTTGGAACTACAGTCCTCCGCTCCATCAACTGGATTATCGCGAGAACACTCGCAAAGGATTCGATATTTTGAAATAAAATCTCTTATCTGATGATAGTGGATTGTATCACGACGTGAGAACAATAATTTAAGACATCATATGATTAGTTTACTCACACACAGACATACAGTTTCACACACCTTTATAAAATACACCCACCACAATATGTACAAAAGTGGACAAAATTAACAAGACGTATGATTTCCTATACTATTATAGTCTTCTTCTTGTCGTGTCTACAAGTTTGTTAGTTACAAAGCTTGGCCATGTGGTTCTGCCATAGCTGAACACATCGCTGTACTTTCTCATTAAACTCTGCTACATCCAATGCTGTGCAGGGGTGTTCCGGCAGGGAACATGTCAGGAGGTGCTGCACAGTCTGTCATTCGATGCCGCAGATACACTCAACGTCCCCATCCTTTAAATATCCCCATTTTGCAAGATAGACTTTTGCAGATACCACACCAGAACTTAGACTCTTTAGGAATTTCCACACTGCATTGTTTGAATTTGCACCAGGAAGCAGTGCTTCGCTCCCCTATAGCTCCATTGTTGTTATAGATGGGACGTTGTTAATTTTTTCTTCAGTACTTATGCTTGAATTTCCAAGGGGCGTGATGCTCTTTAGGAAAGTTTTCCTGGTTTTAAGTCAGCTTTTAGCCGGAACATGGCTGAAGAGAGGATGTTTTTGATCTGTAGTCTGTTGTGATGATCTTTCTTGTTTTGCACTTCATCGTACCTCTGTTGGGGCAATGTTTTTCACGTGTAGATTTCTGGCATCCCGTGATGAGGCAGCAGCTAGCATTGAGGACGTGATCTGACTTCTGATCATGGACAGCTCACTCCCATACTGGGCACACTCGGCAGCTGAGTAGCAGAGAGCTAGGGAAGTTGATTTTAGAATCTATGGGTTTGCATCCCCGGTTGAGCCAGTAAGCTTGCCGATGATGTTGTTCCTCTCGTTCACTTTGCACTTGGTCTTGTCAACGTGTAACTGAAAAGAGAGGCACCTGTCGAGGGTTACAACTATATAGACTGCGTACTCGGTGTTCAAGGGAGGTTCATGACCAGTTGACCTTCATTTGACGCTTGACATCAGACTTTCGCAGGTGGAAGGCACACAGCTGCGTCTTGGATGGATTTGCACGTAGGTGGTTCTCTTCATAATTAGGTGGTAGCTTTTCCAGAGCATTTGAGAGTCTGTCTTCCACAACTCTGAAATCAGAGTCTTGTGCATCTATTCCAAGATCGTCTGCATAGATGAAGCGGCGGTTGTCTGCACTTTCTGGTTGATCGTTCGTGTGGATGTTGAAGACAACTGGTGCCACCACACTTCTCTGAACAAGCCATTCTTTAGTCTTCGCCATTTGATTTTCTTCCCTCCTAGCTCAACAAAGAAGTGCTTGTTTTCAAGCATGATTTCAATCAACTCTGTCAGAAAGGAGTCTCTTGTAGTCTCCATGACCTTGCTAAGGAGTCGTGTATGGTTGACAGTGTCATGGGCAGCTAAGAGGTCGAGAAACACCACGCCGGTTACCATCCCTTCCTCATAGCCGTCCTAGATGTACTGTGTCAAGATATGATCGTCCTAACTACGGACTTGGGAGGTCGACAAGATCGACAAGATATTGCTAACCCTATCACCACCATAAGGTACAAAACTATTATAGTGAATATGTTAGAACATAGGTAAAATGCATTGTCCTGTTCGTCACGACTTTCTTCGCTCTGAGATAAATAAATCCTGCCGAGGTTAACTTTACTTTTAATCCATTTGACATCGCTAAATAAAATAACTCTCCAGTAGTAGTGTAGAGACTTCCTCTACCTCTCTCTCTCTCTCTGTGAAATCCGCGTTTGTCAGACATGAATGAGGATGAGATCTGCCAAAGATTAATAAAGTTTCAAAAAAGATATTCCATAGTATTTGTTTGTATGTTATGGATTATAGGATGTGAGATTGACATTCATAGGAACGAGCTTAGGAAAATGGACTTACATTTTTTCAACGACTCTATCTTTCTATCTCATACTCCCGTACCATCAGTCAACAAAAAAAACGTAATCGTGAGTTTCCTACAATAGCAGAAAAGTACCAACAGTATTATTATCATTGTTTGCGCACATTGTCAAAGAAAAAAAAAAAAAAAAAAATTCTCGCGAGACGGATTCGAACGAACGACTTAAGGATAACAGCTAATTTCAAACTATAATCCTCCGCTCTACCAACTGAGCTATCACGAGAACACTGTTGTAGAATTCGAAATATCTGATGTTAATGGATATGAGATCAACAATTTAAATGATGATAGGAACAATTTCCATGCACAGATACAGACACTGATACGCAGACACACACATAACTACAATTGTATACACAAAAAACACACTCATGTATATTGCATGATAGATGACGTAAAGGTTACTTCTCAATATCAACCATTATATATACGTAAGAGAGCGGTGAACTGGCAGTATCAGTAGGGCATAGGACAACATGTCTTGCAGTTTATAGTTACGCTCCTTTACGTTTACATTTCAAATCCCACCGAACTTAGCTTTGCCGATCACCTTTATGGGCTCGTTAAAATATAGTACCAGTAATGCATTTGGGTAAATTTAATCGACTCTATCCTCTACCGAAATTGTTGGCCTTGTGCCTAAATCAGAAACCAATATTGATATTAGTAATGAAGATTGCCAGAATCTTAAGAGCTGGAAATAATATTTTGCAAGTATTTAGTGCTGGCTCTCTACGTTCTCTCAGTCGCTGTCATCCTACCTGGGATACGTTCCTTGTTGTTCTGGAGTTATTTGTTCTTTTCATTGTCTTATACTCAAATTTATGTTACTTTTCATTCTTTTTTATTTCGTACTTTTGATTGAAACATTATTCTTTCCATTCTAGTAATCTCAGAGATTAAATATGGCCCATAAAAGATAAATTGGGTAGCAGTCTGTTTCCTTAGCCGACTGAATTATCAAATTAATTTCTTTTGAAAATGAATATAACATAAGATATTCGTTTGTGTGTTATGAATTATGTGATGTGAGATGGAAATTCATATGAACGAGTCTCGTGAAGTGGACCGACTTTTTTCAGCACCTCTTACTTACCATCATGTCAGCCCGTTCCGTCAAACAACAAGAACCATGGGCATGAATTTCCTACAATAGGACTAACTACGACATTATTTTCAGTTATTACATACATATTGTGGAAAAATAAAAAAAAAAGACTTTTCTTGTAAGACGGATTCGAATCACCGACCTAAGGATAACAGTTAATATCGCACTACAGTCTTCCGCTCTACCAACTGAGCTATCGCGAGAACACTAGCGTAGTATTCAAAATATTATATCTTATGTGATGTTAGTGGATTGTATCACGAAGCGAGAACAATCATTTAAAACATCATGGGAACAGTTTACACGCAGAATACACATACATACATCAACCATCAAGAGAGGGCTGGATTATCAATATCGGTAACGCGCCGGACAACATGCTCGCTCTCTCTCTCTCTCTCTCTCTCTTTCACTATCCTTCGACTATACTATCAGTTACTCTTCATGAACCTGGAGAATCAATTAAGTGAATATTACTTTAAATATTATTTCAACTTACCAGATGGATGGACATCCGTCTTTTTCGAAGATGAGTTTTGTGATCACTGGAACAGACTGTTCAGGTAAATAAGGTGTGAGGGACTGAGCATAGACACTAGAACCTTTAACGTAATTCTCAGAGAGATCTAGCGTGTTTCAATATCTGTTATGGTTAATTTTTTTTTATTTATAGGTACAATCAATCTGTCGGGTTCCAAACAATTTATTACTACCCATTTCGCTCCCACGGTTTGGGACGACATCCAATAGTATCAAACACGGTACCTAATGATTGCGAAGAAAATTCGTTAGACATTCGGTCTCTTTACATCCACTTAGAATTAAAGATTGTATCAAATTAAAACTTTTAACTAGCCGGTGAATTGGTGCAGTCTGACGAACATAGATTTCTGGTATTCGTAGATCACGGCGGAATCTGTTCATGTCCCGCCGATCTCACATTAGCCTTTCATGAGATAAAAGAGTTTTGATAAGCATAGTTTCTTGGCGGCAGATGTTTAAGGATGTTATTATTTTAATCGTCACGCTCAAGATCTTACTTTATCTACTAATCCACCATAAGAATATTTTCAGAATTTATTTTTACTAGCGTACATATTTTCAAAAAAATCCAGTTATGTCTCTTATAGAATTGCTAACATTATAAAAAAAAATATTATTGAAGATTATGAAAAAAAAACTGTCAATAATTTTCAGTTACTATGTCAATCAATTTTGTAACCGAGCATTCTTCTGAGTTCTAGTTTTGACGATTGTATCGGGCAATATTAAAAATAGACATTTTGAAGAGGTGAATGGATCTGCCGTGATGTCGTAAACACAACGTAAAAATAACAAGCTTATCCAAAATATTGTTCCGCCCACAAGCCTATTGTGGCTTTGACTGGCAGGTGATTATTTCACCATCAACATTATTCTAATATATGTATGCCCATATATATATATATATATATATATATATATATATATATATATATATATATATATATATATATATATATAAAATAATTAAGTCAAATAGGTAAAATTTGGCTTCGTTTATTATAAATTATAGATATACTGCTATATATATATTTCGGTGACAGCCATCATTGGCTGTGACATCTTCGTCGTGTGCTCCAATCTGCATACTGAAATGTCGGTAAACAACCAACATATACTCAATATATATATAAAAGGTAACCAGAAATAACAACACAATCGGTACAGTATATGGAAGGTATATATTAGGTTAACGCTTGATATAGCAGGAAGAGGTTCTTAACATTTCGGACGCTAAAGGATGGTGGATTGGATAAATGTGGTATTTATCTGGCTATTTATATCCTGAGTTCAAAACACATCAAGGTCAAGTTTGCCCTTCCCGCAAATGTCATGGCCATGTGCCTATGTTAGAATATATATATATTATCATTAATACCAGTATTACAACGAAGTCATAAACGGAAAACAGGAATGTGCGTTTCATTGGCTGGACCAAATGTTTAACCTATGATGTAGGGTAAGCCTCGGAACTAACTTATATAAGGGAGGAAGATCAGAGAGCGGCTAAAAAAGGGGGCATATATATATAGAAAGGAAGTAATTAGTTTTTAAAAACCATTTGGGCGGGGATTCTTGCAATTATAATGAATCAATGAATATAAAATTAATGAATGAATATAGAGATACATATTATGTAAGCCTAATCAAACATTTTCAAGGGAGATAACTTTCGACCCAAGTGAATTTATTGGAGGAAAACCTTTTTTTTTTTTTAGAGTTAGTTGCTATGAAGGCCAACGTTTTAGAAGATGATTCGTGGCGTGGGGGACAGCGTGAGAAAAATTCCTGTCCAATATTCAGAGATCCTTTGTTGGTGTAAAGATGATTAAGTACCACTACCTCTCACAGTTGCATAATCTGAAAAGCCCATTTATATATGGTATATATAGTTCAGGTATCTTCCATTTAATAAACAATTTTCTGTTCATGCCCTTGAGTTACAATATTTTGTTCGGCAAACTAGTTGTATTCCATTTATTTGGTCCAAGTCATGAATATCATTAGATTTACAGCGAAGTCCAGGGCTTTATCGAGTAATTCTGTGGATATCGACGGGGAAAAGTCCACGATATCAAATTAGTTGAATATAGCCCTATCCGTCTGCTCAAGGGAGCTAAGCCAATTTGATATCGTGGACGTTTAACCCGTTAATATCTCGATAAAGCACTGGGCATTGCCAGCAAATTTAACGATATCAATGACGTGGACCATCTGTTTATTGGGCAGTGGGTTCTACATAAAAGATTCAGGTGTCCCTTATGTTGTAAACAACCTTTGGACGCATCTTTCTTAGATCTCAGTATCTTTTAATGAATTCAATCTCTTTAAAATCCTGAACTTTTCACTGAGGAAGAGGGAGTATCTCTTTGTTCCAGTGATGTGTGGTCTGGACCTCTCTCGGATTCTCAATTTTATACTATGGGGGACTCGTTTATTGTTTAACTACCAGACATTTTCCCCTGGACTATGGTGCCAAACAGAAGAGAAAGTTGAGTAGTTTCGTTGTTTAAAACGGTCTTGTACCATACCCAAATATAATGCGTACTCAATAGCATGGTGAAGATAAATGGTTTATTAAGACATGTCTGATCGAATGGAATGTTACTCTTTTGCGTAACAAATCTGTAGCATGTAATGGAAATTCCAGTATAGTATGACACTGAATCATTCTTAATAAACTATATAGACGCCTTAGTATAGTAAAAATTTAGTTTTTTGTGTAGAAAAGTAATTATGGCTTCGAGGTTTCAGCTAGGTGGCATTAAGTATGTATGTACATATGTATATATGTATGTTCTTCTGGATTTATAATTTCACAAGTTTTTGCCAATAGAGCGAGAGTCGTTTTCTAACATAGACGCAAGACTCTCTCATTGGAATTTACACATCAACTAGGTAGATATGTATGTATGTATGTATGTAACCCGAAAAGAAAAAAAGATCAACATCATCGGGTTATAACTTCTGTCGCTCAGAGAGTGGAATTTGCTCAGTGCACAGTCTGTCCTCACTTTAAAAAATATCTTCACGCACAGGCATTGCACGATAGAATTAATTAATAATTATTAATAATGGTATATCATGCAATGGCCATACTCGATAACGAGGGGGCAGCCATCATCATGTATGTATGTCGGGTCACTCTTGAGTGCTACTGGTAACATGTAACCCATTACAACCTGTCGCATGGTCGGGTCGTCGGCAACTAAACCGGCAACCCCACCAAGTTTACTTGGTGAGGAGGGTGATTTTGGACACCCTGCAAGACAAAAAACAAAACCTGACAAAGAGCGGAAGAATTCATAAGAGTCAATGGCCATCCGAAGTGTGTAAAATATGTATATACACATTTACCGCGCGGTTACACCACTTGGAGGGAAGGACCCCTAGCTTTTGTCAGGGCAGTCTTCTAGAAGAAGGCAACTCAGGAAACTGGGATAACTCCGATATAAGACCTGCGGCTCAGTAGTTACCGATAATTGTTTCTACTTTAGGCACAAGGCCAACAAATTACCCAGTGCATTACTGGTACTTTATTTCATCGACCCCGTAAGGATGAAAGGCAAAGTCAACATCGGCGGGATTTGAACTCAGATCGTAAAGAGACGTAACTATGCTTGAAAGCATGGCGTCCGACCCTCTACCGATACTGCCAATACCGATAATGTTGATATTTTCTTCTTTTCGGGTTATAACTACTGTCGCCCAGAGAGTGGGATTGGCTCAGTGTACAGTCTTTCCTCACTTTAAAAAACGTATTCACGCACTGGCATTGCAAGATAGTATTAATTAATGGTTTCTTATCTAGGCACAAGGCCAGTAATTTGGGGGAAGGGGAAGTCGATTAAATTGACACCAGTGCGTGACTGGTACTTTATTTTATCGACCCCGTAAGGATGAAAGGCAAAGTTAACCTCGGCGGGATTCGAACTCAGATCGTAAAGGACCATAACTCTATGCTGAAAAGCATGGTGCTCGACTCACTACCGATACTGCCAATTCCCCGCAAGATAGTATTAATTAATAATTATTAATAATGGTATATCGTGCAATGGCCATCCTCGATAGCGAGGGGGCAGTCATCATGTATGTATGTATGTACGTATGTATGTATATATGTATGTATGTATGTACGTATGTATGTACGTATGTGTGTATGTAAATGTGTGTGTATGGGTTAGTTTGTATATATTCTTCATGTTAATCTTCTTTGTATTGTACACATTGATTGTAGTCACCAGATTGTGAAAGAGATATATACGTTTAACCATGATGATATTG
>OZ024742.1:177764268-177789268 GCA_964016885.1 Eledone cirrhosa
TTCTTAGAAGTAGTTTAGAAGTCGAAGATTTCTTCTGTCCTGTCCAGAAAAGAGAAAAAATATAATGATGTTGATAATGATGATCATCATGTTGAAGAAGAAGAAGAAGAAGAAGAAGAAGAAGAAGAAGAAGAAATGGATTCTAGACCAAAAGTCCCCCGGAAAAGTGTCGCTATTTTATTTTCGTCAATGTCCAGAATCTCCCAAAGAACGTCGTCACTTTTATTCATCTCTAAACCTCTATAGAGCACCACCGATCTGTTTGACAGAGGGATGTGAGCGTTTGAAGACATTCCAATTTCCAAGCTCTCGCTCTTGGATTTCGCTTGATCCAGGACTGTACTTTCCTCAAGGAGATGAGATCCGGCAAAAGGTATCTAGCGAACGGTGACTATACCTGGAGATATCGTAGCCTCAGTGTATGACCACCTGACTGTTCGCACACATCTCTTTCAGAAAATTGAAAGGGCAAACACTCCAGTGCAGACAGATGCGGACCAGCACATGACACTTCGGTGGAGTAGATAACGAACGAGATATATCCGTTTACCACCTCTATCCAACCATTTATGGGTGAGAGTAGCCATCCTGCTCGTTAATAGTCGTCCCAGATTTTATTCATTTGGAGGTCCGCACCAAACCAGACTCCGAACAATACCAGAGGAAGCTAACACATAGGAAATCCGCCTCTCCCTCGTTTTTAAAGAAGGATGGCAGTTTCATCATGACAATTGACTGGGTAGTCAACTGGATTGGTCCCACCCGCAACAATAGTCGTTCTACATAGCACCACAGGTCGGTAACGCCCGAGTAGTGTACAAATGCGTGCGCTACGGTTTCTTCGTCGGGCACGCACCTTGGACAGATCTTTTTCGAAGGGTCCTTGCCCGGGCGCCCGTGTCTGTAGAGCTTGTCTCGAACCTTTCAGGGATAGTTTGCACTCGGGCCACTGGGTGAGCGCAAACACATTGGCCGTCACCTCGCTCCAGTTCTGCTCCACCTGGAAGTCCGGACCAAACCAGATCCCGAGCAGCTTTACCGGTCCTTCCGTCCATCGTCCGACGGTTTGCCTCTCCACGATCCGAGTTGCAAACCGACGGATTGGTCCCGGTTCTGCTTCGCTCCTGTGAACCTTTCGTATTACTTCAGTAAGGTGCCGACCTCCCCGATTTGCGAGGTGCTCGACACCATTACTGTCACGTCGTCGGCGTAGGCCGACTTCGGTTTTCGCAGTCCCGGTTCCAAAGGGATACCCTGCAATAGCTCCAACTTCCGCAGTAGTGGCTCGAGAGTCAGTACGTACAGATGGGAGGAGAGGGGGCATCCCTGTCGGGTGGATCGCGTGATATGGAACGGCTCCGAGAGGTAGCCATTCACCTTGACACTTGAGCAGATGTTGCTGCTGTGCATTGCAGCAATCCAGCCCCTGAACACGGTTCCGAAGCCTGCCGCCTCGAGCACCGCCTCCAGGTTACGATGGGCAACCCTATCGAAAGCCTTAGATTGATCCAAGTTGATCAGGGCCCCACCAAAGCCGGATTTACACCCTACCCTCTTTATGATTTATCGCAAGAAGTGAAGGTTGTCGTGTGTGGAACTGGTCGGGATTGCGCATGTCTGCGCTTCTCCCACCAGGTTTTCGACAAGCGCCAGCCTCTTTGCCAACACATTGGCCAAAATCTGTAACTCTGTGTTGAGCAGAGTCATGGGCCGGAAGTTGCCTATGTCATCCCTCTTATTCTCGTCCTTCCTGACTAACGTGACTACGCCCTTGGTCACAGAACTGGGAATGTTCACGTTCTGCTGCCAGTTGCAGTAGACCGCTTCCAGGAAACCGGAGAACAAGTCCGGCATTGCTACGTAAAATTCGTAGGGTAGACCGTCGAGACCTGGATATTTGCGTTTGCCGCATTAGCTCAGCGCCTCCCCTATCTCAGCGGCCGAAATCGGCCTTTCACAGAACTTCGCCTCGCTGTCCGAGAGTCTCGGCAGGCCGTCGAGGTATGGACTGAAATTCATAACGCCTCCCGTTGCACCGCCCTGCCCGAACGGTTGAGCAAAGTGCCGCTGATAGGCCGCCTACATCTGCTTCGGCTCACGTATCACGCGTCCGACTTGGTCCTTCAAAAACCGAAT
This sequence comes from Eledone cirrhosa, assembly GCA_964016885.1. NCBI lineage: Eukaryota > Metazoa > Mollusca > Cephalopoda > Octopoda > Eledonidae > Eledone > Eledone cirrhosa. The sequence goes on from OZ024742.1 coordinate 177,766,405, forward strand.
TGTTGACTTGTTGCCACTTTTCGCCTCTGTCACTTGGGCCCAGCTAACAGCTTTGGCTCCTTCGTTTCCCAGAGCACGTATTTTGCTCCTGACAATGCAGCCTTCGTGCTTTGCGTCGAAGAACTGGTCCAAGGCCGTTCTCGTCGCTAACACGCTGGCTACGTTGCCACTCCTAAGTGCCTCTTCTACTTTATCTACCAGTTCCTTTTCGGTCTTATTTCTATCTAACACTAATTCTTTGGTGTCTATGGGTTCTATCAAGGTTGACGAAGCAGGTCACTAGTTTGTGATCTGAATAGGCAACCATGAACATTTGTGGACAGCTTAACATGTCCCTATCACTAACTCTAATTAGAACCCTATCTATGTACGATTTATATGTTCCGCTGTGGTTGGTCAACGTACACTGTGGCACAGTTGGAACATCTAGTCGATATCTATCGGCCAGTTGAAATCAGCCGATTAACTGTTTGAGGCTGTTACACCACCCTCTATCGGGACATGCTCCCACATAGTCCCAACGTGCATCTCGGATTCCATTCTAGTCCCCCACTAACAGCAGAGAGCGGGACGTTCCCTGAAAAGTCTCTAGACGTTTGAAGAAGTCTGGCCGCGGTGACCCGGATGGGGCATATGCGGCCACCAGCCTGAAGGCTCCACCTTCACTACCGTCAACGTCTAGGACCACCAGTCGACTTTCCGGGTCCAGATATATAGATTAATAAAACCTTGTCCGTTATTTATCGCATATATCAAAAATATTTGTTCCTCTGAAGAGAGCAAAATTAATTATAAACTACCTTAATTAGATTGACATGATCAGAAGAAACGAGCGGGGATTGTCTTTGTTCTAACAATACAGGAAGCAAAAGAGAGAGTGTGAGAGAGGGAGAATGAAAGAGAGGGAACTAGAATGAGAGAGAATGAAAGAGTGACAGAAAGCTGTAATTTATTATTAAAATCATGTCTATTTGCGAGGTAACTGAAAATGTACATTCACTAAACGTACGCATGCATATTTATTCCTTTATAGCTTATTAATTCATGTACATATATATATATATATATATGTGTGTGTGTGTGTGTGTGTATATATATATATATATATGCGTGGGTGTTTTACATATGTAAGTATATATATATATATATCCATATATATATATATGTATATATATATATATATATATATCCATATATATCCATGTGTATATATATACACACACATGTGTGTGTATGCCTGTATATATGAATATATATATATACATATATACATGTGTGTGTGTGTTTGTGTGTGTGTGTGCGTGTGTGTGTGTGCTTGTGTGTGTGTGTGTGTGAGTGTGTGTGTTTGCGTGTGCTTGTTTATTCATTTACATAGATATACGTAGCTCAATAATCTAAACACTATTTTCTGGTTCAGTATGTGGATTTGAATTCTTGGCAATTGTGCAAATATATACAAAATAAACTTATACAATGATACTAATCATATTATCTATACTAATATGCAACTACAACAACAACAAACAGACGTACAGTAATAATAATAATAATAATAATAATAATAATAATAATAATAATCTCATTTATTAATATTATGGTACTATTAATTTATTTGTAGTTATTCTTTTATTATTATCGGGTTGCTTGTGAAGCTAGTGATTCGTATCTGGTGCAATAAATAAATAAATAAATAAATAAATAAATAAATATGTGACTGAGAAAATAATTGTTGAAAAAAATATATAATATAAAAGAGAAGAACAAACGATCATTCAAGACCGCAATACACCACAAACTAAAAACAAATCAAAGAAAAAAAAATACATGAATAAAATCATATCCGAACATCTCCAGAAAACACAGTTTCTTCTAACTGAAATTCTTTATTCAATTTCCAGCAGACGTTTGTTAATTCGATCAACGAAATGCAATTTTAGTATTAAGTGCGCTAATATATCCAGATTTCAACAATTTCGCTGCAGCAATTTCTAAGATGGTGAAGAATAAAAACGTAAAAAATCTTCTGGAAATGAATTTTAAACTGAATTACAGAAAATTTCATTAGAATATTCCTTTCTTCCGGAATATATATTTTTGTTTCATATTTATTTTTCTTAATTTTTTTTTTTTTTTTCAAAAAAATGGGATCGTATTATCGTTTTGGGGTGAGGAAGAGATACTTCAATTCTGTACATCTTCCATTTTTAAACTGGTTGCAGTAATTGTGACATTACTGTGTTTCGATTGCTATTTCAATCTGAGTACAAAAAAAATATGCAATTGTAGTAGTCAATTTATTCAGCTTTCTGATATTGCCTATTATCGGTGAGGTAATATGGCTGTCATTTTACCCATTCATAATGTAAGTGTATATGTATAAGACGTATGTATAATATATTCAATACATAAAGATTGTCTTCTACTGTTTGAACATAGCTGCATGATAGATATACTTAAACCGATATAGAAAGTCCCACTTATGTGACGTATTGTATAAAAACAGGTTTCATATCGTGTGTGTATGAAAACATTGCACAATTTAGGGAAAATTTAAACACATATTGAAGTATATATATATATGTGTTTGTGTGTGTGTATGTGTGTGTATGTGTGTATGTGTGTGTGTGTGTGTGCGTCTGAGTGTGCGTATATGTATGTGTGTGTGTGTGCGTGTTTGTGTGTGTGTATAGTCCATTTATATTGGATAGTTTCAACTAAGAGTTTCCTTACACTCTTACGAAAAATTATTTTTCGTTTATGTTTATCTCGAGTGGTTTGTCGCTTGTGTTGTTTTTTGGTACAAGGGATGCAACTGGTTTTATCTTAGTCGTTTATGTCGTGGAGAATATGGTTCATCACACAGGGCGTATCTCATGTTTTATTCTGAGTTTTATTTTATGAAACATGTTTTTATGCGTGTAAAAAATTGAGTTTTGGATTGAATTTACTTATGAAAATCTTTCCTTACTAATTCGTTTCCCTGTGCAAAATCTTCACTAAAATGGCGGAATGTGAAGACATGGAAATTTGGCAGAATTTGTCCTCCAAATTCCTCTATATGTTGGCTTAGAGGGATCTTACTCCTGTGTGTGGACCCCTGATTTGTTAACAGTGAGCTGTCATTCGTCTTCGGATGGAAGTACCTGTTTATCCAAAATAATGTTCGTGTCAGCCTTTACATGTTATAGTGTATATTAGATTCACCGAGTTGCAAGAGAAGCTTTTTTTAATTTTAAACATGGGACAGACTTTGAAATTAAATTCGTTGCTTTCTAACAGATAGTTGCATACTCTTCGGTGAGGTCGATTGAACCTTTTTACTCCAGGTTCTTAAATTACAGTGTAGCCTTGCCTACGTTAATATCTTATTTAGTGATTTTGGTTGTCGTTTACTTTTTATAATTGGGTGTTTTTGTAAGATATTTTTCATTTTCTTGTCCTTTAGTAGTATAGCTAAGTTTAGTTGTATGAGTGTGTACATTTCTGTGTTCCTTGAGTTGAAGGTTTTGGTAATGATGTAACTTGCGCACTAAATTTCTAGCAACTGATGTTCTCGGTGTGGTCAGCAACGATAGAAATGTCATGCCTCCTCATTCTTTCGTCCGGGCTTATGAGTCAACACTGCTGTACTCAAAGAGGAGTTGTGAAGCCCTGGATTGACAGAGAAAAGAACGGAAAACCGTTCGGCTTCCAACAATACGCCGCGCCATCTCATGAGGCCGGATGGACACAAGCATTAGATGAGTGAAAATCTCCACGACGACATTTTTTCCAGTCAAATGGCCTCTAGCTTACCAGGCCTCAATCACCTGGACTATTACGTATGGGGCGTAGTTGAAAGAGAGGATAACCATCAACCTCACAACACTATAGAATTTCTCAAGTCCACCATTGCCAGCAGAATATCGAGTTTTGATAGCGGTCATCTAATTCAAGCATGTCATGCCAACACTTAAGACCCTGTATTGAAGCAGACATTGACGCCAACGGAGGATTCATTGAATAGATATCATAGATGTCTTGTGAATAATATTTTTACCAATTTGTATCTAAATATAGCATTTCTTTGATAAGCTATGCGTCATATTCTAAATTCATGCAAATGTTCTCAAAAACATGACGCAACCTATATATAAATATATATATATATATATATACAGATAGAGGGAGAGAGAGAGAGAGAGAGAGAAAGAGAGAGAGAGAGAGAGAGAGAGAGAGAGAGAGGGGGGGTTGTTAATTATAAATATATATAGATATATGCGTGTGTTTTGTGTGTATGTGTGAGTGCCTCTATACGTACCCGAGACTGCGTAAATTTACACGTTTTATATATAGATATGATAAATGAAAAATATACGTGTATACTGAAAAAATATACATGTATACTGAAAGAATGATAAATGCTCTTAAATGATTTTCGAAACTAGTTGTGTTTTCACCAGGAGGAATATATATCATCTAAAAATTCACAATGAAATACGTAACCTAGCGGTTTATATACAATATCATGTATAGTAGTACATTGAAATAGACGTACCAATTTAAATATCATTAGCACGCATGCTGGTATTTAATTAAGAGATATATTACGTTGTTCACTAAGCAGCCTAAGTATGTAATAAAGTTATATATTTATATAAAGTATAGTGTTATTATAGAATGTATATACGGTATAAAGGTAATCTAGAATTTGTTTACAAATTTTCACATCTTTGTTCCAGTTTAATCTCTTTATAATGATTTTCTCTATTTAGGAATAATATCGTTTGAATGAGAATTATCGTTCTCAATGAAGTATATATTCATGGCGTTTTGTAATCAGGCAGTTTTTTATTGCTATATTTTAGTAGAAGGCTGTGTGTATATTATTCACGATGTGTTAACTGATTAATAATAAAGATGGTAATAAAGCTTATAGTGCTAAATACTGTTTGGTTTTTGTAGGTTGATATATGATATTGTAATTGCAAGAGAAGCGTACGTAACAGAAGCTGCAGAAGTTTTGAATATTCGTATTAATAACTTAATTAAGAACTGTGCTGTTTGCTTAAAGATTTTATGGACCCTCTTTTTGATGAGTTCTTATATCTAATCTAAAGTCTGTGTAGGTTATAAATCTTGTCAATATTCTGGACATCTGAGTTGCTTTCATTAAACCAGGTGTGGTGTTTTCTCATGGGATACTCTACGATTTATAAGGAGGTTCCAAAGGTGGAATCTTTGAGTACTTTTCAGGAAGACTCAATGTCATCAGAGTCGAGACATGAGTCGAGGGAGGAGTCAAATTTTGCAGAACACTACAGCCTCCTATCAGTGGATCTTAAAAGCACCCAGATCAGCCGTGGGTCAAGTGGCTTTTGAAGACGCCTGGGGAGGGGAGGGGGTGAGTCATGCCTATGTGTAATGACATAATCGACCACGTGCCAATTCATGGATTTAGGATGCATCTATGTTGTCCTATGGCTGCAGCTTGTTGTAAAAAGCTATTAGTGAAGCTAATATCAAATTTCTTGCAGAGTGTAAGCAACATAAGCCCGTTTGAGTTCATAACTCTGACTCCGTTAAACCCGCGAACGTCACACATTTAATAGTCATTTCCAATACTACCATTGATATCTCTCACCATGAGGAGCATGGATAGAACGGTGGGATCACTGGGTGAAGCTGATCATAAAATGTTACGATATCCTTCTCAAATGAATAAAAGGCTGTGGCGAAACAATTCCCTAGTTTTACAGAGGTGTTGTTTGCTAAATCTGAAGAAAGACTCATGATACAATCACTGTTATTTTGGGGAATGACGTTAGGGATCTAGCAATGTCAGATCTAATGATAAAACCAATACCAGTTTTATGGTGGTTTTCTTCATTTCTTTTGAGCCAGAAGACTATATATATATATATATATATATATATATATATATATATATATATATATATATATACATGGAAAGTTATATTTAAAATTGTTGGGTTACAACTAGTAAATATTTATACCTGGTATAAAAGCACTCGACAAATATTTGGAGTATATTTACAATATTAAATAAATGGAAAACTATATTTATAAAACCATATTTATTTCATTATATATATTTCGGGGATATCATATTAACAATATGCTATGCCTTCATCAGACAAAATACAATATAAACAGTTTTATAGATAAATAGGTTCGACATACCGTTATAACACCGACTTCATTTGAAGAGGTTGAAGAGCCAGCGTAAACCTCTTCAAATGAAGTCGGTGTTATAACGGTATGTCGAACCTATTTTTCTATAAAACTGTTTATATTGTATTTTGTCTGATGAAGGCATAGCATATTGTTAATATGATATCCTCGAAATATATATAATGAAATAAATATGGTTTAATAAATATAGTTTTCCATTTATATATATATATATATATATATATATATATATATATATTGGTAAACGGAATAGAAAATGCTGACAAATTGTTCACAGTTGAAAAATGGTTTAATTAGGAATAAAAGAGTATTAGTGATTGTATGGGTTAGTATTCAGTTGTGGTTTTAAGTTTTTAAGTTTTTACCGGTTGCGCATTTCTAAATGCTTTTAAAAAATAATTTTGAGATAGAGTGTCCGTGCTGTTTGCTCTGATCTGATTAGTTTTGGGAATTCTACCTGTTTTTATGTTAAAAAAGTGGCTCCAGCGTTATTTTTGTGTTGCAAAAATGCTTGTGATCAAAACAATTTTGATTGGTCGGTAGAGGTCATGTGAATGTAAAAAGTTGATTTTGCGCCAAGACTGTTTTTATGTTAAAAAAGTGGCTCCAGCAAAAATTCTTGGTCAGTAAGAATGTGTCTGAAAGCAATGGGGGGTATTTTAGCATGTCAAAAGATATTTTTCAGCTTTTGTCTTATACGGAGAAGTGCGTGTGTGTGTGTGTATGTGTGTGTGTGTGTGTGTGTGTGTGTGTGTGTGTGTATAAGTCTCTTTGTATGTTGATGTACGCGTGTGTATGTGTTTGTGTATATATATATATGCGTGTGTGTGTGTGTGTGTGTGGGTGGACCAGTATTTTTTCCCCCTGGTAAAATGGTGTACATTATGCGATTCTTTTCAGTAAAATCGGTTCTCTTAATAGAACATCAAAAATCTTAACAATAAAAGGTGTGAAATGATATTCACTATATATATATACACATACATATATTCACTACATATATATATATATATACATATATACATACATATTATGCACATATATTTTTTTGTATTGCACCATAGAGCATGTGTGTTTACGTGTGTGGTTGTGTTTATATGTGGGTAGAGATGTGTGCTGATGTAGGTATGTATGTTGACGTGTGTATGTTGTGGGTTCGTCTTAGGGAGAAGTGTTTAGACGGGGTCCGTATTTGTTAATGAAGTAAGATTCCTTGCTGATGCGCTGGGTGTGGGTGGCATTATCTTTAAATTTGTAGAGGGGAAAGATTCGGAAGTTGGGATGATTTTGGGCGGCACAGGTATCAATGTGTTCACTCAGTGGTATTTTCCTGTATTCCCGTATTTTAATTTGGGATCTATGGACAGTCATGCGTTGGCGGAGGCTGTTTTTGGTCTGGCCTATGTATTGTTCTCGACAACCTGAACAAGTTAATACATATATTAGATTTTCCGATGCACATGTGACATTGTGTTTTACTATAAAACGTTGTCGATCTTTGAAATAGAATTCCGAACCCTCTATTAGGTTGATGCAAATGCCACAGTTGGGTCTATCGCATTTTTTTTACTGTGGGTTTCGTTGTTGTGGTTGGCAGTACTTTGGCATGTGTTAAGATGTTTTTCATTGACTTGGATTGTCTTTCGCTCTTTATGATATCGTGTGTTCGTAGAATTTGGTTCATTCTATGGTCCTTTTTCAATACAGGGATGTTCTGGAGGATGGTGTCAAAGGCCTCATTGTTGAGGGGGTTGTGTGTGGAGATGTATGGAAGAGCTTTTAGTTTTGGTTGATTTACTTTAGGGTGTCTAAGGTCCTGGGTACTGAGTTTTAGGGCACGTTGGATTCAATTGTCAATTAGTGATGCAGGGTAGTCCCTGCCTATGAGTGTGTCCTTTAGTTCTTGTAGCCGTAAGTAGCAGATGTTTTTATTGGAGACTATAGTACAGATTCTCTTGGCTAAGTTGTAGGGAATATTAATTTTAACGTGTCTAGGGTGGCAAGAGTTGAAGGGGAGATATTGCTTGGAGTCTGTGGGCTTGTAGTATATGTCTGTTTCTATTTTTTTGTTATGGATCTTAATGAGGATGTCGAGGAAGGGGAGTTGTTGATGGCTGTATACCATCGTGAAGTTAATATTTGTGTTGAGCCCATTTATAAGGGTGTGAAATTCTTTAAGTTTTTCGATGTTTTCGTGCCAAAGGATGAAGCAGTCATCTAGATATCGCTTCCAGTTCCTTTCAATGTGTAAGTGGAGGGTGTTTCCAAATTTGTTTAGGACTTTAGTGTAGAGGGTGATTTCCAGGTATCCCATGACTAGGTTGGCATAAGTAGGGGCTGTTTTCGTTCCCATAGCGGTCCCAGATTTCTGCCTGTAGGGTTTGTTATTGAAAACGAAGTAATTGTTCTCCAAGATAAATTTGAGTCCCTCTATCACGAATTCTTTTTTGATGCGTTGTGGGAGTTCATTGTGGAAATTATCCAGCCAGAATTGGATAGCTTCTATTCCTAGGTTGTGGGGGATGTTGGAGTATAGGTTGACTACATCGAACGTCACTAGTAGGGTTTGTTCAGAAAGTGGCATATTAGGGAGGTGATTGAGCATATCTAGGTCGTCCCTTATATAGTTTTTGATGTGCTTGAGGACGGGTTTGAGAATGTATCAATGAAGTTGGTAAGACGGTGCGTTTCGCAAGCGGGGCCTGATATTATAGGTCTTAATTTGAGATCATTGGGTGAGGGGACATTGATGACTATGTCTGTGGCTTCCTTGCATGCCTTACTGATTGATTCGCTTTTATGTACTTTAGGGATACCGTAGAAAAGGCTGGATTTACTTGTGGATTTACCGCTAATATATATTATATATATATTAGCGGTATCCCCTCCTTCGCCTGGTCTGTACTGAGCTCAATTCCATTTATAAGGCTTCTTTTGGGATCCATCGTAATACGCAATTTACTTGAAATACAAGCTGTTAAAATGTATTTAAATTTTGCGTAGTATAGATTTAAAACTTTATTTAGATTATCTAAATACGGAAAGTAATGAAAATGTATTCTACGAAAATTATAAAACATTTACAAATCTTCAGTATATACAATGTTTTTAATTTTTTTTTTCTTTGGGGCATATATGAAGGATTTGTGGGGTTTCCTAGTCTGTAAAAACCTACATACAATTAACCATGTGAGAAACAGCCCTCCTCTAGATGGGTACCAACAACCTGCAGTGTTAGGGACTTGTTAATGATCATTGCGTAACTGACTGTCACTGGGACTTGCAATCGTTTGAAACAAAAAGGTACATCGGTTGATATTAGCGGTTTCTAAGTATAAATACGATGACTCCCATATCACATCCAGTGAAGAATTTGACTTTGATAAGGTGAGGCTGTAGTTCAGTCATAACCAATCGCATCCCATTGCACAATCATGGATGATCCAGGGTCTGAGAATCATGATGGCTGTGCCCTTCATCAATTAAGTTTGTGTGGCAGCATACTGGGTGGTTACAGACTGTTGATAAATTCAACGGGATAATGAACAGCATCGTCCTCGTCGACAACTTTGTCGATATATGTATAAGTCTGGCTGCCTCCATGGATTATTTGTAAGAGATTTATGTTGATATGATAGAATTCACTGTGATGATTTGGAGGCCAAGGATTGCATTTTCACACAGCGACTCCTCGTTCGAATGGTGGCTATCGAAATTGGAGAACGCTTGATTAATATAGTTTACAACACTTTCCACAATAGTAGAAAATGATGAAAGACTAAAACATTCTTCAGTATGAAATGATTGTTTTTTGTATAAATCTAAACGGTTGAGAGGTGCTTATCTGTAACTCCGAGGCTCCCCTCTCCTCTCTTCCTACTGAAGAAATTTCCGAGATTTTGAAAACCCGGGCCAACACACACACGCATGTAATTCCGTTTTTTCAGAAAAGAATTGTATATATATATATATATATATATATATATATATACATGTATACTTACTTTCTTACGTACACACACATACGTCAATAGATACTTACTAATACATACATGCACAGGTTTACGTATATTAGGTGTTCTGAAAAAGTTGTTATTAAGTTACTTTGTTATATGTGAGCATACATTAATTATCATCAACTGATTCCATTGAATAGAGCAATACTCATATTAAGTACATTCTTTGGGTTCCTGCTATATGTTTTACTACTGATAAAAAGGTATTAATTCTGGGATGTATTTGTATTATATTCCGAACGTTAGATTATGCTCAGTTTTAATAGTTCTTGCGTTCCATTTATGGGTTGTTTAATCACGTATTTATGTAGGCTATAAGTAACATTTTCTGTTTATAAACCGAAAATGCTACTTATAAGCTACATAATAATATAATACAAAATAGGTTGTTTGTGTGGTTTTACTGTATATATGTGGTAATGAGATTTGTGTTTGTAATATTTTTATTAGTCTTCTTGTTTGTCCATCCGCTGTTTATTAGTTTTGTTCAGTTTCTTAAATATCTTTTCCAAAACCATCTCTTGTGAGTTAAGTTTTCAAGGCTCGCCGACAGCCTCTTTATAGGGAGGACGTCGCCCTCTATCCCTGGGCATATATAAGCAGTTACTTGTGTTTCATCACTATGCTAACATACTGTATGAGTTATTGTGCAGTTGTGTTGAAATGAAAACATTGCTATGTTTGTATTAAAGCTATTTTGAAGGAAAGATTTAGGACTGGAATTATTTTAAAGATCTATTTGTAGTTTATCGATTTGTATCATTGTGTCCGTCACAATGAGTAACATGATAGCTGTATCAGGTATAGAGAATATGATTATGATCAGGAATAACTTTGTTTTAAACACTAGGCCTGTAGAATGCCTCACATTTTATTTTAAGGCAAAACAAAAAGACAGTCTCTTCTCTGATATACACTACTTTGAGGGTCACACAAGGTACCATCAGCAGAACAGACACCCTGGGATTTCCTAGTGTGCTCCATTACGTAATTGGTATTTCTATACGATGGTGTTTATACATATTATCTATAGATTCATAGACAAAATATTAGACAAGTTGTATAATCATATATTTTACATCTTTAGTAGAAATATAACTTACTAGAAAACTGGTACATTACAAATCTCTGAAGTCATCCAGTTTATTCAGATGTCCAAGACGCCCTACATACTTAACCGACTTTCGAAAATAAAAAAATCATAAAAAAACAAAATTAAACTGAACCACAATTATTACATTGATACAAAATGGTTAGAAAGAAAATCTTTTTCCTTATATACACAAGAATTGAATCACACAGCTTCCGGCAGTTAAATGGTGGTGATACTGGGTGGATTCTGTATATCAAAATTTGAATATCAAAATAACAAATATATACATCTATTTACTGGAGGATGTTAAAGGTTTTGTCTTGCCTCCTGTCCAAAGCGCATGGCAGTCCGATTAGAATCTACCTATACGCAAAAGCATGTTTCTTAATCGTGTGATTTCTTTTAGTTTTACTTCGTTTCTAATTTAAGTAATTACATTTAATTAACGTTACACAGTTCTTCTCTGAATTCTTGATTTAGTGTTATCATCTGGGACAAATATATTCATTCTTCACCTAACAACACTTCCTGCCCAATGCTGAATTTGTTCCCGTCTTTATGCTACTCACGCTTTCGCCCAGTCGTTTGTTTTTGTCGGTTATTGAAGTCACACATGTCCTTACTCTGTGCAAAAAGCCATTATTATGTTTCAACCTCATTATCACTTTTCTCTCGTTTGTTTGTATCCTTTTAATCTAACATTTATAGAGGGCTTGATTACCTCATCTATAGCCCAAGTACTGTATTTTTGCTAGTGTTATTTCGTGCTTCGTGCCAGGTATCTTCTACGTACCTATATTTTCGATCGTTTTCTGTTGTCTCTTGTGGCATATGCAGTTTAACGTTTATACATAACTGTATGATTACGTGTTCACACAGTCACTTGTGCCGCCTGACCTCTTAATTTACGGACAGAAATCTAGTCTACTTTGGGGGCTTTTCTACGGTAGACCTCTACGAGAGGTATTGTTTCAGGCTTGAAGTTAGTTTGTGAAAGGAGGATTAAATATGGTGACAAAATATGGAAAGGAGTTAATTATTTCAGTTAGCCTATTTGCTGGATATAGTGGGCGGTATGATTGTGGAGTATAAGTACACATCAGAGGTGTGTACATAATGCAGATCGCCTGGTTGCAACAGAAAGTAGATAGATGTGATGACTGCAACCCGTAGATGACCGTTGCCAAGAACGCAGAATTTGGGGTTGTTTTAATTTATTTTCTTCTATTTATATTTTATTTGATGTCTAATTTTTATTTAAATTCTAACTTTGATTTCAATTTAATACTGAATTTTAATTTCTTCACTCCTACTAGAGCCGCTACTTGATAGATCACAACACCGATACTATGGGCATGGGGTTAGAATATCTCAGGAAAGAATCGCTGGGCAGATTTTACGGGCAAAACCAACTTGCAGGAGATCAGTTGTAGACACTGAGCAAGATGGTTGGATAACATCCGTGAGCTTGTCTGGACTAGCTTGGGCATCCAGCCGGATCCGATGAAGGCGGTTGCTTCTGACAAGATCCGCTGGAAAGAGTGTTTCATTCTCTCAGGAATAAGTGGGCGAATAAGAAGAGATTTTATTTATAAACAGTAAGATGATATAATAGAAGATTTTGTTTGTGATGGGAGTATCTGTGTTTCTATGTGAGGTTTATGTGTATTATAACTTGATATTTAGTAAATTACATGGTATTTCTTGTAATTTAGACTTAATTGTAATTCTTACTTTCGTTTTGGTTGAGAGGATGTGTGTGTATGTGTGTGCATGCGTGTGTATTACTGTATGATATATATATATATATATATATATATATATATATAACGGAAGAAATGTGGTAAGGAACCAGGTGGACCATAACGCACCAAAGTACTCAATACTTAGGGTAGTAGAGTGGGTAATAGGAACGAGTAGGACCCCGACGGCTGAGCTCAAGCCGTTTCGACGGCTAATTCTGGACTAAATGAACATTTTTATCCTGGTATTTGAATAGCCGAGCTTCTCAAGGGGTAATTCCATATATGGTCTAAGTGATTGTCACAGGGATTGGTCAAAAGTTTGTAGTTGAGACATAATAATTCTATGATGGCAATTAGTGGAGGGAAGGGGTAGCTAAACCTGCCAGTAGGAGAAAGAGGGAGATGGGGTGGAGGAGACCCATTCATGCGTTGATAGTGCCGGCTACAGCTTGGTGTGAGGTCAAAGAAGATACTAGGGTGGGGGAGGGGGAGGAAGTCGAAACAGTAAGTAGAACAATGAGGGGTAATTATAGAAAAATACTGAGAGTGTTAAAAAGCAATTAAGTGTAAAAAAAACAAAACAATTTCTGGTTACTAAGACCTAAGTCTCTCACTATTGCTAGGCTAAAGAAATATACTATGTGGGACGGAATTAAAATGAGACCCTTTTAAGAGGTATAAGTAATAAACCGAGTATATCTTACGGTAACGGGTCAACAAGTGGGGGGGGGGGGGGCAAAATACTAAAGAAACTACCACTAAATAATAAATAAAGGTTTCTACCCCTGGCACAAGGCCAGCAACCACCCAATGCAAAAAAGTAAACTAATACGAAATAATAATTCAGAGTCCCGAAAAAGAATACTAATACTATCTCTAAGGGTGCCGCCACGATACAAAAGTTGTAGTGCAAGCTACATAAAAGCTCGTACGAAGTAAAAGTAAAAGTTTGATACGGAAAATTAATTCAGAATCCCCCCCCCCCCCCCCCAAAAAAAAAGATAAATAATGATAAACGAGAAATTAAAGCAAAGATGCCACTAAGAAATATAGAAAGCACGGCAAAGGGGCAGCGGTCGGATAAGGGGGCAAGTATCCGGGGTCTAACACATCTGGTATAAAAAGCGGAGTCGGCCAAATCTATCATAGAATAGGGGAAGGGGTGGGGGTACTGAGGCTACAAAGGACCGAGGGGCTGCCTCGGGTGGGCGAGAAAAAGACGACGACAAAGAAATAGAACTGGGGTGGAAAGACTAGGGAGGGATGGGGGGAAGAAGGAAATAAAGAGGAGGCGATAAAAAGATATAAAAGAAGATCTTACGTCTCCCTTAGCAAGCAGGTTTACCCATTACAAAATCGGCAAGTGGGGTGTTATAGCCCTAGTCTACCCCCCCCCCCCGGGGTCATTATGGGGTTTGAGGGCGAGGTAAGTCCTACGCAATCTATGTTTACATGCAGTAACCAGTTTATCTTTCTTGTTTAGGAGTTAGTCCGTCGAAAACAGCATTTGTAAAGTTCCTCCGAGCATAAATTGCACGGACGGCGTCCTCCCGTGTAAGAGTTGGCTCTGGACAGTAATCTCCAAGTGAGATCATATGTAATGTTGTTATCCTTGAGGTCCCATATGTGGCCCGAAAGTGTAGTGGCGTGACGCCGGGCCGGGTTTCGGAAGGTATGTCTGTGTTGGTATAGCCGGGTCTTCAAGTCACATGCGGTTAATCCTATATAAGCTTTGTTGGAGGTGTCCGTCCTCACGTTGAACTGGTAGATCATATTACGATATCTGCATCTGTTGTCGAGGGGGCAAATGGATCTATCGGGACAGTTGCACCTCCTGGTCGGCTCTCCACTGCTATTTAGCTTATTTCTTCCATTGGGGTTGAGTTTTTTGTCTTGGAGGAGACGATGTTTTGTGCAAAGTTTGGTGTAGTGCTGTAAGAGAGTTTGATGGTATTTTTGTTAATTATGTTGTGGTAGCGGTGTTGTAGTGGGAAGTGTTTTTCAATGAGCCTAAAGAATATTTTCCCGATAGGAGTTGTCAGCTCGGTGTTGTGGGGAGGATTGAACCATGTTACATTGCGTGAGCGGCGGTGTCACCTTCTGGTTCCGCTAATGGGAGCTGGACAGTAGGATATTTCCTCCCGGAAACCACTCCGCTTGAGGGGCTGGTTGTAATAAGGCGCATGTTCATCGAATATCTGCTCATTAGCTGACAAACGGGATATGCAGAAGGAGATGTTTTTAACCAGGTTATTGGTGATGTTCCTAGAATGGTTTGATCGGTGGTGGATATAGTGCAGGTTGTCGTTAGGTTTCCTGTATGGGTAGTACAGGTCATTATCGAGGCCGAGGGTAACGTCCAGGAAGTTTACTCGGGTCAGGGACGTGCTGTAGCCGGCACTATCAATGCATGAATGGGTCTCCTCCGCCCCCTCTCCCTCTTTCTCCTACTGGCAGGTTTAGCTACCCCTTCCCTCCACTAATTGCCATCATAGAATTATTATGTCTCAACTACAAACTTTTGACCAATTCCTGTGACAATTACTTTGACCATATATGGAATTACCCCTTGAGAAGCTCGGCTATTCAAATACCAGGATAAAAATGTTCATT
Organism: Eledone cirrhosa; assembly: GCA_964016885.1. Classification (NCBI taxonomy): domain Eukaryota; kingdom Metazoa; phylum Mollusca; class Cephalopoda; order Octopoda; family Eledonidae; genus Eledone; species Eledone cirrhosa. Next base: position 177,782,067 of record OZ024742.1, read on the forward strand.
TAGTCCAGAATTAGCCGTCGAAACGGCTGAAGCTCAGACGTCGGGGTCCTACTCGTTCCTATATATATATATATATATATATATATATATATATATATATATATATATATATATATATATATGTAGGAGGTGAGTTTTATTGTAGCACAATAAAGCAATGCAAATATCGGATAAGTAGCACTCCACAGTTTATAGGACTGGAGTATAAATAATATAAGATGAAAAGATGGTTAAAAGAGTTCCAAGTATGTTATTATGCGCATTTCAAAAACTTATCCGATATTTGCATTGCTTTATTGTGCTACAATAAAACTCACTCCCTACATTAACTTGCTCCTTGACTGTTTGAGCGCTAACTCTTATATTGGATACCTTTGATTGTCTCTAATGTTTCTTCTATAACATGGATTATTACAACATAACAACTTCAATTAAAGACATTCCTATACCTGGTAAATCTGAGTTCACTAAACTTCTGTTTGAAAAAACTGACTCTTTTGTGAGAAGGCTTAGATAGATCGCTTTTTTCCACGACCAGCCCTCTAAAGGAAATTTCTATACTAAGGAACATAATTGTGATCATTTCTTTAACTCTAGATGAAATCCTCCTTTCAACAAAAATCTAGCGCAGTTTGAGGAAGAATTAACTAATATCATAAGAGGTCTTAAATTCAAGAGAAACCTTTATAGAGGACAGGAGCATCTTATAAATCTCAGGAATACGATTTCGGACCTTAATTCCTCTAAAAATGTCTTAGTCCACTCCGATATAACTAATAATTTATATGGCGTATCTAAAGATAAGTATAATAATCTTATCCTTAAGGAACTAAGGAAGAATTATCGTAAAACTAACCACGACAATTTGGAATCTATAAACTTGGAAGCTTCTGAGATTATGTCTAAACTTGGCATCGAGAAAAAGACCGAACCATTCTTCCCAAGAACTCCGAGGATAAATCTCAAGGATTATAAAAGTAACTTTCGAACGGAACTGCCTGTTAGACTAATCGCCCCCTGTAAATCAGATATGGGGGTTGTTAGCAAATCCATCTTGGATAGAATTATCCAACAGGTTCGTTCTAATTGCTCTATTTCTAACTTCAATTAATGGATTTGTACATCTGAAGTAATTGGCTGGTTCAATGACCTGAATAATAAAAACAAACAAAAATGTATTCGGTTTGACATTGCCGGTTACTATCCTTCTATTTCGCCTTCACTCCTCAACAACGCTCTATCTTTCGCATTTAAATACTCTGACATTACCACAGATGAACTTTACATCATTCTCACCGCAAGAAAAACTATCTTGGAATTCAACAACGAATATTGGACTAGAGCTGATACTTCCAACAATTTTGATATCACAATGGGTGCGTCCGATTCATCGCAACTGACGGACTTGATTGGTATCTTTATTTTGAATTCTTTAAATCGGAAAATTCCTCAACTTCGCGGTGGAATTTATCGTGACGATGCCCTTTTTACTGTCTTAAACTGTAACTTAGTTAACCTTAATATTATTAAGAACAATATACTTGATCTATTTAAGCAACATAACCTTAAAATTGAATTTGATAACAACGTCAAACTAGCAAACTTCTTGGATATATCCCTTAATCTTGACACTGGCCTATATTACCCTTACCATAAAGACAATGAGAATCTAAATTATGTTAATTTTAAATCTAACCACCCCACTAACGTTAAAAATGCTATAGTCAGTAATATTGAAAAAAGAATCTCAAATCTATCCACTAATAAAGTTATCTTCGACGCTAATGTCAATTACTATAATAATGCGCTTTCCAAAGCCGGTTATCCTGATAAAATTAAATATAGTAAAGAAACCAATCATCGAAGGACTTATAGTAAAATAGTTAATTATGAACATTCCAATAACTTAAATAAAAGACCTAGATACAAAAATATGATTTGGTATAATGCTCCTTTTTCTCTATCTATTACTAGTAATATTCCTAAACTATTCTTTAAGGCCTTAGATAAATGCTTCCCTCCCTCGTATATCTATAGTAAGATCTTTAACAAACATACAATCAAATTCTCTTATTCCACCACTTCCAACATCTCTAACATTATCTCTAAACACAATAATAACATTTTAAATAATAAATTATATCCATCCAACACTGAGCGTCATAATAATAGCAATAATAATACCGACGTCAATGTTAACTCTAGGCTAGATTCAGTAAATTTAAATACGACGTCAAACGTAACTTCGTTGAATGTTCATAACACCAATCTAAATCAGGAAACTATAGTTCCTATCGTAAATAACTTCTCCAATCCAATTCCTTCTATAAATAATACTAGGTCACTTGTTAATAACTCTGTTCATTTCTCTAATCGTAATTGTAATTGCCCTGTTAGAACTAAATGTCCTCTTAATAACCAATGTATTGATAAAAACCTAGTGTATGAATGTAAGGTTATAACTGGTACTGATTCTTTTACCTATTTCGGTTCCACTTCCACTTCCTTTAAAGCAAGATTTTATAATCACAAATTGTCTTTTAAATACCAACTTAAAAGAACTAATACGGCACTCTCGGAACTCATATGGTCCTTAAAAGACAAAAATATTAACTATAACATCTCTTGGAGGAAGGTTTGCAACGCCTTTCCTTACCGAAATTCTTCCCTATCCAGAACTTGTAATCTCTGCCTAGCCGAGAAATTTACCATTATATCTAATTTTAATTCTATAATAAATAGACGTATGGATTTATTTTCGCTCTTCTTGTATAAATCCCAGAGAACTTTCCATAAAGTATACAGCTAATATCTCAATACCCAATTAGTTTAAAATCTTCTTTTCTCAAAGGCTTTTATATCTTTTACAAATATACCCATCTTTCTACCTTATTTCAGTATATTATATTATACAATTTACTCATTCTATGTCATTAGAGGTCCACTGTCTTTCTTCTCTTTATCCTTTTTCCTTTCTTCCTTTTTTCTTTTTTTCTTTTTTTAATTTCTAATCTTTAATCTGTAACTTTTACTTCTCAATTACTTCTTAATTCATATTATTACTCACTATAGCATTTTTCCATTTTTCCATTTTTCATTATATTATTAACCATAGAAACTATATTTTTTTAATATATAATAATATTACCATTAGTAAATTTTGTAAACATATATACTTTTTGACGTTAGACATTTTTTCTTCCTTAAATTTTCTTTTTATTTCTCTAATTCCGTGCTCGTATTAAACCTATTATTTACTTTTACATATTACAATACATAAAAACAAACTTAAACCCTATCTGATTCCTCTAAGTTCATAATTCAATCTCTCCTTCTTTCACATTATATCCTTAATATCCTTAATGTTTTAATTTTAATAATACATATTAATAAATTCTTTTTTTCGCACATATTATTAAACCCTTCAATATATAATCCTTAAATAAATACCATTCTTAATTCCTTTTCTTTAATCATAAACATCACCATTCATAAACCTCATTAACTTTTAATTTCAAAATATTTTAAATTATCTATTATCTTCCAACGATTTTTAATTTCTCTCTGTGAGATAATGTTTTCTCAGTTGTAAAGGTTATTTCTCCCTCTCTATCACTCATTTCTCCTCCTCTCTCATCCTTCCTTCTTATACTCCTCGCCCGTCATCCTTTATTTGTTTTCTTTCTTCCTCTTCCTTACCTTTTCCTACCCCACCCCTCCATTTTTTTCCCAATCTCATATATCCATCTTACTTTATTTTTCATATGTTGAGTTAACACGTCACTGCACGTAAGTGTTTTTTAACCTTCATATCATGTCTCCCTATTGTATCTGATGAGAACGCAAATATCATCCAATGATGATATTTTGAAATGCGCATAATAAAATACTTGGAACTCTTTTAACCATCTTTTGATCTTATATTATATAAATATATATATATATATATATATATATATATATATATATATATATATATATATGTATGTATGTATGTGCGTGTATAATTATATGCATTTATGTGTGTATATGCTTAAGAATTTTCAAGTAAATTCCGTATATTACCAATATCATCATCATTCAACGGACTTTAAATGTTGATGTACATGATGATGATGATGATGATATGCATAATGTATACTTAAAAATTCTTAATCGTTTACATAATAGGTAATTGCTATTCATATACTGAAGTTTCACTATTTCAAAAATATAGAATAACTTTAACATGATAGTGGAGTGTGTTAGACGATAATTGGTGTATTCTAACTGTAGGTCATTATGTAGTTCATAAATTGTCTGTGATTCCCAAGCGACATAAGAAGAAACTAACTTATTTCCTTTAGTTAGTATAAAGACAAATATATTTGTTATTCCGATAGACAAATTGGTAATTTTGAAATTTTCCATAATTTGATGTAATCGTCGTAAATATGATCTACCATTAAAGAAGAAGAAGAAGAAGAAGAAGAAGATTCTATTAGGAGAGTCATTGAGTCACATTTATATATATAAACATGTACACACACACACACACACACCTATATATATATATATATATATATATATATATATATATATATATATATATATATAAATATATATATATAATAGATTGAGTTAGAAACTCAAAATAGTCTTTTACTATTAAATAGCTCAAAGAAAGGAATTTTTCCGAGCCGTGTAACATAATATAATTGAATATATGAGAGAGCTGAACACAGATATAAGTATACATGTGTTCCAATTGCAAAGGACCAAGGTAACTAGGTTGAAGAAAATGCTAACTTAATTCAATATGGTTTGCCTGTTCTCGATTTAAAGTAATAAATCAATAAAAATAAGAAACCTTTATCGGGTAAAAGCCTTTGACACACAGACAGACCTAAATCTGTTCCGCAAGAATTATTAGGTGAAAGCCACTAGTTCTGTGCTCTTCAGTAGATATCCAAAAATTAGCAGACCTTTCACTTCTAAGGATCTAAGAAGAGTGAAATATATGCTGATATAAAAGCACGTGTTACAGCGCCTGGCGCGTCTCACATACTCATGCCGCTAAAAATAGCAGCAGGGTTTATGAGACTAAAGTTAGCTCTACATATTGGAGCCGAGAATATCATATATTGAGTTCGAAACTCAAAATAGTATTTTATAATTAAATAGCTCCAAGAAAGAAACTATTCTGAGCCGTGTAACATAATACAATTGAATATATGAGAGAGATGAACACAGATATAAGTATACATGTGTTCCAATTGCAAAGAACCAAGTTAACTAGGTTGAAAAAATAATACAATATGGTTTGCCTGAATCAATTTAAAGTGCATTACTGGTATATATTTCATCGACCGCGCGAGGATGAAAAGCAAAGTTAACCTCCGCGGGATTTGAACTCAAACCGTAAAGGGCCGAAAATCTATGTTGTGAGATGTATACATATATATATATATATCTGAGATGTATACATATATATATATATGTATCTATCTATCTATCTAAGGCGGGTAAAATTCCCGAGATCCATGGACGAGTTCTCTCCAGCGGTCTCTGTCCCTCATTATCGCTGCCATATCCTGCATCTCCAACAGACCAGTGTCTGTCCTTAGGGCATCAACATATGTTAACCTTGGTCTTCCTCTTCTAGTGTGTCCATGTAGGGGTTCCCAAATATGTATGTATATATATATATATATATATGCTGTGAGATGTATACATATATATATATATATATATGTATATATATATATATATATACATATATATATATATATATATGCTGTGAGATGTATACGTATATATATATATGCTTGACCGGTGTATCACGTGATAGAGTCTCCCTCCACCTTTTTGAGATTTTCTCGCATGCTACGGACGTATGTAGTTAGGGCTCTTCCCTGAGGTGTGCTCCCTTGATAAGCTGGCTTACCTCACAACAATGTTACATATCTATGATATAACATTTTTGCATAGTGACCAGCGAAACTGTACAGTCGGGACGAAGAAAGAATAGGTATATTGTGTCTATTATTCCTTCTTATTTTATAATATTTTACATAGCTCTGATATTGTGTCAATTTAATTATTTCGATTATCTTGTCTATCATAATCATAGAGTAACACTGGTTAAGGTCGACAACATAGACTCTCACATACTTGTGAAAAATATATGTTTATATATACATGTATATGTATGTATGCACATATATCTGTATACCTCTCATTGGTTTGGCAGTATCGGTAGAGTGTCGGACGCCATGCTTTGACGCATAGAGTTACGGCCTTTGCCATTCTGAGTTCAAATCCCGCCGTGGTTAACTCTGCCTTTCATCCTTACTGTGTCGATAAAATAAAGTTCCAAGTAATGCACTGGGTAATTGCTGGCCTTGTGCCAAAAGTAGAAACAAATATTGTCTCTAACTCCCTGACGGTAGAGTAACCACGGAAGTATAGTGACTGCTTTGAAGCAAACACTATATACACATCTAGTCAACCATACGACCCCTCTGTATCCTCTGTATCATTTTAATATCCCCCCCGCCTTCTGAGATATTTTTCACTGCCACAAGGGATTAATCCCCTTTCTTGACCGGTGTATGACGTGAGATTTTCTAGCATGATGCTACGGACGTATGTAGTTAGGTCTCTTCCCTGAGGTGCTCCCTTGATAAGCTGGCTTACCTCACAATAATGTTACATATAACATTTTTGCTAAGTGACCAGCGAAACTATACAGTCGGGACGAAGAAAAAATAGGTATATATTATGTCTATTATTCCTTTTTACTTTATAATATTATATATATAAATATATATATATGTGTGTGTGTGTGTGTGTGTGTGTGTGTATGTGAGAAGTATACATATATATATGTCAACTCTGGATGTCGGTGAGCATGTCCAGCTAACCTCAGTCTCCTCTGTGTCACTTTTGAGCTGACTTTTGGGAAGCTCCCATTTAGCTCTGAGTTTTTCATCCTCAGTGTATACTGATTAATGTTCAGAGCCATCCTCAGCATTCTCGTGTAGCACCCATCCACCATCTGAGTGAGTTTCTTGGTCAGTGTCCAAGTCTCAGACCCATACAGCAGCAGAGACTCCACTACAGCAATGAAGAGGCGGATTTTCAGGTCTTTACGAAGGTCCGACTTCTACACCGATCTCATGGACACACTAGAAGAGGAAGACCAAGGTTAACGCATGTTG
>OZ024742.1:177801768-177806768 GCA_964016885.1 Eledone cirrhosa
GTACCAGTAATAATGTACTGAGTAATTGCTGGCATTGTGCCTAAAGTAAAAACAATTACTTATACATATGTATAAATTTGGTGATATTAAGTATTTGTATGTATGCATTTTAAATACATATAAAGGCTATTAGAAACATGTTCAACAATCATCAAAAATACCTTCAAAAATATCATTAAAAACATCACACAAAACAAAAACAGCGAAGACCTACAAATTGTAACTGGGTAAGATATAGAGGCTATATATAATATTTTCTATAGATTATAGATAATTTTAAAAGTCTTGCAGGGTCGATGCAAACAAGAATTAAATAATTATTTCTTTTTGTTTATAGCATTCTTAGGATTGGTAATTATGTGAAAAATTTCTTCAATACAAAGATGATAAATTCTTGACAGAGCCATATTCTGGTTTGCGGCCGCTTTCGAAATTGTTCTCCAAGAGATCGAACAGTCAATATTACTGTCTTTTAAAGACCAAATTAAATGTGATAGTGATGTTGAGAATTTTCTTGAGTGCTTCTATTCGGTTATAAATTAAATTTGTTGAATAACACCGTGTAACAAAGAAAAATATATTTTCTCTGTTCCTGGCTTGTAATCACTTTTTTGTGTTGCTTAGGTCACAAATAAATAAAAAAGTGCTATTAAACAGTTAAAAGTTTGGGTTTCTAAAAATTCTAAGCTATTCACTAGAATTATTTGTATGCTGGATTTTACGTTGTATGTAAGTTTAATTTGCTTATGTTAAATGATTTTTTTTTATATATGTTTCAGGTTAAATTAAAATTATAAAATAAAATTGTTAAAAAGTGAATTAAAGAGATTTATTGATACTGGATTTTCGCACCCTGAATAAAGGGTAAGTTGTGTTTTAAGCATTCGTCTCCAGGATGAAGCGGTGGGAACTTGGTCAAAGAGGAAGTGCAGGTGACAAGTTAGAGAAGTCGACACGAACCTTTCTCAGGCTTTTACACTCTTAGGGATGGCCTGTGCTTCTGCCATGACGTGCCCGGAGTGTTTGACGTTATTGGGTGCCGTTTGTGCCTAAGGAGTGGCGGCTATTTATAGACAGCTCCACCACAAGTTTGAAGGCTGTCCTCCTCCACAATGGAAACAAGTTCCCGACACTGCCCCTAGCTCATTCAGTTTGTCTGAAGAAAGATTACTACAGTGTGAAAGTCCTCTTGGAAGCTCTGCAATACAACCAGTACAGTTGGGAAATCATTGGAGACTTCAAGAAGGTGCCTTTCCTGCTTGGACTCCAAGGAGCCTTTATCACATTCCAATGCTTCCTCTGCCTTTGGGACAGCATAGTCCCCCCCCCCCCTGACCACTACAAAAGAAAGAACTGGGAGCAGCGAACAGAATTTGTAGTTGGGACCCGGAACGTAATCTGGGAGCCACTGGTTGATCCCAGGAATGTGCTCATGCCGCCACTGCACATTAAGTTGGCGTTGATGAAGCAGTTTGTGAAGGCTCTCAACCAAGAATCAGCCGCTTTTAAGTAACTTCTTGAGTTCTTCCCAAGTTACCTGAGGCCAAAATCAAAGGTGGAATTTTTGTTGGACCTCAGATAAAGAAGGTGTATGAGTTTACCGAGGTCTCCAATAAGCTCAATAGGATTGAGAGAACAGTATGGAACTGTTTCAAGGCAGTTGTTAAGGGCTTCCTGGGCAACTACAGATCTGAAAAGTACCAGCAACTGGTACAAGATCCGATAAAGGCTTTTGGCGCCATGGGATGCAGGATGTCGCTTAAACACCATATGCTGGACGCTCACCTGAAAAAATTCAAGGACAATATGGGCGCCTACTCAGAAGAACAAGGCGAACGATTCCACCAAGATGTGAAAGAGATAGAGCGGAGGTACCAGGGCCACTACATTGAAAAATTTATGGGGGCCTATATCTGGGGGCTAGTGCAGGAATGCAACCTGGACTACAACCGCAAATCCAGGAAATCCAGTCATTTCTAACGTGTATAAGTTGCTTTACAAGTGTTATTTGTTTTTGCTTGTTGGCTTTTGATAAGCTTGTGTAATAAAATAAATGTATACAATGTTGATTTAATTATGTGAACTGATAAATTTTTAAAAAATGTGTTTCTTCTTGAAAAATATGAAAATTAATTTCGAAATATCAAACTCCTAACCACAAACCCAAACTTCCAATTAAATAATAGTGTTCTTCCATAATAATGGGATATAACAAACCAGGAAATAACAGTTAACACCAGGGAAAAATAAAATGTTACACGGTGTATATATATACATATATATATATACATATATATATACACATATATATATATATATATATATATATATATATATATATATATATATATATATATATATATATATATATATATACATATATAATATACATATATAATATACATATATAATATACATATATATATATATATATATATATATATATACATATATAATATACATATATAATATACATATATATATATACATATATATATATATACATATATATATATATACATATATATATATATACATATATATATACATACATATATATATACATACATATATATATACATACATATATACATATATAAATACATATATACATATATAAATACATATATACATATATATATATATATATAAACATATATATACATATATATATATACATATATAAACATATATATACATATATACATATATATATATATATATATATATATATATATAGAGAGAGAGAGAGAGAGAGAGAGAGAGAGAGAGAGAGAGATGTAAGTATGTACACGTACATACATATATGTATACAGACGTACAGTAGTATGTATATACATACATGAACACACACATATATATATATATATGTACGTATGGGTTTACCGAACATTTATTATAATGTTCGGTTTGTTTGTAAACAAACAGCCGGAATTAAGCCGTACAGTGTTCTCAAACGTCGTCGCCCTTTAGTTTAACACTGACAAAGGAACGATGAACTAGTTTCAAGCTTATTAGCTATCGTCAGCATCATATACCTTCCTGTCAGATGATTGAACGTTTGAAAGTATATACTTTCCTTATGCATATTAACGGCTGAGCAACCTAGTTTGCATATCGGGTGAGTTAGTCGGCTGGGCGTACCGAAAACGATAAATGGAAAAGAATGAAATGAAATTTCATTTCTCACTCTTAGTACGGCTGATACTTAAATGTAAATATGTACACGTACATACATATATGTATACAGACGTACAGTAGTATGTATGTATATATATACATACATGCACACATATATATATGTACGTATGGGTTTACCGAATATTTATTATAATGTTCGGTTTGTTTGTAAACAAATAGCCCGAATTAAGCCGGACAGTGTTCGGCAACCATCATCAGGCTGTTTGTTTACAAACAAACCGAACATTATAATAAATATTCGGTAAACCCATACGTACATATATATATATATGAGTGCATGTATGTATATATATAGATACTACTGTACGTCTGTATACATAAATGTATGTACGTGTACATACTTACATTTAAGTGTCAGCCGTACTAAGAGTGAGAAATGAAATTTCAATTCATTCTTTTCCATTTATATATATATATATATATATATATATATATATATATATATAATTGGAAATTTAGTAAAATCAAATCTCTGGCGGTTTGCAAGCAAATTCGGCCTTCTTATATGAAATAATGAGTTAGCAAAGCACTCGATAAGTTAGGTCCTTAGAGTAATAACATACGTTTAAATAGCTTGACAAATCGAACATTCTGGTAGGCAAAATCTAACACACAATAATATACCAAATAACGATAGAACTAACAGGTTGAGAAAACTACACCTGGACAAATCAAACGATTATACGTTTAAAGTGTTTCTTTGAATCCGAAATCAAATATCAGACTTACGTGACTGGCAAGCTCGTGGTATTCATGATCGAACGGATGATTCAGTTTTTCAACAGGCTTTTCGTTCTACCCAGAACAGGGGTGATAGTCTAAATGTTGCTGCTAAATGCTGCGTATCGTATCTATAGTTGTCACGTGTTAATTCCGGCAAGGGAAATAACCCCCGGTTTTGGCGGGTCATTCTCGTCTGTGTTGAAGCGAAATCCTATTTCTTTTCTATTATAAGTTGAGCCAACTTATGCAGCTTCATATGCAAATGAGATGAATCACCTTATTTACACAGACGAGAAATGTATATATTCTCGCCTGTCTTCTAGTCCAGCAGTCGCAAGCAGTGGGAGGGACCGTGCTGACGATGGCCAGTTAAGCCTGAAATGCATAGACGGTTGTCCCCCTTGCTTCTGCTGGACTTCACCAGAGGGCGTTAGCACCCCCCTCCCCGGTGTTTGCATAACTACGGTTTCCTAAAACCGTATTTCTTTGGAGATACGAAATATTTATACAAATTGTATAAGGCTATGCTTGAAGCAAAATCCTATTTCTTTCTTATATATATATATATACATCAATATGATGGGTGTGCATATAAAGACGGTGCTTGAATCTATTGACCACTAACTCCTATCTAGATCCTACTAGACGCGGGTGTGTCTACCTTACGTTTGTAGACAATGTTACTGGAGAGGCATTTCCCGGATAGAGAGCAGTCTTCCCGATTCCTACAATTATAGTTAGTACTATTTACAGGTTTGCACGTGTTACTACGTCTACGTACTTTAGCTAAATTTGAAGCAGTGATGTTATAGGCAAAGTTAGGAGTTGTGGAGTAAGATATTTTAACGGTATTTCTATTTAAAATGTTATTATATTTATGTTCTGGGGGAAAATGCTTCTTAATTAGGGAGAGAAAGATCTTAACTAATGGTGCGGCCACCTCCATATTATATGGTGGGTTATACCATATAATGCGTTGGGATCTATTTTTCCTAGGTTTATTCTCATACGTAGTATATGTATATGCATATATATATATATATATATATATATATATATATATATATATATATATA
>OZ024742.1:177814268-177821768 GCA_964016885.1 Eledone cirrhosa
TCCTCGTTTTAATATATTCAAGAATCTTGGTGGAGTTCTTAATTAATTCCTTATATATAGGGAGAGAGATTGATACATATATAGATGTGTGTACGTGTGTGTGTGTGTATGTGTGTGTGTCTGTGTCTGTGTATATGTGTCTGTGTGTTGTATGTATGTATGTGTGTATGTGTGTATGGGGGAGGGGGTGCGTATGCATGTGTGTGTGTGTGTGTGTAAATAAGACTGTTTATTGCTTCAACACGTAAACAAAACACTCAGAAAACACTGTAAACCAACCGCTACCCGCCCTTCGCTCATAATTCCGAGTAACCACGACCTTCATTCCCGATTTAGCAAACCGATCATGGATCGTAACAGCCACAAAATGGTGAAGACAGACCTTATTAAACGGCAGTCGTTATATTATGCAGTCTCTGTATAATAAAACAATTATCTGCAGCGATTACAAGTTTGGCTATAACGATAGTTGTTTGTCTCCAATGTTTTATGCATCAATCTATTGACTAACATATTTTATGTATCCACATATTGACTGCCGTAGCACTAGATTTAAGGACATTACTCTGACTTGTTTCACACAGTGAGGTACCGATAACAATATTCTCCGCGATATCGTTGCAATTAACATCGTCAAAATGTTATACAGTTCTGTTTTGGTGTCAGTACAAACGGTAGATGTAAGGGAATTTCAACATTAGTGGAACAGGAATCCTACTATCAATGAAACAAGACAAAAGCTGAAATCCTAGGAGTTGTTAACAGAGAATTCTATACAATGAGTGAATTAATCCGAGCAGATACAATTATTGGTTAAAATGTTGGCGCAGATATACACAGATGAATATAAGTATGTGAGGATATGCCTTCTCTTCACACATATAAGATATGGAGGTCATGTTTCTCTCCCTCCCCCTCTCTCTCCCCATATATATATATATATATATATATATATATATATATATATATCGTTTCTGAATTTGTTTAGCAAGATTCTTTATCTGAAATCGTGTGTTGAAACCGATATTGTTATACTTTGGGAGGGTCATGTTGCCAATAAGAAACACACGCACCAGTTGCTTTCACTTCAATTTAATTTAATATATATTTATAAATTTACAAATTTATAAATTTCTGGTTGGTTGGTTGGTTCCACAACCAGATAGTTGTTTATATATATATATAGTCATAGTTCTTTCGTCACACACTCTGTGACCTCTTCAGTGACTGGGGATTTCTTTCTTCGTTTCTGTGCCTTTCCTTTCTTCTATCCTACGCCATTTTGTTTGTGTGTGACACACACAAACAAAATGGCGTAGGATAGAAGAAAGGAAAGGCACAGAAACGAAGAAAGAAATCCCCAGTCACTGAAGAGGTCACAGAGTGTGTGACGAAAGAACTATGACTATATATATATATAAACAACTATCTGGTTGTGGAACCAACCAACCAACCAGAAATTTATAAATTTGTAAATTTATAAATATATATTAAATTAAATTGAAGTGAAAGCAACTGGTGCGTGTGTTTCTTATTGGCAACATGACCCTCCCAAAGTATAACAATATATATATATATATATATATATATATATATCTAAGGCGGGTAAAATTCCCGAGATCCATGGACGAGTTCTCTCCAGCGGTCTCTGTCCCTCATTATCGCTGCCATGTCCTGCGTCTCCAACAGACCATTGTCTGTCCTTAGGGTATCAACATACGTTAACCTTGGTATTCCTCTTCTAGTGTGTCCATGTAGGGGCTCCCAAAGGAGCACTGAGTGCAATGTCAACTCTGGATGTCGGTGAGCATGTCCAGCTAACCTCAGTCTCCTCTGTATGTTCTTTCTTGAACATGGCGGACCGCTGAGGATATATATATATATATATATATATATATATATATGTACCATTTATGGATGGAACAGGTTATTCTAGTTAGTGAATCATGGTGCCATAAATTAGACCACTCGCCGTTATGCAGATCATCCATTGTAGACGTGGTAACCAGTCATTGATGCCTGGACGGAGTGGAATATTCATTAAAAAAAAAGAGGCCTGTCTGGAAACTTTATAATTTTAATCCCGCGAAAACACTATACATATTACAGTGTTCCAGCTTCATCATCCGAATGTGATGCAAGACCCAGGTGATTTCATCAGGTGTTATTTGCAGAATTAGTTATATAGAAATTGGCAGGCCATGCTAGAATGAAAATCGTTTCTATATTTTCTATTTTCTATTCTCTGTATTCACAAACTATCTGTTCTTATATATAACTAATTCTGAAATTAGCACCTGATAAAATCGCCTAGGTCTTGCATTATATTCGGATGATGAAGGAGGACCATTGAAATACCTATAGTTTCCAGTCCGGCCTTCTCTTGTTATTTTTAATATATTATTATTATTATTATTATTTGCATTCATCTTGCTTTATGTTTATACGAGTTATCACCAAGTCACAACCAGTGACCTCAAGAGACAACAAGGTCCGCCATGTTCAAGAAAGAACACACATATTCACACATGCATCCTTAGTGTTTAGACTTGTGATGTACTTATATTGACAGGATCTTCCTTAGTATATGGGCAGTTCCCATTAGTACTATCTTTTGTATTTTTATTATTATTATTATTTGCATTTATCTTGCTTTATGTTTATACGAGTTATCACCAAGTCACAACCAGTGACCTCAAGAGACAACAAGGTCCGCCATGTTCAAGAAAGAACACACATATTCACACATACATCCTTAGTGTTTAGACTTGTGATGTACTTATATTGACAGGATCTTCCTTAGTATATGGGCAGTTCCCATTAGTACTATCTTTTGTATTTCTCCTATACGCGGGTTTCCTGGGATTTGCGATAAGTAGTCGTTAGACCCCTTAGGTATCATTCCCAGAGCGCCTACAACCACTGGTATTGTTTTAGTTCTCAATTTCCACATTTTTCCAATTTCTATCTCCAGGTCCTTATACTTGCTCAATTTTTCAAATGTTTTTATAGATACATTCTTGTCTATTGGAACAGACATATCAATTAGCAGGCATACCCTCCTTTGAAAGTCCTTCAATATTATATCAGGTCTATTTGCATCTATTTTTCGGTCTGTTTGGATGCTAAAGTTCCACAAGATTGAGATGTGATCTTTTTCAAGTATGGGAGGTGGTTGATGCTCCCACCAATTCTTTTGATGGGGCAGGTCAAAATGCTTACACATTATCCAATGTATGTATTGTGCAGCTCTGTCATGCCTGTTTAGGTATTCGGTTGGAGCTATAGGACTGCACATTGAAATTATATGGTCAATGGTCTCTGGTTGTTTTTTGCATACACGGCATAATGGGCTGCACCCATTTTTTATTATGTTGGCTTGGTAATTTTTTGTTGGCAGACACTGATCTTGTGCGGATATAATCAGTCCTTCAGTCTCCGATTTCAGTCCAGAGGATGCCAACCACTGATGGGTTAAAGTTTTGTCAACATCAGGATTGTTAGCTCGCTCTGGGTATTTTCCATACAGAGGCTTTTCTTGCCATTTCTTAGCCAGTTTCTGTAGCAGTTCTTTCTTTGCAGTTACTTTTACCTGCTTTGCTTTTTCTGTGTTTTCCATTTCAGCAGTAAATGGGACTTCTGAAATTTGTAGTCCATTACTGTATCTTTGTGCATCTTTTGTAATGGAATATGATCTTTTGGTGCTTTCGTGTTTCAAAACGAGTTTGATCATCCAATCATGTGATTCCCTTAGATATGTGGATAATCCAATTGTTGCAGTTTTCAACGCAATGTCTAACTGGATTAACCCACGTCCTCCTTCTTTCCTAGGGAGATATATTCTATCTATGTCTGCCTTAGGGTGATGCATTCTGTGCATGGTTAAGAATTTTCTAATTTTTGTATCGCGCCTCCGGATCTCTGTGCTTGACCAGTTGATGACATTGTAACTGTAGGTTACTACTGGTATGGCAAGCGTGTTTATGGCATCGATCCTATTCCTTGCATTCAATTCCGTTCTTAAGATTGCTCTTACTCTGCGGTAACATTCCTTCCTTATCCTTTCCCTCATTATCGAGTGATTGATTCCGTCTCCTTCACAAACACCTAGATATTTGTAAGTTCTCTTATCACATTCCCCCGATCAATATTAATGTCTGATCTTTTCAGCAGCTTTCCTCTGGTGAACGTTGCTTTGGCGCATTTATCTAGTCCAAACTCCATTTTAATGTCATCAATGAACTGCTCCACAGTGGATAATATCCCTTGCAATTGTTCATCATTTTTTGCAAATAGTTTCAGGTCATCCATGTAGAACAAGTGATTAATGGTTTTGTCATAGACTTTATATCCATGTTTTGTTTCATTGAGCATTTTACTTAATGGTATAAGTGCGATGCAGAATAAAAGCGGTGATAAAGAGTCACCCTGAAAAATTCCACAATTAATATTAACTTCTCCAGCTTTCAGTAATTTTGTTTCACTATTCAAAAGGAGTGTCGTTTTCCATGTCTTCATACTGAATGACAAGAACCTCCTGACAACGGGAGATATTTTGAAAATCTCTAAACATTTGTCAATCCAACTGTGTGGCAAACTATCGAATGCTTTTTTATAATCTATCCAAGCAATTGATAGATTTGTGTGTCTATTATGACAATCTTCCAGTATCATTTTGTTAACCAAAGGCTGATCCTTACAGCCTTATGAGCCTCGTTTACACCCTTTCTGCTCATTGGGATATACGTCATTTGTTATCAGGTGTTCATATGTATATTCAGTTAGGACTGATGTTAAAATGTTATACATTGTGGTCAAGCAAGTTATCGGTCTGTAATTTTGGCATTGTCTGTCTCATCATTCTTCGGAAGCAGGAATGTAATGCCGTTAACTAGCCATGATGGTATCTTTTCTGGCTCCTTAACTATTTCATTGTAAAGTTGGGCTAACAGCTCATGAGACTCTGTGAAGGCATTTATCCAAAAATTTACTATTTTGTCTTTTCCTGGGGATTTCCATTTGCTTGTTTTTTTAAGAGACAAACGCAACTGTTCAACTGTTATATTTTCCCATATTTGTTCCTCAAGGTGAGCTGTATCTTTCATTTGTCTTTCTATCCATGGTGCATGTATATTATGAAATTTTTCTTCGGCCCAGATCTTTTCCCAGAATTCTTGCACTTCCTCCTTGGGTGGTATTGATTTAGCAGTTATTGTTCACTTGCCAATTTTTCTGTAAAAGTTTCTTTGGATGTTTTTGAACATATTATTGTCCTTATAGAATCTAGATCGTTTTCAAAGCGCCTTATAGGAGCAGCTTTGGCCGACACTTTTTGCTTGATTATTTCTATCAGCATGTCTATGTCACTTGTTGATTTTATACTGTATTTTCTTTTCAATTTTCTAAGTTTAGTTTGTTTAACATGTTCACCTACTTTGTAGTTTGTTAACATTTCTATGTCAGATCGGAGAAGGTTTATTTGGCGATTGATGTTCTCTTGCCAAGTGCATTTCTTGTGGGAATTCCTTTGTTTTTTCATTTTCACTCCACATAAGTGAGTGGTGACTTTAGCCGTAGCATAATAGAGATGATTTAAATCAGTAATGTTTAGTTTGTTTGTGATGATAATGTTTTTGTGAATTATGTTAGTCTTGTGTATTATCTTTCGGTTCTGTTTGGAGTTCTGGATCTTAGGGAGGGTGTCTCGTTCCCCCATGTCAGATTCTTTCATTTTCATCCTTTCGATCATAATTTCATCCTTCATGTTGGCAAGTTCATTCTCATTCATTTCTTTATCATTTACGATCTCATTGTTTTCATTTTGAGTTTCATCTTGAGCATGCACTCCCTCCACTTTTTCGATCCTTTCTTTAATTTGTTCTATCGTCAGTGATTCCGCCCCAACTCTGGGATTCGAAGTGTTATAATTTACCTCGTTTTCACTGACACATGTTTCATATTCCCTTCGCTGACTTTGTGCTAATAGCTTGATCTGATCAATTTCTATATCAGTTAGTAACTTTTTTTTCACAATATTTCTTCGTATATTGGCTAGTTTGTTACTGTCAATATAGCCTCTGTTTTCAGGATGTTTCTTTTTCCAGTTGATATGTGTCTGTTCTGTATTCGATGTATTTGATGGGTAGTACATGGCAATGTAGAAAGCCTCAAGGACATCTTTATTATCTTCCCTTGGCCATTTTTCTCTCTTTTTCTTTGGATTTCTTGGTGGTGAGCATGGAGGGCCAACAGTAGGAGTATTCCGGTTATGGACGGTCTCCAGCTCCGAAGTCATGGGAAGGTTTGAACCATTAGCTGACTTTTTTCGACCCCAGTCTGGTTCCTCTCTGAGGGACGCGGCCCTTTTTGACCCGGGTGACGGCCGATCAGGTATGAAATTTTATCATTTGACATTTACTTTATTTTGTCGCGTTTTATCCTTATCCGCCAAGGGTTAATCAATTCGTGTTACAACTTCTAGGACGAGTGTCAACCAAGACTAGAGGGGTCGTCCTCCCCAAGAGACACGGCTATTCCCCGCCAGCCGCCATCCCGGTATTTCTTGGTCACGGGGTTTTCTTTTTTGTTGTTTTTTAAATTGTTATTATCATGAGTGGTTCCTTAATGTGAGCATTGCGTGGCTTAAGAATGAAATTATTAATAATATAATATACTTTTTGCTGAAGTTGCCTGTTATTGTTGTTGGCTATGACGGTGGTGGTGCTGGGGCTTTTTCTATTGTTGGTGGGGAAGGGGGGAGCCATCAGTGCCATAGTCGTTGACATTTGACGAAGTCACTAAGTCGATCTATTTATATTTTTTACTCGCCTCTCCCTTGTCTAGTCATACCGCCACCTTCCCCTTTCTTAAGTTAACAGAAGGTAATGAGGGAATAGTGGTGGTAGTAATGAAGGAGTGGTAGCGGCGCTGATGGGATAGTGGTAGCAATGATGGATGGAGTGGTGGCGGTGGTGACTATAGTGATGGCGTTGTCGTTACTGAGTTTTGTTTAATAGACTGTAGTTTGTTTATCTGTGTATCTATGCGGTTTGTCGCGTATGTTTAACATATGTGTTGACATATATTCTTAATATTTGAATTAAACATTTTGAGAAAACTTGAGACACAATAATAATTGTTTCTACTTTAGGCACAAGGCCAGCAATTACCCAGTGCACTACTGGTACTTTATTTTATCGACCCCAAGGTTTCTTTCCTTAGGTTTTATCCTAACTGTTATGGTTTTGTCGGTGTTTTTGCATTTAACTAGGTGTTTCTTAAATGAGGAAGCGTTAGTATTGAGCTGTTCTTTTATTCTTATGTGGATTGGTCTGGTGGTGCCGCCGTAGAAGTTGCTGCATTTGTCGTTAGAACAGCTCAATACTAATTCTTCCTCATTTAAGAAACACCTAGTTAAATGCAAAAACACCTACAAAACCATAACAGTTAGGATAGAAACTAAGGATAGAAACCTCGGCAATCTTAGAAGGAAGCACTAAT
>OZ024742.1:177831768-177854268 GCA_964016885.1 Eledone cirrhosa
AGCTGAAGTCGTAGACTAAATTCTAACTAGGAAACCGAATGAATCTCCGCTTCAGAGTTAAGAATAAAGTAAATAAATGCAATACAGAGGTAATAGAAATTAAATAAATGCATACACGCATGCAAATACGTACATACACAAGCATACGCAAAACACTTGCCATAGGTATACAAAACCACACACATATACAATGTGTGTGTGTGTGTGCGTGTATACAAATAAATAAATAATTAAATAAACGTATAAAATAAATAAATACGTATATAACAAGCGCACACACATACCTACATGTAAATACACAAATGTTCAGAGACGTAAGTCAACCAAAACATGAAGTACACATATACACACACCCTACATACGTACGAACCTGCATACTCACGCAGACGCAAAACTCCTGTATACACATAACCAAACCATATGTACCAGAATATATAGAAAATGCATACGCCATAACATAATCAATCAAATATACGTATGAGAAAGTATACGTACCTTCACAAAACATACAGGTAATATATACTTATCTATGCAAATAAGTAATGGTATAAACAAAACAAATACTTAGCTACCACATCAAGACGTAAAATATCCACGTATAGATCGTACTATCCGCTAGGGTATAATGTGGGGCTGTAATACAGGAAAGTTTTGTGCAATTTATGTTTACAAGCCGAAATTGTCTCAGACTTTTTGTTTAAGATGTGGTTTGTGGCGTAGAGTATTTCCAGGGCCTCAGCGGGCGCAGAGGTCACATACACACACATATATATATATATATATATATATATATATATATATATATATATATATATATATATATATATATATATATATATATATATATATATAATTAGCTTTGTTGGTTCACCACTGGATAGAACTGGTCATTCCGTATAGTCAACCTTGATGTAATATTAGGGAGAGCATTCGACGCAATTCAACTGACCCGTCTTCGTTTGTGTTGTTGGTGGTGCGATTACGGAGTTAATTATTATAAGATAACAGGAGGCTGGACTGGTGTGAATCCTTAAAAGGTTTATTATACTATGATCATTTCAATGACCGGGTTCAGTATGAATCAGGTGAGATCATCAGGTATTCGAAATATAACAAAGGAATATAATAGACAAAATCAAAGGGGCTGAAAACCAGAGACATGAGGGCGACCAAACATTTAGCAGCTTCTGCCTCGGTCGGCCGCCCTCAAGTGGTGATTATTAAGCCTACTTATGTCCATCTGGTGAAGGGGCGTAGGCTTATAGTTTACTACTACCACCCCGTCGAAGACAGAGGCCAGCGTTGGGATCAGGTTACAATCAAGCTGGTCATGAGTGCTAGAAAGTGCCGCGAAAAATATTTTTTCAAAGAACATATATCTTTAACAAAACTATATATAGTAATATATAGTGGGCGTCTGCATAGTATAATGTATGGACAGAAATTACGATTAACAATTAGAAACGTTAAATTATATGTATGTATTTATATATATATATTTATATATATATATATATATATATATATATGCATGTATATAACCAAATGAAAAAGATATATGTATATATATAGAGAAAGGGCCATATATCGTATAAGAAACACAGTATAATGTATATATACCAAATACATATTCTATAGAAGAATATGTACATAGGCGGAATCATCAGAGAAGCCTTATAGCGCTATTTCTTAACTTGAGAGTGTAGCTCAAAATCAATCTATGAAAACGATTATTGAACAAATCAATCAATATAACCGATCATCGAAGACAAACTATCGATTATGATTAAACCACATGAGACACAGGGGCTCATCAGAGTTTGTCTCACAATTCTAAGGGAAATATAGAATGAAGATGGTAAATAAGACAATATACTTGCCGATATCCATAGGTATGTCCGACGAGACCGTCATGCTGAGAAGCACATGATGATATCACGTTAAACCCAAGGCAAATAGATAACAAGGTGGTCGTAAACTCCGCTAGAAATAGGAGCGGGGATTATAGCCATTGAGGTCAACATGTTAAGAGATTTGGAGCCGTTAAATACAAATAATTGTTTCTACTTTAGGCACAAGGCCAGCAATTACCCAGTACATTACTGGTACTTTATTTTATCGACCCCGTAAGGATGAAAGGCAAAGTTAACCTCGGCGGGATTTGAACTCAAGATAATTGTTTCTACTTTAGGCACAAGGCCAGCAATTACCCAGCACATTACTGGTACTTTATTTTATCGACCCCGTAAGGATGAAAGGCAAAGTTAACCTTGGCGGGATTTGAACTCAGATCATAAAGGGACGTAACTTTATGCTAGAAAGCATGGCGTCCAACCCTCTACCGATACACTACCGTTAAATACAAATAATGAATGAAAACATATCAGATACGTTTAGAAATTTTGTTTCTCAATAACCAAGCTCAATAGACATTATCTCTCTCTCTCTCTCTCTCTCTCTATATATATATATATATATATATATATATACATATATATATATATATACATATATATATACATATATATATATATATATATATATATATATATATATATATATATATATATATATATATATATATATGTATATATATGTATATATAAAAGATAGATAATATCTATTGAGCTTGCTTATTGAGAAACACAATATATATATATATATATATATATATATATATATATAGTTTTGCGAGGTTTTTTATATGAAATCGTGTGTCGAAACAGATATTGTTATATTTGGGGAGGGTCATATTTGCGTAATATTGCCAGAATTAATAACAGAACACACTCACTGTTTGGTTGGTTTTCGCTTCTCGCTGTCTTTTATATATATATATCTGCGATCTAACTTACTCGGTCCTCAATGTTGCCATTGACTGACCGGCGGTCAAAAATAATACAGATACAATATAGACAAACACATATATATATAGTTTACATAAATCTTTCGTTGCACATCTGCAACATCGTCAGTGGTGTTATATTCATTGTTCCTCCTGTTGTGTTGTATGTCTACGCCATTTTTTTTGTTCAGTCTGTCTATATATTTATTTATTTATTTATTTGCTTGTTTGTTTATCTTATTTTATTTTGTCTTCTTTGCGCATGCGTTTGCGTGTGTGTATAGTGTTATGTGTGATGTGTGACTAGTGTGTATAGTGTTGTGTCTGCTGGGTGACTAGTGTGTGTTTATGTGCTTGTGTATGTATTTATTTATCTTATTTTATTTAATTTAATTTACTTATTTATTTATACTTCTCTTAGGTCAGTGTTGTTTGTTTGGGTGTTGTTGTTGTTCCACTCATTCTTTCTGTTTAGCTTTGGTCTTCTAATTTCTATTTCACTGGCCTCTCTGATTTGCCTATCTGCTGGGTCATTCCTATGTTTAGATATTATTCTAATTTCTATGTTGTCTATGTTACCGTCATGATGTTGTCTAGCATGTTCGTATAGTACTGACCCGTTTTTTCGTCCTTTTAGTTCCCCCCAGTGTTGGTCTATCCTTTCACCTATGCTACGAGCTGTCTCACCTATGTATGTTGTTGTCGTGTTTCTGCAAGTACCCTCTGTACATCTTATGCTATAGACTACGTTTCTAGTTTTACAGTTTATCCGGGGGTTCACCTTACATATGATACATTTCCTATTGGTACAGTGGGTTTTCTTAAAAGGGTAGGTTTTGCTGATCAGGGATTTTATGGTGGTTCCTGGCTTTTCTACCACCTTTATTTTTAAGTGGGTCTTTCTCAGGGCCTTTCTACACTGGTTAGCTAATTTCCCTCCAGGGGTGGCGTCCACAAACATGACACTCTGATATCTCTGGTTGTCGTACCATGATGTGGCCTTCCCTATCTTATGTCTAGCCCTATCTAAGCTATTCCATGATTTGCTCCTGTATAGTGGGCAAATTCCTTTCATGTCCAGTTCTATGAGGGTCTTATACTTTTCCATGGCTCCTTCGTATACTCTGACTCTGTCTCTTTGGTTGTAGCCAGAGAACTGCATGCGGTTGATGAAGTGTTTGGATGTGTCCTTCCATTTCTGTTGGGTCGCACATGCTGGACACATTCTTCATCACTCGTACCAAATCTGCGATCAGAATATTAAACTTAGCACTACTGGACATTGCTGAGTTTTTGAGTATCAGGTATTTGGAGGCCATGGGTTTAGCATAGTGTGAGTGGACCTCCTCAGCAGAATCAGTGAGTGCAACAAAAACAGGAGCCTATCCAACTGCATAATAGGCAGCATGGATGTGGTGTCACTGTACCCATCCATTAACATTGATATTGCTGTGAAAAGATGTGTGGAGATGATCATTGAGAGTGAGGTGGAGTTCTGCGACGTCGACACAGACGAACTGGGCCTCCTACTTAGACTTACCTACGACACTGACTACCTAGACAGCCATGACCTTAGATGTTTCTGCCCTAGTAGACCTATAAGAGGTAGACCCCCCACCATAACCTCAATGGCTAAAAAGACTCCCATAGGAAGGTGGATTGGGTGGACCAAAGCTATACGGACCCCCCAAAACACTGATCAGGTAAGAAAAATGGTCGCACATGCAATAGGGGCTAGTATCAAAACTACCCTAAAGGGCCACATATTTAAGTTCAATGAGAAAATCTACACCCAAAATGAGGGAGCAGCCATCGGCGTCAGCATAGCTGGCGATGTTGCCAACCTTTTCATGGTATGGTGGGAAAGGAGACTTAAAGATCTCCTTAATGAAAGCTCCATAGACCTCATCATGTACTCTCGTTATGTAGACGATATCAATATAGTTGTAAGAACACCCCCACTAGAGAGCACTAACAAGTTTGATTTAGAACGTAGCACGATGGAAAGCATCCAGCAGATAGCTAATTCCATACACCAGAGTATAACTGTAACTATAGACTTCCCTTCCAAACACCCTAACAATAGACTACCTGTATTAGACACAGAACTCTGGATTAACACTATAGACGAGAGAGCCCAAATTCTCCACTCACACTATGCTAAACCCATGGCCTCCAAATACCTGATACTCAAAAACTCAGCAATGTCCAGTAGTGCTAAGTTTAATATTCTGATCGCAGATTAGGTACGAGTGATGAAGAATGTGTCCAGCATGTGCGACCCAACAGAAATGGAAGGACACATCCAACACTTCATCAACCGCATGCAGTTCTCTGGCTACAACCAAAGAGACAGAGTCAGAGTATACGAAGGAGCCATGGAAAAGTATAAGACCCTCATAGAACTGGACATGAAAGGAATTTGCCCACTATACAGGAGCAAATCATGGAATAGCTTAGATAGGGCTAGACATAAGATAGGGAAGGCCACATCATGGTACGACAACCAGAGATATCAGAGTGTCATGTTTGTGGACGCCACCCCTGGAGGGAAATTAGCTAACCAGTGTAGAAAGGCCCTGAGAAAGACCCACTTAAAAATAAAGGTGGTAGAAAAGCCAGGAACCACCATAAAATCCCTGATCAGCAAAACCTACCCTTTTAAGAAAACCCACTGTACCAATAGGAAATGTATCATATGTAAGGTGAACCCCCGGATAAACTGTAAAACTAGAAACGTAGTCTATAGCATAAGATGTACAGAGGGTACTTGCAGAAACACGACAACAACATACATAGGTGAGACAGCTCGTAGCATAGGTGAAAGGATAGACCAACACTGGGGGGAACTAAAAGGACGAAAAAACGGGTCAGTACTATACGAACATGCTAGACAACATCATGACGGTAACATAGACAACATAGAAATTAGAATAATATCTAAACATAGGAATGACCCAGCAGATAGGCAAATCAGAGAGGCCAGTGAAATAGAAATTAGAAGACCAAAGCTAAACAGAAAGAATGAGTGGAACAACAACAACACCCAAACAAACAACACTGACCTAAGAGAAGTATAAATAAATAAGTAAATTAAATTAAATAAAATAAGATAAATAAATACATACACAAGCACATAAACACACACTAGTCACCCAGCAGACACAACACTATACACACTAGTCACACATCACACATAACACTATACACACACGCAAACGCATGCGCAAAGAAGACAAAATAAAATAAGATAAACAAACAAGCAAATAAATAAATAAATAAATATATAGACAGACTGAACAAAAAAAATGGCGTAGACATACAACACAACAGGAGGAACAATGAATATAACACCACTGACGATGTTGCAGATGTGCAACGAAAGATTTATGTAAACTATATATATATGTGTTTGTCTATATTGTATCTGTATTATTTTTGACCGCCGGTCAGTCAATGGCAACATTGAGGACCGAGTAAGTTAGATCGCAGATATATATATATAAAAGACAGCGAGAAGCGAAAACCAACCAAACAGTGAGTGTGTTCTGTTATTAATTCTGGCAATATTACGCAAATATGACCCTCCCCAAATATAACAATATATATATATATATATATATTTATTAAAATAACAGATTCAAGTTTAAGCAAAGAATCGCTGCTTTCACCCTTAACGGGATATATGTGTGTGTGTGTGTAAAAGGTAAACACAAATAACAACACAATCGGTACTGTATATGGAAGGGATATATTAGGTTAACGCTTGATATAGCAGGAAGAGGGTCTTCGGACGCTAGTCTTTCATCAGAAGAAAGAAAGAGAAATAAGATAGATTGAGAGAGAGAGAGAGGAGTAAGTAAGAGAGAGACAGAGCGAAAGAGAGAGATTACTATGCTGTGTCGGAGAGTATTCACATTTTAAAAAAAGATACTTAATACTAGAACTGTTTCATTCGTATGAAAGTCATTTCTATATATGTAAAAGCGATATATATATATATATATGCAAAAGTTCTATTTAAATTGTTGGGATACAACAAGCAAATATTATTATAACTGATATAAAACACTCGACAAATATTTGGAGTAGATATACAATATTAATAAATGGAAACTATATTTATAAAACCATATTTATTTCATTATATATATTTCAAGGATACCAAGTTAAATCATGGTATGCCTTCATCAGACAAAATACAATATATAACAGTTTTACAAATAGATATTGACGTACCCTTTCAAAAAGGTGACCGTTGTTTTTGGAGGCCATCCGGATAGATTATCCGGATGGCCTCCAAAAACAAATATCTATTTGTAAAACTGTTATATATTGTATTTTGTCTGATGAAGGCATACCATGATTTAACTTGGTATCCTTGAAATATATATAATGAAATAAATATGGTTTTATAAATATAGTTTCCATTTATTAATATTGTATATATATATATATATATATATATATATATATATATATATTCGACTATCTGTTATCAAGCTCTCCTGAGGGTTTCTTACTATTGTGTTAAACTATATTTTTGAAACATATTATAAAAAGATTTCTATTTCTATTTTGTCTCTAGCCGGAAAACAATTATATAAACAATTATATAAATATTTAACCAAAAATATGTCTTCATTCTAATGAATGTTTGAAAGATTATCATTTATTTGAAGATTTTAATGATTTTAAACTAATAATCATTGTTCATACTTTGGCACAAGGCTAGCAATTTGACAGAAATGGGATTGTCGATTAAATTCACCCCCAATGCATTACGGTTGTTTTATTTTATCGACCCCATAAAGACGAAGGCGAAGTACGAATCGACAAGTTCCAAGACTTAAATCGCTTATCGAGATGGGCTGAACTCGTCAGAATGCACAAAAGAAACCATGCATCGATCAATCTTTTCAATTGCTAATACGATAGTTAGATTTAACGGTTGCAACTCCTGGCTGATGGAGCAAGGTGAAATAAGTTGTCTTGCTCATGGACATAACGTATCGCCCAGCCTGGCATTCGAACTTACAACCTCACGATTGTCAATCCAACTTTCTAAATACTATGCACTGCACATCAATTGTGCGACCAATCAATTCAATATGTTTTCGTTAAACATTAGCTTGGACCTCGTTGACTTATTTTGTTAATTCGAAACTTTCAATTGGTTATTCCATGACTGAATATCCTAACCACCAGCGCCACCCCACATGCCTTCTTACTACTCCTATTCTTTTCGTCATTCTGTCATCCTAAACTTTCAACATATTCACAATTTTTCCTTAGATATTTACCCTTTCTCAAAACCTTTTGCTTTATCTACAACCATCCACCTCTCACTCACTTTCTATCAATAAAACCTGTCCTCTGGCACCACTCTCTGGCACCACCCTTTGGCACCACCCTCTCAATTCCCTACCCTCTCAAAAGCATATGCTAGAATCCTCGAACTGATAGTTGACTATATATGAGATATTTTTCGAGGAGAAGACTTATTCATTGTTTTCCTACATTTACTTAATTATTACATTCTACCTTTCTGGCACTTTCCACTAACAAATATCACCTGTTCCTCTTATTTCCACCCTCCCCACCCCACCCACCCACATATATATATATATATATATATAGGGAGAGAGAAGTAAGTGTATTATTGTATGGATCCAAGGACGGTGGATTGGGAGTATTGGTAGAGGGTCGGATGCTATGCTTTGTAACATAGAGTTACGGTCCTTTACAGTCTGAGTTCAAATCCCGCCGAGGTGTTAACTTTGCCTTTCATTCTTACGAGGCCAATAAAATAAAGTACCAGTAATATACTGAATTAATTGCTGGTCTTGTGCCAAATGTAGAATCAATGCGCCGCCAGGAATCGAATTCACAATGTTACTGTCATGAGTCGAACAGCCTAACCACTAAGCTATGCACATTCACATACTTCCTTACAATACATATTCTGATATTAATATTGGTGTCTTCATTCCACATTAAACTAAAATGTTTAGCACTACTGTCATGGTGTCCAAAATATTATTGTGTTAAACAATGGATATTCATCATCTCTGTAGCGAAGGCATCCGTCATTCTTGTCCTCTTATTCTGGACAGCTAATATATTATTTTTCAATCCCTTGGTTTTGTCGGTGAGATTTTCTGTTCCATTACTTTAGAAACAATTCGAAAGCCATTTATTAACTAACCAATGAAATACATGTATTCGTGTTCAAATATGTGTACATGTGCGTCTGTGTAAATGTATATAGATAGATAGATAGATAGATAGATAGATAGATAGATAGATAGATAGATAGATTGATAGATAAATAGATAGATAGATAGATAGATAGATATGTTTCTTTTTTAGCCACAGGGGCACAAAAGAAGGGGACAAATACAAAGGGGGAAGTTTACATACAATAAAAACGTGTAAAATATTATCACAAATGCAATTGAAAGGTGAATCGATTTTCCCCAATAAGGGGAGACATTTCATATAGGTAACACATACCCCAGAAAAAATGTGCAACCCTCATCTCCAGCAGTACGAAGAGTTTGTACCCCTTTCCTCTCTTCCTCCTTTTCCTCAACCTACAGGCTGATATAGAGAGAAGGCCCATTCACTCGGGCCATTCTCGCCACTTTCACCCATCTTTCATAAAACTTGCTGGGGTACAGCACCTCTCTCTTCATCCTGATTCTTCTTCAAAGTGGTATTTGAAAAAAATAGATAGATAGATAGATAGATAGATAGATATGTTTCTTTTATTTGCCACCAGGGCATCAAAAGTGGGACAAGTACAATGGGGGGAGTTTACAAAACAAGGCGTCCTCAATAAGGAGGAGGCAATAACAATATATAAAAATAAAATAAAATATAACAAAAAATAAAATTTATAACAAAGTCCTCAATAGAGAGGAGGCGCCTTGGGGGGTCGCACACACCCCCGAAAAAAGTGTGCAACCCTTCTCCTCAGGAGCACAGAGAAGGGGTGCTCCCTTGGTCTTTCATCTTCCTCACCTATAGTCTGATGTAGAGTGAAGGCCCATTCACACGGGCCATTCTCGCCACTTTCACCCACCTTTCATAGAAACGGCTGGGGTGCAGCACCTCTCTCTCCATCCTGATCCTTCTTCCGAAATGATATCGGAAGAAACGGACCAGTTGTTGGCCAGAGAGAAAGGTGTCTGACCTCAGTCCTTTCAGACGCGTCCACCATACAACCTCTTTCGCCATGGCTATTACGCACAGAAACACCGCCTCTCCTTCGTTTTTGAAGAGGGGAGGCGGCTTGATCGTTACAATAGACTCGGTGGTCAACCGGATCGGTCCCACCCTTGACAGCAGTTGTTCGACATAGCCCCACAGATCGGCAATGCCGGAGCAGTGTACCAATGCGTGTGCAACGGTTTCCTCGTCGCACACGCATCTGGGACAGATCTTTTTCGATGGGTCCCTACCCGGGTGCCCGTGTCTGTAGAGCCTTTCTCGAACGGGCAGAGCCCTTCTGTAGCATTGCCAGGCCAGGGACCTCTGAAAGTTATCCTTGGGTCCCGGGTTGAATGTCCTACCGAACAGGTTGGCCAGTTCGTCTTCCTCCATGCCTAGGGCTTCTCCGAGGGCGTCGTCGCACCTGCTAACCACCATCCCTCTATAGAATGACGAGGTGAATTCTCCACTGACAGCCGGGTCCGCCTGCCAGAGAGCCGTGAGCGCCTGGGCACACTTTTCTCGGTCTTTGCTTGACCCAGCATTGCAGCTCGGTGAGTGAGACGAGTCTGGGAAAGGCTCGCCTCACAAACGGGGCCCACACCGGTTGACCGGAGAGGAATACCTGAAGGTGCCGTAGCCTTAATGCGTGTTTACGTATCATTAGCCACGGCATCCCCAGCCCTCCTTTCGAAGGGTGTTGACAGCAGATGGATCTCCTCACCATAGGAGCCCGCTTCTTCCAAAGGAATTGGAAGAGTGCGCGCTCCATTTTGGCGAGCGTTTCCCTTGGGCAAGGCACAACGGTCAGGCGGTAGTAGATGACGGACGCTATATAAGTGTTCGCCACCTCCGCCCGACCTTTCAGGGACAGTTTGCACTCGGCCCACTTCTGGGTCAGTGCAAACGCCCTGTTCGTCACCTCACCCCAGTTCTTCTCTACCTGGAGGTCTGGTCCAAACCAGACCCCGAGCAACTTCACCGGGCCCTCCGTCCAGCGCCCGACGACGCCATCGGAGGGCATCGATCTGCCCCTCCACGTGCCGAGTTGCAGACCGATCGACTTGTCCCGGTTCAGCTTAGCCCCGGTTCAGCTTACCTTTCGTACTCCTCCAGTAAGGTGCCGATCGCCCCGATTTCCGAGGCCGTCGATACCATTACTGTTACGTCATCGGCGTAGGCTGACACCGCTTTCCGCAATCCCGGTTCCAACGGGATGCCCTGCAACAACTCCAACTTCCGTAGCAGTGGCTCTAGAGTCATTACATACAGAAGGGAGGAGAGAGAGCACCCCTGTCGGATGGACCGCGCGATTTCGAATGGCTCCGAGAGGTAGCCGTTCACCTTAACCCTAGAGCAGATGTGGCTGCTGTGCATGGCATTGATCCAGCCCCTGAAAACGGGTCCGAAGCCTGCCGCCGCTAGCACCGCATCCAGGTAACCATGGTCGACCCTATCGAATGCCTTAGATTGATCCAATTTGATCAGGGCCTCACCAAAGCCGGGTTCGTTCCCAACCCTCTCTATGATGTATCGCATGAGGTGGAGGTTATCGTGGATGGACCTGGACGGGATAGCACATGTCTGCGCATCTCCCACCAGGTT
The DNA here is from genome assembly GCA_964016885.1 of Eledone cirrhosa. NCBI lineage: Eukaryota > Metazoa > Mollusca > Cephalopoda > Octopoda > Eledonidae > Eledone > Eledone cirrhosa. The sequence continues at coordinate 177,843,434 of OZ024742.1, forward strand.
GCCCACGACAAGCGCCATCCTCTTTGCTAGCACCTTGGCCAAAATCTGTAACTCTGTATTTAGCAGAGTTATGGGCCTGAAATTATTTATATCGTCCCCCTTGTTCTCGTCCTTCCTCACTAGCGTGACTACGCCCTTGGTCACAGAACAGGGAATTCTCCCGTTCTGTTGCCAGTTGCAGTAGACGGCCTCGAGGAGATCGGGGAACAAGTCCGGCATAGCTAGATATAGTTCGTATGGAAGACCATCGAGACCCGGGGATTTGCGTATGCCGCATTGGCTCAGCACGTCCTCTATCTCAGCGGCTGAAATCGGCTCCTCGCAGGACTTGGCCTCCCTGTCCGAGAGACGCGGCAGGCCGTCGAGGTATGGACCGAAGTCCACGTCCCCAACCGGCCCCCCGCCCCTTCCGAACAATCCGGCAAAGTGCTTTTGAAAAGCCTCGCACATCTGCTTAGGTTCAAGGATCACCCGGCCATCCTGGTCTCGCAAAGACCGGATAGTGGATCTGCTCCCTCTTTTGGCTTCTGTCACGCGGGCCCAGCTAACAGCTTTGGTCCCCTCGTTTCCCAGAGCACGTATTTTGCTTCGGACGATGCAGCCTTCGTGTTTCGCGTCGAAGAACTGGCCCGGGGCCGTTCTCGACGCTAGCACTCTGGCCACGTCGCCGCTTCTAATTGCCTCTTCTACACTATCTACCAACTCCCTTTCCTTCCTATTTCTATTGGAGGCTAACTCCTTACTAAATTCTATAGAGACTACTCTAATCTCTCTTTTGAGAGATCCCCACCACCTGCTGTTGACGATGGCGCCCATCAGCCGCTCCTTAACTAAAGTGCTAATCCGGTCCCTGTAAGCCTTACTTGCCGGTAAGGACAAGTTGAGCTTCCAGTAACCGGGTCCCTGTCTATGAGTTCTGTCAAGGTTGATCATGCAGGTCACTAACTTGTGGTCTGAATAGCCAACCATGCGCATTTTTGGACAACTTAAAAAGTCCTTATCCTTAATTCTAACTAAGAACCTATCTAGGTACGACCTAGATGATCCGCTACGATTTGCCCAAGTCCAGATTGGCGCAGTCGGAAAATCTAGTCGATATCTATCGGCCACGTCAAATCGACCGATTAACCCTTTGAGGCTATTACACCCCTCTCTATCGGGACAGGCCCCTACATAGTCCCAGCGTGCATCTAGGATACCATTCCTTTCCCCCACTAATAGCAAGGAGCGGGACGTCCCTAGAAAAGTCTCCAGACGATGGAAGAAGTCCGGCCGCATTGACCCGAAAGGGCCGTAGGCGGCTACCAACCTAAACGCTCCGCCTTTACCACTGCCAAGGTCCAGAACCACTAGTCGACCCTCCGGGTCCAAATGTACCATCTGTGTTGCGAGACCCAGATGTTTTTGCAGCAGAACGACAACTCCACCCCCACCTCCGGGCTGACAGAGAGATGCGTGCATCTCAAAGTCATCAAAGGTGGGGGCCAGCTGTCGCACGTTGCTGATCCGGGCCTCGCAAATAACCATCACATCTATACGTTGTGACCTGAGGTCATTTAGAAGCATTGCTTGCTTCCAAGTTGAGCCCAGGCCACGCGCATTTAAACAGCCTACTCTTAGCATAGCCATGTTGGTGGTGAAGAGAAAAGGCACTTACCTCTCTGCGTCCCGGGTATCGGGCTGCACAATTTCTATTAGGGTGGGGGATGGGTTGTTGGGTGGGTGGTGGTTTGTGGAAGTGTAGGGGCATCAGTGTGTTGTGTGGTTGGGGAGCTTGGAGTTGTGTGGGTGTTTTGGGAGGGGGTGGGGTAGTTTTTTAGGAGGACGCGGTTAATGGGCCCGACGCAGGGGGGACCCACGTCCTCTTTAAAATTGTTTTTTTAAGTTTTATAGGTGTCCTGTGGGGCCTTAATCATTTTGAGGTGGGGGAAATCCCCTGCCTGGGTGAAGTTAGGCCCTTGTGTTTTTATTAGATTGTTGTTGTACACAATGTTTAACAGTTTTTTGTTTCTTGTGTTTATGTATGTGTATGCATGTTTTTGTTTTTGTGTGGTGTTTTTTGTTTGCTGTTGTTGTGAGCTCTTTTGTGTTGGTGTCAGTGTTATGTTTTGGGGAGGGGTTGTTTTCATTTGTGTGTTTGAGGTGTGTTTTTTTTTTTCTTTTGATTGTGTGGAAGTGCTCCTCCTCGTCTGACGACGAACTAGGGTCATCATCCGCGTTGGAGGGGAGGGGTATATCTTCCGGTTGTGTTTGCGGTGCGGGTGTTTTGGAAATTGTTTTTGTTTTTTGAGTGGAGGGGATGGGTTGGACATTGTTTTGTTTTGGTTTGAGCTGTGGTGGTTGTTTTTGTAGTGGTAGTTGTGGTGATTGTGTTGGTTGTGCAGTTGTTGGTGGTGTAGGCAGGATTGGGGTTCTCTTATTAAGTTGGGGACAGACAGCCCTCAGGTGACCTCTGGTTCCGCAGAGGTAACACGAGAGCCGTCTACCCTCAACGGTAATGTTGATGAAGGTTAGATCATCCAGTATGACGCGTTCAGGGATCTGGGCGATCCTTTCGGGCCTCATTTGAACTACAAGTTCGAGGCTCGTTCCACTGAACGCGTCACCCGATGCCTTTCCCATGGACACCAGCATGTCATCCTCCAGGTCCAGGAAACCTGTCAAAACCCACCATATGTCCATAATCGGCAGGATGGTGTGGATTTTTATTTTTTGTGTTCTTCTACCCATGTACGTAGGGTAGAAGGTGTATGCGGTGGATGTGATTGGTTTGATGGACAGTTTCACTGCTGTGTCCCTGTCCTTCATGAGAATGGATAGACTCCCGTAGAGTCTATCCTTCTGAATGAAGGTGATGTCCTTCATGACGTCTTTTAAAACCAGCTCTTTCTCACTCTGTGATGGTTGAGCTGGTTTTTTACTTTTATTCGAGATTGTCCTAAACATGACCGTGTTTAGGAGTCTCTGGCTTTTTAGTTCCGGGGGGGGGGGGGGGATTGTGAATGTACCATTTTCCCCGTACACTATATATTTTTTCGCATCTGCCAGTAGCTCCTTCGCTTTGGTTATTTCTACTGGCAGATAGTCGAGGGTTTTCCTTGTCGTCTCGGCGAAGGAGAAATTTTGTTTGTTTGTGTTGTTGTTGTCGTTGGTGGTGTTGTTGTTATCATTGTTGTTGTTGTCACAGTTATTGGTCTTGTTGTTGTTGTTATTGTCATTGGTGTTGTTTTCGTCCGTCGCATTGTTGTTGTTGTTGCTGGTGCCGCTGGTTCTTTGGATTGTTGCCATAGCAACGTCAAGTTGTCGGTTAACAGGTGGAGAGAATTCTTCCTCTGGCTGACCTTTCTTCTTGACCTCTGCTACTGTGACAGTGGCAGGGGGAAGCTGTAAGTTTATCTTCCCCTTTCCTCCTTCGAATTTTGGTGAAGAAGTTTCAGCCATTTAAAAAAAAAATATATTAACTTTTCAACAAGAAAAAACTTTTTTTTTGTTTAACTATTTCGCCTAAAGGCGTAGAATATTTTGAGAGACTGACCAGATCAAAGTTTGATCTGGCAGTCCCTCTACAAAATGGTACAAACATTAAAGTTATCAGACAAGAATTTCTTTAGAAATTTAAACAGAACTTACTCAGCAAGTTATACGCGTGTGTCCATCCCAGAGAGGATAGATAGATAGATAGATAGGTAGATAGATAGATATGTGAATCCCACGTTCAATCGGGGATAACCTTAGTAAATGTAGTACTCAATACATTAGTAGAGTATATATAAAATTTAATATAGAAATGGCTTCTACAGGCCTAGAACTGTTTCATTCGTAAGAAATCATCAGGAAAGCTATGAACGACCACTTCTTAGAAAACAAAACTGTGGCAAAAACGTGTTATTGATGAAACGTGTTATAACACACAGTATGCAGGTATGACTTCGCATGATTTTGTTTGATTGGCATGACATCCTTTGGTGTGCTTTGTTACCAAATGTAAAATCGAGTTGTAAAAGGTTATTTCCATGAATATGACGTCTGTTGTGGCTTAGTAGCCCAGCCTTTGACATGAAAATACGTCCGCATACTTCATAAGTATGACTCTATTTTGAAACCTGTTCTTGAGACGGATAAACATTAAACATATTCTTAGCTGTTCACTTCACTTCAGTATTGGCTATCCACTTCTGTTCATATTCCTTAACACCGGTAGAAATCAAATTTCGTCAGTGGGCTCTGTCTATTGCAAGATTGTTTTCTATGATTCGGTACTATTGCTGAGCTTATTTAGAATATCATTCATGCAGTCTTTATAGCGCTTGCATCGCTTCTACCGCGGATGTTTGCCTCACAAGAGCTCTCCATAGAATGCTTACATACATACATACATACATACATACATACATACATACATACATACATACATACATACATACATACATACATACATACATACATATATACATACATGGCGACCGTTGTGGTCAGTGTCCGATAATCGGACGTGTGTAATTACGGCTTACATGAAGGCAACATACCATATATTGGAAAAAGTTGAGCTGCATTATGCGGTAAGATTACATACAATAATTCTACATAAGTGTTTGAACTGTAAGTGTGTTGTAAAACACCTATTTATATGAACGATACATACACTTATGATATATGAACGATACATATACTTTAACATATAAATGCAACGTTGTTATATTACATTTATAAAGAAATATAAAAGTAACGTTTTCGATTCAGAAACAAAAATATAAGTGTTTGAACTGTGAATGTTGTGAATATGTTGTAGAACACCTATTTATATGAATGATACATAAACTTTAACATATAAATACAGCGTTGTTATATTATATTACATTCGTAAAGGAATATACTAAGTAACGGTTCTTTTTGTTCTCGATTCAAACGATTCAAGAACAACGTTTAAAACACAGTTGTAGAAATAAAAACTAACTGAAAAGAAATATTACCCAAGCTGTGAATAACTTTAAATTTGATTCTGACAGAACTTTGTCGTAACTTTTAAAGAAGATCATCGACTATTTAAAAAAAAAATAAATACAAAATATTAGTGAATAGACGAACTCATCATGGCAAAAAGTACAAGTCTCCTTCGACCAAATCGCAATTACAACCGTTGTATACAGTGGAGCTACGAGCTTAACAAAGAATTATATGAAGCATACAAACAATCTGAACCCCAAAAGTTCGGTTTTATGCAAAGGCTAAAAACTTTATGGAACTCCAAACACCCAGAATTAGACTTTTCTCCAAAGCATCTAAATGAACAGGCAAAACGTATCATTAGATGTAAATTGATATATCTAACGGAATCGAGTGATAATACAAATACAGCCCTTGTAGACAACCACCCCACCTCCACTGACAGACAAAGAGAATGGCCAGCTAAATCTAACAGTGAACAGCTCACCAACAATTTTGCTGAAATCCATCCCACTTCCACTGAAGAACAGCGAGAAAGGTCAGCTGACTCTAGTAGTAATTGTCACCACATCAACAACGAGGCTGCAATTCATGACTCTACTGAACAAACAGAGCACCAAAAACTTGTGGGCACCCTACAAGTGATATGGAACGATATGTTTCAAGAGATACACAGCCTTAATGTGAGTGACAGACCATACAACACTAGAGTCAGTAATGAACCCACTAAATTGGAATTGGAAGCGGTGAACGAAATAGCTGGCAATTATCTGAAGGCTATACGATCTAAAGGTGTAGAAACGACATTTGAAACGCTCAATGTTTTGTTATATGTTTCAGCTGTCACATTGCTATCATATAACACACATCTAAAACCACGCAATCAAGATACAAACAGAAAGCCTGAACCAGCGTGGATGCGAAATTTAAAAACCAAAATTTTGTCCCTGAGACGAAGTATCTCACACATCGCAGTCGTTATGAAATGCAACATAGAGAGAAACTTCACACGACACCAGGAAGACCTAAAGAAAAAGTTAGAGAGACGATTTGGAGATACCAAATTTAAAACTTTGAACTCCAAATTACACCAGTTGAAACAACAACTCACAGCTACAACAGAAAGACTAAAATATAAGTCAACAGCCCATAAACGACAAGTGCTAAATAGATTGTTTGCCAGAGATCCTAAATCAGTTTATCGCAGCTTCGGTGGCAAAAGCTCAATCCCTGTAAACGACACCCCTTCAAAAGAACAGGTTGAGAACTACTGGAGATCTGTATGGGAAACGGATGACGGATTCAACAGACAAGCTAATTGGCTAAAACAACTGGAACAGGACTACTGCCAACATGTCCAGACAAAACAATATGACATAGATGGGTCAATACTGGAAACAGCTCTACAGAAAATGTCGAATAGGAAATCGCCAGGCCCAGACCTCATTACAGGATACTGGTTGAAGAATTTCACTTTCTATCGGCAAGATCTCATACGGCTGTTTACAGAAACCATTAAGGGCACACAAGAACTGCCCAAATGGTTATCAACTGCCACTACTCTCCTCATTCCCCAAAATAGCCAAACCACCCTTGCTAAAAATTACCGCCCAATTGCCTGCCAAAACATCATGTATAAATTATATACTGGGTGCCTTAACCTGTTCTTACAGGATCACTGTGCTACCAACAACATCATAACACCTGAGCAAGCTGGTGGAAAGAGGAAGGTGTGGGGTTGCATAGATCACCTACTAACTAACAAAATGATTCAGGAAAAAACAACAAAGAATCGCAGAAACATGACTGTCGTGTGGCTGGACTATCAAAAAGCATTTGATAGTGTACCTCATGGGTGGATTATTAAGGCTTTACAGTTAGCTAAAGTCCCACAACCATTAGTAGCTGCTGTTGAACGCCTGACCAAGAACTGGTACACCAATTTGATCCTTAGAGGTGAGAAGGAGCAGGTTAAGACTGATAGGATACATTACCAGAAGGGCATCTTTCAGGGTGATAGCTTGTCAGTACTACTCTTCGTTCTCTCACTGAATCCACTATCTTACCTACTCAGGAAACAAGGTGGACAAAGAAGTGGGCCCAGAAGTATCTCCCATCTTTTCTTTGTTGATGACCTGAAGTTGTATGGGCCAAATATCAATGACATCAAGAAACAATTGGACCTCATTACACAATTTTCAACCGACATCAAAATGAAATTTGGTGAGTCCAAGTGTGCATATTTGGCAGTAAAACGTGGAAGAGCTGTGCCCTCCTCTAGAAATCTAGATATGAACGGCCTGACAATACAACCTCTGCAGTCAGGTGACAACTACAGATATCTTGGACAGGATGAGAATGTCAGATATGATGGACCCATAAATAAGGAGAGAACCAGAACTGAATACCTCAGAAGAGTAAAAAAAAATATGGTCATCAGAACTGTCAGCATACAACAAATACATTGCCCACAATACCTATGCTGTGCCAATTCTAACGCCAACATTTGGCCTACTGAACTGGTCATTGCAAGAACTAAGTGAGATGGATGTTAGAACTCGAAAACTTCTCAGTGTTACTGGGAACTTTAACATCAATGGTGATGTGGATAGGCTATACTTCTCACGCAAGGAAGGTGGCCGGGGTCTAAAATCAATATTAACAACATATGAGACCCGGATAGTAACACTGAAGCAACACCTTCAACAGAGGAAAAAGGTTGGCGACCATCTTGCTCAGGTTTATGAGCATGAAAAAAGAAATATCATTAGAATAGCGACTGATCTGGAGGAGAGATATGGAATAAAGCCTGATATAAATCTCTCACCCAGAGAAATCGGAAGATCCTATTCAATGTTCAAACAAGAAAAAAAAATTGACCAATTTACAGAGAAAATTGTGCATGGATACTTGAGGCGTAAAACACAGACCATAGAGGGGATAAACCACTCAAAAAGCCTGGCATGGAGTTCCGACAAGTTTATGACATCACACCTTGAGGGATATCTCTATGCAATACAGGAACAAGAACTCCCTACCAAATATCTGCTGCACAAAAGAGGAGGGCCAGCAGCTGACAATAAATGTAGGCTATGTAAAACAAAGATCGAGGATGTAAGCCACATTGTTGCCAGCTGCGAAAGAATGTCATCTCGCTACTACCTCCCCATGAGACACGATGGGATAGCTAGAACTATCTGGAACGCACTTCGGAAAACAAAATTAACAACAAACGAGGAAGAATATATTGAGACAGATGGCACTAAGGAATACTGGTGGAACCTGAAAATAAAAACTGCCACCAAATTAAAGCACAACCGGCCTGATATTGTAGTTTGGGACCACACATTGAAAACGTGTTCTGTTGTGGAGATCAGCTGCCCACTTGATGTAAACGTTGTCAGAAAAATACAGGAGAAGGAGGACATCTACGGACCATTGATGAGGAGCTTACAAATCCAGTATCCAAGATACACCTTTAGCTTCATACCCATCATTATTGGTGCTACGGGTTATATACCAACCCGCTTGGACCAAAGTATGACCGAACTTGGATTTGCGGACAAAAAGCGCAGCTCCCTAATTCATAGTCTACAAATGGCTGCGATAGCTGGCACCTTCAAAATATGCAAAACATTCTTGCGATTCAAGGGATGACAATTTCTTTTCTTTTACAACCTTGCCACCAGGAAGGTGGCCGGTCAAAAAAATATACTCGAAATTAAGAGAAAGAGAAAATACATACATACATACATACATATAAATAATTTTATAAGAATGGTCGATGTGCATTTGATGAGAGTATGATAACGTGTTGTGCGAAAATGGTCGAACATGAATGCCTATCTATAGGAAAGTAGCAGCAAGGTTGTACTGACATAGATTACATAGTTCTACAGTTTTCCAGTGCTATAGCATATTATTATAGACAGATATGAGAGAGAGAGAGAGAGAGAGAGAGAGAGAGGGAGAGAAGAAGAAGAAGATCCAATGATCCAATGATCCCATTAGGGGAGTCATTGAGTCACATTTATATATATAAATATATACATATATATATATGTGTGTATAAGAAGAAACAAGAAGAAACTAACAAAAACAACAACGACGACGAAGACGACGATGACAGCAACAACAATGGGCAAACACACATACATAAATACATGCATGCATGCATGTATTTATGCATGTGTGGATGCATCCATGCACACACACACACACACACACACACACACACACACACACACACACACACATATATATATATATATATATATATATATATATATATATATAATCATGAACACAAGGAATATATCAATCAATACGACCTAAAACCACAGTCCAACATTTCAGTCATTGATTTTACAGCTTTCAAATCAATACTGGGTGTGTTGTTCCTTAGAATAGATATCCCACAAACGACTGGCAAATATTCAACATCAAAGGTACCCTGTTCATATTTTTAAAGATCTAGTTAACTGTAAAGTTCTCTCAATATCTTTCCAATGCTTAGTTTTCTATAATGCGTATAATGCTTAGCCAAAGCAAAAGATATCAGCGGCTGTAAATCTAATATTCTTCTACCCTGCTTTTATCTCCTTAAACAGGATATGTTCATGGACATAGCTTGTTTTATGGATTTTTCCAGTTCTCTCCTGAAATTGATTGCAATCTCCCCCCCCCCCTCTCTCTCTCTTTATATATATATATATATATATATATAGAGAGAGAGAGAGAGAGAGAGAGAGAGAGAGACATTTCTGTCAATGTATATATATATAAGATATATGTGTGTGCGTCTGTGTGTGGAACGAGAGAGAGATGGTTGAGAATGAGACAGACCGACATATATATATATATATATATATATATATATATATATGTCGGCTGTCTCATCCTCAACTACCTCTCTCTCTCTATCTCTCTCTCTCTCTCTCTCTCACTCACGCTCTCTCTCACTCTCTCTCTCTCTCTCTCTTTCCTCACACATACACACACATATATATTATATATATATTATGTGTGAGTATGTGTGTGCGTGTGTGCGTGTGCGTGTGCGTGTGTGTGTGTGTGTGTGTGTGTGTGTGTGTGTGTGTGTGTGTGTGTGTGTGTGTGTGTGTGTGTGTGTGTGTGTGTGCATCATGATATTTCTTCGCCCGTGATTCAGTGTTTCGTTGAAGAACACCAGAAATCCAGGAAGTTGTTGATGGGTAGATGATATATACTTGTTGCATGGATGCATGATTATTCTCACTTCTAACTTGGATATTACCTAACAGAACTACAGATGATCGACAGATTAATTTACATGTTGGTTTGATTACATTCATTTACCATATAGTTTCAAATAGTCGCGAGGGTGGCTGTGTGGTTGAGGAATACGCTTTTCAACCATTTAGTTTGGTTATGATTCACTGATGTAGAAGTCATTTATATATTATATATATATCACTGATGAGGGACTAATTTTATAATATGTAATCCATGTGCAACCATGCAGTATTCTCCTCCCCATATTTTTCATATATTTACCTAAACTGCGATTTTCTGTTTCTCTCTTTCTCTCTTACTGCTCCCTCGTTCTCTCTGTTTCTCTTACCTTCTTTCGTCCCCTCTGTCAGTTAACACTTTCTCTCGACTGACCTCTTCCTCGCACTTCCACTCACTCACTCTCTGTTTCTCCCCTTCTCACTTCCTCCCGTTCGCTAGGCATCGAATCTTTCTTTCTTACATCCGATTCACAGCGAAAGGTCTGTTTGCTACACGCTCATGAATTCCCCCAGTTTATGCTGATCGAATAACCATGTTGCTTGTTTTCTTCCCTTCTTCGGTTAGCCTTTCTTCGATGTTGTTTACTTGTCTCACTCGCTTTACGCGTTTCACTTGTC
>OZ024742.1:177861768-177881768 GCA_964016885.1 Eledone cirrhosa
CTCCCTTTTCAGCTCCCGGTGAAATTATTTGAATAGAAAAATATAGCCATTGTTTCTTTTGTCAATATTGATATTTCTTTCTGCAATAATGCTATGGAAATACTAGTATAACAATTCTATTGGCTTTCAGCTGAAGGATCGTCTAACTTCAAGTTGGATTGATAGCAATGGTATTCAGAAGTGTTTGTTTATTTTAGTGGTCACAGAATGTATATGTTGATTAATAATCCTTTCTAGTAACAGAACAAAAACAACAACAATAATAAAGAAGAAGAAGAAGAAGAAGAAGAAGAAGATATATACTTATTTTCTATTCATATTAATTCTAGTTTAATTTATTATATTCTCTATGAATATAAATATGTGGGAGTGTTTGTGTGTGTCTGTGCGATTCTGAGCGTATGTGCTTATGGAGAAACACAGTCACACACTCACATTCACAAATGCATACATATGTCTTATATATATATATATGTGTGTGTGCGCGCGTGTGTGTAGTGTCTGACCAGAGGTTTTAAAGGGACTCAATTCGTTAGTAGAGTAAAGGAATTTTTATTCTCTACAGAACTAAAACTATTTCATTCAGATGAAATCACCAGGTCATACGAAGTATACAGTTCTAGTGTTGTAGAGGTTATATATATATATATATATATATGTGTGTGTGTGTGGGGGTGGGGGTGTGGGGGTGTGTGTGTGGGTGTGGGTATGTGCGTGTGTGTGCGTGTGTGTGTGTGCGCGTGTGTGTGCGCGTGTGTGGGGGTGGGGGTGGGGGGTGTATAGTGAAAGAGTGAAGAATAACATTGGTCAACAGTACAAAAAGGGTTTTATTTACAGTTTGTTTCATTAATTAAGTTGTCTACTGATGTTGTAATTTGAATTTCCCTAGTATATTACAGTCGCCATGTATAATTTTAATCAGTTTCTGATGGTTTGGTTAAGCATGCATTGTATTTAAAATTGAGTGACACAACTTCAAGTGATTAGCAATTTTTAGACAAGTTAATCAATGAAACAATTGTTAATACTGTAATTAAACCTTTTTGTACTGTTGACCATGTTATTCTTCACTCTTTCACTATTATTACTCCAAGATTAACTTACATAGGAATTCCAGAGAACTCACGAACTCGACACCTAAGGAAACCTCTTGTTGAGTCAAACAACACCGTACGTTAAAACTATCCACAATACAGAGTATTCACAACCTCTAACTGGATTACCTTTAACGATAATTTGTTATCCCATATATATATAATCTGTGTGTAAGTAGGTGCATGTTTGTATATATACCTATATATATATATATATATATATATATTCAGGTTTGAGGTTCACCACTGGATAGAGCTGGTCAATTCCGCATGGTCAATCGCAATGTAATAATATAGAGAGTACTCAACGTAAAGCAGTTCAACCGTCTTTGTTTTTGTAGTTGGTGGTGCTATTACGGAGTTAAATGGATGGCGGTCGCCCTGGGCTCCTTGATTTTTAGCCCCATGGTTTTATCTATTACATTCACGTATTATATTTCGAATATCTGATGATATCACCGAATTCATACGGAACCCGGTCATTGAAATGATCATAGTATAATAAACCTTTCAAGGATTTACACAAATCCAGCCTCCTGTCATTTCATTATAATTATATATATATATATATATATATATATATATATATATATATATATATATATATAATTGTTTCTACTTTTGGCACAAGGCCAGCAAATTACCCAGTGTATTACTGGTACTTTATTTTATCGACCCCGTAAGGATGAAAGGCAAAGTCAACCTCGGCGGGATTTGAACTCAGATCGTAAAGGGACGTAAATATGCTGGAAAGCATGGTGTCCGACCCTCTACCGATACTGCCAATCCAACGCCCTTATATATATATATATAATAGGGGTTCATATCGATATCCAGTGATTTCGATCTCGTTGTTTACAATTTCCTCTACAAATTTATTTGGAGCACACACATAGGATTATTTGCAATACAACATTCCCAGCCAGAAGCTCGGAATTATTGTATCGACAGATTAACATACGAAAAGGTTAAAATATTCTAATTTCACCAATTGAAACTTTCAGTTTACTCCTAGCTTAGCACACAAAAATCCGCTGGAGTACAAAAACCTACAATTAAGCTAGTACAGTACTGTTGTGTGTGTCTGTCTGTTTGTGTGGTTGTGGGTGTGCGTGTGTTATGTGCGAACACATATATATATATATATATATATGGGTTTGTATGGTTCGATACGTTTTTTGTAATTAATTGTAATGTTGTTCTATATGATTACATCATACCTTTCTACATATCATTATGGATTGGCAGTATCGGTAGAGGGTCGGACACTAGGCTTTGACGCATAGAGTTACGGCCCTTGCCATTCTGAGTTCAAATCCCGCCGAGGTTAACTTGGCCTTTCATCCATGCGGGGTCGATAAAATAAAGTACCAGTAATGTACTGGGTATTTGCTGGCCTTGTGCCAAAAGTAGAAACAATTATTTCTTTTTTCGTATAGCACCAGTAATACACTGGATTAATTTCTGGCCTTGTGCCAAAAGTAGAAACAATTATTTCTTTTTTCGTATAGTACCAGTAATACACTGGATTAATTTCTGGCCTTGTGCCAAAAGTAGAAACAATTATTTCTTTTTTCGTATAGCACCAGTAATACACTGCATTAATTTCTGGCCTTGTGCCAAAAGTAGAAACAATTATTTCTTTTTTCGTATAGCACCAGTAATACACTGGATTAATTTCTGGCCTTGTGCCAAAAGTAGAAACAATTATTTCTTTTTTCGTATAGCACCAGTAATACACTGGATTAATTTCTGGCCTTGTGCCAAAAGTAGAAACAATTATTTCTTTTTTCGTATAGCACCAGTAATACACTGGATTAATTTCTGGCCTTGTGCCAAAAGTAGAAACAATTATTTCTTTTTTCGTATAGTACCAGTAATACACTGGATTAATTTCTGGCCTTGTGCCCAAAGTAGAAACAATTATTTCTTTTTTCGTATAGTACCAGTAATACACTGGATTAATTTCTGGCCTTGTGCCAAAAGTAGAAACAATTATTTCTTTTTTCGTATAGCACCAGTAATACACTGGATTAATTTCTGGCCTTGTGCCAAAAGTAGAAACAATTATTTCTTTTTTCGTATAGCACCAGTAATACACTGGATTAATTTCTGGCCTTGTGCCAAAAGTAGAAACAATTATTTCTTTTTTCGTATAGCACCAGTAATACACTGGATTAATTTCTGGCCTTGTGCCAAAAGTAGAAACAATTATTTCTTTTTTCGTATAGTACCAGTAATACACTGGATTAATTTCTGGCCTTGTGCCAAAAGTAGAAACAATTATTTCTTTTTTCGTATAGTACCAGTAATACACTGGATTAATTTCTGGCCTTGTGCCAAAAGTAGAAACAATTATTTCTTTTTTCGTATAGCACCAGTAATACACTGGATTAATTTCTGGCCTTGTGCCAAAAGTAGAAACAATTATTTCTTTTTTCGTATAGCACCAGTAATACACTGGATTAATTTCTGGCCTTGTGCCAAAAGTAGAAACAATTATTTCTTTTTTCGTATAGTACCAGTAATACACTGGATTAATTTCTGGCATTGTGCCAAAAGTAGAAACAATTATTTCTTTTTTCTTTCTACTCTCTTCTTTCTTCTATCGTTTTGCTACTAAAATGCTTCTCTACTCACCTTCTTTTCTCCGGCAATGTATCCAGTTCATGCTTTTCAACCTCATTATGCAGGTAAAATTCCGTTATAACGAATACCATTATAACGAATATTTTAGTATAACGAATTTTTTTTTAATCCCCGGCCATGCGCTCGAATTTTTCGTTACAATTAATTTTTTTATCTCTCGTAAATTTCGTTATAATGGAATTTCACTGTATATCATATTAATAGAAATTATAGTTCATTGTTTCTGAAGAAGACGGTGAGATAGATCTGGAATATCGATACTAGCAATATGTGGTGGCATAAACACTTAATTTATAAATATATCGATTTATCATGATCGATCAACCCTCTGAAACGTTCGTAAACAATGAACCAATTAAGAAGATATCTTCGACTTTTCTTTTATTTTCATTGTTCAAATCACGTATATGTACATATATACATACATATACCCACACACACACACACATATATATATAAATATATAAACTAGCAGTGGTACCCAGCGTTGCACGGGATAAGGTATTTTGGAACGCGGGCCGCCAACAGACCTAATCGTGGAACAACTGTATGCCTGGAAAGAAAAAACTGTATGCCATGTAAAGAAAATAAAGCGAATACTTTGATGGCTGGATAATCAATAAGATTTTCCTCCATGAAGCAGGAAAAATGCAGGTTTTCACCTAGGGGATCAAGAAAATGAATTTTTTTCATGTGCATATTATGCCTTGAAATTTCGGGAAAAATCGGCTAGACGTAACGCCTCAAAAAAGCCCTAAAAAGCTGAAAAAAATGTAGTTTTTCACCTAATACGGGCCCTAGGCCATAAAAAGTTGGATTTCCTTTGCTCACGGTATGAAGAAGTGGCTGACTAATATATAGTTACAATTTCAAGGAAATCGGTCTGACGTAACGCCTCAAAACACCCTAAACGCTGAAAAAATGTTGTTTTTCACCTAATGCGGACCTAGGGGATCAAAAAGCTGAATTTGTTATGTGCATAACACTCCCGGAAACATAAGTAATACACATGTAAAGTTTGAAAAAAATCGGTTTGGTACTTCTCGAGTTTTAGGGATTCAAAGTAACAGACACACACACAGACAGACATCCTCAGTTTTATATATATATAGATAACAAAGAAGGTGTGGTAAGAAATCAGGTGGATCTAGCTGTCGAAACGGCCGGAGCTCAACCGTCGGGATCCTGACTCTTTTCCTAAATATATATATATATATATAATTTCTGAGAAGGCTACAAATTAAATTGTAAACTACAACTTAACAATACCAAAATGAAGGAATATTTTTTCTCTCGTGATATATATATATATATATATATCATGAGAGAAAAATATTCTTTCATTTTGGTATTGTTAAGTTCTAGTTAACAATTTTATTTGTATCTTTATGAGAAATTTTATTTTGTTTGCTTTTGCTTCTCAGTAGGTGTTTCCGTGTGATCATATATGGCCCAACATCTGTTTTACTGTGGAGGTGTCAAACTTGACTTATTAAGATAAGGTATAAAGAGAAGAAAACCCTGCTCCATTTTTGAATAGTTTCCGGTAACGAATAAGTGGCGCCAATATGGAGAAGTGCTTAAACAGGCATGAACAACTCTCGTAATATTAATGTTATCACGTGTGGTGGTGTGATAATTGATCTATCTCTCTATATATGTTCATGCATACATTCATAAATATGCACACACTTATATACACACACACACATATATATGCATATATATATATATACATATATGCATATGTATATAAATATGCATACATGCACAAACTAATATACAATTACTGTATTGTATTCTTATGTATTGATTTTTTTTATATTAGCTTATCTTATGTATATATATATATATATATATATATATATATATATATATATAAAAGTTAAACAGGGTTCAATGAATAAATCAATGAATAAAGTTTTACAATAGATTAGAAGGACTCCAAGGGAATGGTTTTCCGGAGTTATTAATATTAATTCGAAATATTAACAAATGCCATCACTGAATTTTAACATCTACTTAGTCAGGGAATGTCATGCATCATCTTATTTTATCTGATGAGGACGTATTGATGAAGATAGCTCAGTACCTCTGAAATATGTATAATAAAATATAAAATATACTTGATCACACGAATGTCTATTTTTGTTAATATTTTGAATTAATATATGTGTGTGTGCGTGTGCGTGTGCGTGTGTGTGTGTGTGTGTATGCATGTGTGTGTGTGTGTGTTTGTGTGTGTGTGTGTGTGGTGGCTGCAAACTATGCTAAGCGTATTGGAATCGCTTGTCAGATTATAGAAAGTGGTGCACTTTTAGGCTACGGCCAGCCACACAAACCTGTAACAGATCACGAACAAGCAATGCCTGTGCTTTGAAGGTCTTTTAAGTGGCAAAAGACCTTGCACTCGACCAATCCCACTCTCTAAGCATCGAAAACACTACATGAAAAGGAGTACTGGTCAACATCATCGGATGCTTCCGAAGCCGCAGATATTTTTCAGAGTTTCCTTCTCTCAAAAAGGTGCTGTGACAACAAAAGAAAAATAATATCCGATGGCCGTTGACTCTACTGAGTTCCTCCACCCATACAAACATATATACACACACAGACATACACAAATACATACACACAAATGCACACTCACTCACACACACACACACACATATATATATATATATATATATATTTATATATACATATATATATATATTATAGTTAAAACAGAAAACAAAAACAATAACGAAGACTGCAGTACAAAGTGTTAGTATTAGCTTCACGCTTGAGAGTGTGCGCGGAGGACGACATTTTGGACATAAGCCATTCATCAGGAGAAAAACACGTGTTTTCTCTTGTTTTTTTTCCGTAACTTACTCTTCTTATTATCGTCTGAATTTTGATTGATTCTTCTTTTTCTTTCTTCTGTTGAAGGATAATGTCCGAAACGCTCAGACTCTTTTCCGTCTATATTAAGCGTTAAAATAATACATTTTCATTTTACTGTATATGTTTCCTGTATTTTTCTCGCGTTTACTTTCCGCATACAAATATATTTACACGCACACATATATATATACATACATACGTACGTACGTACGTATGTGCGTGTGTATGTGTGTGTGCGTGTGTTTCCGAAATGTTTTACCTGTCATTATCCTTATTTGATTAAAATTTACAAGTAAAATCTCTTCCGAATTATAATTAAATGCTTCCGACAATATTCATTCCTGGTTGATACAAATAGTCTAATAACAAAACTTCTTGACTGAACTCATTCCATTTCACTTGTTCAGCTATTTCCCTAATAAATATTAATACGGAATCTGTAAATAAGAACCGGTTTAACATCGTTAATATAAATATATACATATATTACTCTGAACATAATGGAATCAAATTCACATTGTCACCGCCTCCGTCTCTCTCTCTATCTATCTATCTATCTATCTATCTCTCTCTTTCCATCTCTCTCTATTATAAGCAAATGGGAGTCCACACGCTGACCCCTCCATGTCCCCGACGGACAGGATAGAGAATGCTTTTCCTCAGAGGATGATGAGGGAAATGCGCTGGAAGAGACATTTCAGCTTGTGAGGCTCACATCTGCAACTAGCCAACTACGTGCCGATGGTAGTGAGTACGGTGGTCGCCCTAGAGCCAAGGACAGCAAAATTGCTCAACGCAAACTTGTCGGAGAGCGACCGATATTTGAAAAGTTTGCCATCCTCGACATGAAGCGCAGCAGAGCCTGGGTTAATCGCAGACTGTACCAGGTTGATGTTGGAGAAAGTGTTGCTGCATGCGGCACCCCAATGAGGGGTTCACCACCGTGGAACCGGAAGATGGTCATACCATCTGTTCCTTTGCGGTCCCCTCAGTCCATCCCCACCAGGCGAGTTGGTAGGGGAAGCCTGCAGTATCCAAGACATGTTTTATGATCTCGTTGTGAGCAGCATGGCGTGGAAAGCGGTCGATGGCCTAAAGTGTCTACTGTGGATGCGCAGCGACATTTGTGTGGCTCATAGATCCGGGGGCCGAGCCTCAGGGAAAGCCCGATTCGCAGGGTATCTTTATCCAGCTAAGTGCCTGTCGAAAAGGAGGGTAAGGCATTGAGCCAGGCACCGCTGTGGGGTTCCTATTTCTCTACACTTTCACAACTCGTACCACTAAGACTTTCGGTCCTAAAATTGCTGTTTTCCTCCAGCAAAAAAGGACGAGGACATCACGTATGATGAATGAACCCTCTGAGGCTGATACACTGGGTATCACCGGCTGTTCACAGCGGTAACATGTCTGGCATCTTGTCCATGGGATGCAACTGAGATTTGCCAACCATCCTTTTTTTCCCTTTTACATTTTTTCTTTGTTTCATTATGATAATTTTAACAAACTTGTTGATCTAAGGAGCACTTGAAAAATTAAACAATTTAAATATATGCATCGGTATCATAGACAGATTTTAAATAAAAGCTAGAAAAAAGTTTCTTATAATATCAATCTAATCTATGCTTTCTGTAGCAATCATATAACTGAATAATTCTATGATACCTCTATATCTTACAATATTATTTTTTAGATGCCCGGAACATTCACTTGCTTTTCTTCAGATTATATTACACGGTATTCTAAATTTATAATATATTTTAATTAACTTTTGTTCAATTAAAAGTGCAATGAGATTAATTATAATAGTCACTTCTTAAGTACACTCTACATTCAACATAAAAATTTCAGAAACCGCGTGTCTGACTATACTTTGATTCCCCAAAGTCGGAGATATTTTAATTATTCTTACAAAATCTCATTTCCTCATTGCCAAAGCCTTAGGCCTTGTCGCTCTCAATAGGAAATTACATTTTGAATATATGTATGTGTGTATCTGGACTATCAACTTATGTATCAGACAGTTTGTTTCCTCCTGCATATATTGTAGCTTCAGTTAAGATACTTCATTCGATATCGCTTCAATGTCCATAGCTCTGGGGAACAATGTACGATTGGTTTGTGAGGAGCGTTACCTGCAAGCGACTAGCTTCCTCAACTGGTAATTTAGAGATAACATTATTTTTTTATTTAAGCACAAGGCTAGAAAATCTGGGTGAAGGGCAAGTTGATTAAATCAACCCCAATATATTATGGCAATTTATTTTATCGAACTCGGATGGATGAAAAGAAAGTATGAGCTTGTATTTGAACTCAGAGTGAAGCGTCAGAACAAATTGTACAATCGGTGGACTGGCAGTATCGGTAGAGGGTCGGACACCATGGTTTGCAGCAAAGAGTTATTCTCCTTACGGGGTCGATAAAATAAAGTACCAGTAATACACTGGGATAATTAATGGCCTTGTGCCAAAAAGTATAAACAATTATTTTATCAAATGCTCTATCAACTCCATCAATCTACTGCCCATTGATTTAGAGAACATCTTGGAATATATATACTGTGTTAAGCTTTCTATCTATTTTATTGCAATTATTTCATGGTCCCCGTGGACAGAATCAGAAATGCATTTTCCCAAAAGCTAGCCAGATAGATACTGTTAAAAATCCAGTTCAACTTGCGAAATGTTTTCTAGTAGATATAAGTCTCCATCTAGAATATAGTAATTAAGGAGGGTGGTGTTCAGGAAGCCAGGTCACTAGCTGTTTTCACAGCTACAGGTTCGTAATGCGGCTGCTACTAGATCAGATTGCGAACTTCAGCCTATCTAGCAACGGAGTTTCAATCTCATGCTATTTTTTCGTTATATATTGATTGCTAGGTACTTCTATTCAAACATTAGTTATTCATATTTATACGTGGGCGCGCGCACACACACACACACCTATATATATATATATATATATATATATATATATATATATATATATATATATATATATATATATATATATATATATATATACGATATTAATAAATGGAAACTATATTTATAAAACCATATTTATTTCATTATACATATTTCAGGGATACCAAATTAAATTATGGTATGCCTTCATCAGACAAAATACAATATATAACAGTTTTACAAATAAGCTTTGACGTACCCTATTAAAATGCAACCATTATTTTTGGAAGCCATCCGGATAGTTAATTAATATCGTATATCTACTCCAAATACTTGTCGAGTGCTTTATATCAGTTATAAAAATATTTACTTGTTGTATCCCAACAATTTTAAATAGAACTTTTGCATATATATATATATATATATATATAAACTTATAAGTCTTATATATATGTATGCATGGATAACCTGCATATGGCTATGTATATGTGGCTCTCTGTTTACTCGTACATATGAATGAAGTATATAAAATTATGTGTGTCTGCGTGTGTCTGCGTGTGTGTGGGTGTGTTTTCATCTGTTACAAGGCTGACCATTGAAGAGTAGAGATACTCAGTCTCGCAACTTTTTAACTCTTCATTAAATTTCACTAATTAAAAATTGTTTCTCGAAGGATAAATGGAACATTATTACAGTTGTCGAGGGCGGTGGATTGGCAGAGTCCTTTGTGCTTCTGATGAAATGCATTGCAGTATTTTGTCACAGGTCTCTATGTTCTAATTTCAAATCATACTTAATTAAGTTTGACTTTCATCCTTCTGGTGTCAATGAAATAATTGTTTCTACTTTTGGCACAATGCCAGCAATTACCCAATGCATTACTGGTACTTTATTTTATCGACCTCGTAAGGATGAAAGGCAAAGTTAACATTGGCGGGATTTGAACTCAGAATGGAAAGGGCCGTAACTCTATACGTCAAAGCATGGCGTCCGACCCTCTACCAATACTGCCAATCCACCGCCCTGTGTCAATCAAATAATGTAATATTAAGGTACTCGGGCCGATATCACCGACTTTCTCCTGTCCAATAAAGATTTGTTGGTCATATGCTTAAACTAGAAACTGTTATTACGACAGTCATATTAAAGATGAGAGGTTAGCAAGTATAGATTTTCAATTTGTTGACATTTAACATTAGCTTCATATATTATTATTATTTATTTATTTATCTATTATTGTTAAAAATGTTATGTGGTTTTGCTATCTTCTTTGACTCAGAGAAACTATACCAGACCTTCAATTGCTGCCCTTAACCCAGAATGTTTGAGCCATTCCTAGCTTTCATATTATCTCCTGTCTTCACTAACCATTATTGTAGGTTACTGACTATGAAGATATATTTTTGTTTTGTTTGTTTTATCCATGTTTTTTTTTAGTATATTTTGAAGATTTCCTTTGATGTTATTTGTGATATCTTTCTATTTTTAACATTTTTCAATTGTTTTCTCCTTATCTAAACATTTTTCATAGGTTTAATTATCTTCTAGTTTATATTTTATTGTTTCCTTGCAAATAGGGTAAAGCTCACGTAAGATACTGGGTTTGATTGATCTAATCGACTGCACCCTCCCTTAGTCACTGTGGCATTGTGCCAATCTTAGAAATTATTATTATGTATTTATATAATCACGTTGTAAGAAATTTGGAATTGTTTTCGTGTGTACCATGATTTAAGCAATAGGATATATTAATTCTCTCCCTGCTTTTATTTAAGTGCTATTTAGTAGCTTCTAACCAATTGTTACTAGGCGGCGAAATGGTAGAGTCGTTAGAACGTCGGATAGAGTCCTTTGCGTAGTCTCTGAGTTCAAATCCCAGCGAGGTCAACTTTGCTTTTCGTTGTTGATGAAAAAGTAACTCTAGTAGTGGGGTCGATTCTTCTTTTATATTTCCTTCACACTTCCCCTTTCTCACTTTTTCTATCCATCTCTAGAAGAAATCTGCTGTAATCAGGACTGGAGAAGGATGGACTCTGTCAGCCTTAAAATGCACAAGAAACGCCGTATTCCTGCGCTGTTCCTACGATTTCATCAGGGGCTATGGAACTATACCCTACTTACCAATAAACTATTATTGTGTATAACGATTGTCAAAGGCGTTCCAGTCGTTACAATTCTTTCCCTTTTCAGACACAGTATCTCTAAATTTTTCAGTATAGCTTTTGTTCTTTTAAATCTAAATTTAAGTTGAAGGGACATTTGGCTGCTTTTCCTTGCATGCCAAGTGATTACATTAAGGCTCGCCTCATTTCTATTCAACGTAGTTAGACTATACAAGATTTTTGTCGTTGACAGTCATTAGAGTTACGCCATTTGCTCCAGTGCAGTGTCCCTATTTCACGTCTTGCCTATCTCGACTTTTCGTTTTATGTTTTCCAGATCGCTACATAAAAATGTATCAGTAAGTTACTCTAGTGTTCACATTATGCATGCTCCACTAGGGCAAGATTAGGAATACAAGAGAGGATCTAAGTTTGTTCGCTACTACCTAGCCACACTCAAAGACATGGTACGTGTCACGAAGACATCCTCGATTGTAAGTAACGATCATAATCTGCAGTTAGAGTTCATACAGCTACACAATTTCCTAAATTTATAGAAAATCATCCGTTGAGGTTAGGTGGGAAATATTTTTCTTTTCCTTGGATTTTCCGTGTGTTCAACGAATTCACCTCCAATTAACTCGCAAACGAATTTGTTTCCGAAATGGAATGCGGAGAGGGGGGCGCAGGGTTTTTCTCAAACCTCGGAGTTATTTTTGTTGGGAGGGGGGGGGGGGAGGTCAACATATCTGACCACCGACTCACTCGCAAAAGACTCTTTTTTTTTCCCGAAAATTAAGGTGGGGATCCTTTGCAGTTACAAATAAGCACCCCTCTGCCGTTCGATAAGACTTTTGTTTTCTAGGTTTTCTCGTGTGCACTAGTGTGGTTGCAGCAACAACAACAAAAAATCCTACATGCACGTGTTTTTAAAATTGCGAAAGTGTAATTTTAATTATTATAAACATCTCCGAAATGTTCATAGTGATAACCCAAAAAGCATTGACTATTCGAGTTCGCAAGGTGTAACATAAACTGTCCATATTGCAATACCGGATGTGTGTATCGGATAAAATCAAAATTCATGATGGTTTAGAAAAGGTTATGTTGTCTCTTAATCGACAAACTATGCTTTGTAACTTTTGTATGCTATTGTAACTAATGCTGTATTCGATTTAAAAGCTTCCTTCAACATATTACCCTATGAAAAATTATTTTCCTCCACCATTTTATAGTACTTCCGACACTTCTCCGTATTCTAAAAAAAGAGGAGTCGATTCCTATTGAGTTAAAGGTCAGATTCGTTAAAAACACGAAAAAGACCAGTGGGTACTTTTCTGTAAATTTACTTTATTCTCTTTGCAACAATATGCTAAATGCTTTGAAATTTAGAGGTGTCAATATCTTATATCTTGGGTTTTCATTTCATATCTTAAAATGAAAGAAAGAGGGGAGAAGAATGAAGCACTTGATAAAGAAGAAAGGGAAATAGTTGAGTATAATGAAAATCTCCAAGTCTTAGGGACATACAAACAAACAATCAAAAACTAAATTTACTCCATGAATTTGTACTAAGGTTTTGAAACGGGACAAACATGTGTAAGAAATGTAATTTTCATGAGAAAATAGACGCCATATCGAAACAAGATTCTATGGTGGGTTAACTGATAAATGCCACAGTCCTGTAACACTAAGCTGCATATCTGAACGGTAGAAAAATATAATTTAGATGGAGAATAGCCAACATACATCTGATTTGCATCGCAGATGCGAGTGTCCAAAATTAAAGGGACGTAGAGGAAGCAATGAGATAACAGAGTAAATATAATTTGACGACTTTCCAGCAAGGTCTTGATGTAAGAGAGGGCAAGCATTGTATAACCATTCAGACATTTGAAATACACAATTAGCACAATCTCATGCAGTGCTGTAAAATGATACAATCTTGCTTATCAATTCTCTGAGGACTACATCAAACTGAAATTAAAGATTTCAGCTGTGTCAGAACATTTCCTGCCAAAATAGAGAACCTTTCAGGAATGTTATTGCATCAAATGAGAAATTAAAGCAGAAAATATAGGGAAACGATAGCAAGAAATCAGAAAACAAATAGTTGGAGAAAGAGGTAGGGGAAGAAAAGAGGAAAGAAAAGGAAAGAAAAGTTGACAGTAAAATAGTTATATAATCACAGAAAGAAGTAAGATTCAAACAAATTTAGAAAGGGAATGAGAATAGAGAACGAGAGAGTGAAAGAGTAAATTAGAGTAAGGGGACACAAAAATAATGGAGTAAGGTGAGAGTAAAAAAAAAGTCAAAAGAGATTGATCATAAAGCAAGTGGAATATATATATATATATATATATCTCACATATATGTATGTAGTATGTGTATGTATGTATATATATATATATATATATATATGTATGTATATATATATATATATATGTATGTATGTATGTATGTTTCTGAATGAAACCGGTCTAGTCTTGTAGAAATCAATGGTAAATAATATATATATATATATATATTCTTACACGCACACAAACATGCACCCCCCACACACACAGTTATGTGTGTGTGTGTGTAGAGAGAGAGAGAGAGAGAGAGAGAGAGAGAGAGAGAGAGAGAGGAAATTCAGAAAATGAATAGGGCGTATATATAAAAGATAATGAAGAAGACGGAGTACAAGATAAATTAGTCAATTTCAGAATGTAATTAAAAATTTGCTCACCAACAAATTTTCATCGTTAAACTTATAAATCTACATCCAACCCAAATCCGCGCATTTACATTGAAATACGTTTAAGATGGAATTATTGTGAACGATTTCCTTCCAGAATGTTCCATTGGGAGACCATTACAAAATTGCTTTTGGAGTAAGAAAATATAGGACGATTGTCTACGAGTATTTAACTTTCACCTGGAACTTACTTCTCTGGGAACTTTTAAAATGTCCGACATGCTGCTAATAAATCTGTATCTCCTCTCAACATATATATAACAGCGGTCTTTTGGATGCCTATTTTTGTTTTATAACGAATGTTACCGGAGCACATATGTTTAGGCGCAAGCATTATTTTGTTCGTTTAGATGTTTGCCTCACAACCACTTGGTTCCACTGAGGATTTTTTTCCACAATTGACTAATGCTTTATGAATGAATTGTGTTTGTGCACCATATATATATATATTATAAATATAAGCTATCGCCGTATTTTGATTAAAGAAATTATTTAACCTGATAGTGGGGTTAAGAACCCTCGGAGAAATGGAAAAAGATGAGTATTGACGTACATGGCAGTCGAACCCACATCTTTGGTTATCCAGACCACTGTGCTACCATTACACCAACACATCACCCGTCTTCTTCCATTCAAATTAGTAGCTATTAATTTTAGTAACTGTATATGTCAAGTAAGAATATTTTCGAAACAGCGAGCGAGTTTGAATTATAAATATAAGCTATCGATGTGTAAGCACGTGTGTGTGTGTTTGTGTTTGTGTGTGCGTGCGTGTGTATGTGTGTTTGTGTGCGTGTAGAGAGAGAGAGAAATAGGAGGAGGGACATTTATATATATACTACGGGTTTCGACAGTTTCCAGTTATCGAATGTTACTCACAAGGATATAATATACGACACTTGCTCAAAGTAGCCGTATACTCGTGGATGCAGGAAATCAAACTCTTTAACCACACAGTCAACCTTGAACCGATGTCTTTATTTGTTCCTTCGTTCTTATATTTTTATAAAATTTTCATTGAAGGTCTTTACTTTTTTCACATTCGATTGGATTCCTTCCATCTCTTCTGCCTTTTTACTGCGATCCGTGCACTGTAAACACCACCAAATATTCCAATTATGGTGCAATTCTGTATTTAGATTTACACAAAACAAAAATAATAAATATAGTAGTTTATAAACATATTCCCTGAAAACGGACAACATATTAAATAACTTAAAGGAAAATAATTAGTTAAAAGCAAAGGGACCAAATAAGAGAATTATGTTGAATTTTTAAATAAAAGACCGAAAATAAAGATAAAATAAAGCTACATAAATTAAAAGGAATATGAGAAAAAGAATGATAAGGAAGATGTGAATAATTGAAACAGTAAAAAGAATCATAACGTGGGGAAAATTCATTTTCATTTAGTGTGAAATTTTCATGTAGTTTCCATACAGTTAAGTACAGCACTTTGGATCAGTTTCTATTATTTTTAAAACCATTATCACGTCTTAGACCAAACATTAGATTTAATATATGGATCTCCTTACCGAACACCATATGGTGATCCCCCCCCCCTAGTTTTCATCTAAACCGAATAAAGTTTTGTTGAGAGTGGGCAACGCTAGTGTCAAGGAATCTTATTCATTTTTTTGTTTTGTCTTGTTTTTTGGATTTTCTACTTACACAATAACCTGGAACATGAGTCATACGGCTTCCCAGATATGAATTGAAAGAAATTGGCCTCTGTCGGTTTCGCCGATGAGTGTGCTAGTTGATGAAATTAACAGGTAAGTAACTGAACATTCCACGAAAACGTGTATGCTTGTCGTTTCTGACTCATTGCGCTTTGAGTTTAAATCTCGCCGATAGTAACTTTGTATTTCACCTTTTTGGGTTGATAAATTAAAATACCAGTCCAGTGGAGTAGATTGATGGAATTGTTAAAGTGTCAGATGAGATATTTTCGGTTTCTGATTCGGTGTGTGCATTATGAATTCAAATCCCGTTTCTTTTTTAGAGAGTTGCGATTCGCAAACAGGATCAGCAATGGAAAGATGTATGGAAACATTGTTTCCTTTTCATATCTGATGATTGGCTCCTGTGCTTTAGGCTCCAAATAGGTCAATGGTTTTAGTAAATATATTGTAATATATGAGCTATTGTGTCTCTTATGTTGTAGTTTATCTCTGTCGAAGCCATACGAGCTAGCACATAAAATCAATACTTTTTGAAAATATGTCGGTTCATGCAGTAAAATCTCCATATATCTTCTGTGTATTCTGTGAAAATTAATGTGACGAATAAAACAGAATTAGATTATTTGGAACATATTAGTAAAATGATTCCTACTAAAGACTATGGCACATGGACCAGTTGTCGTTTAGCAACTGATAAACGAACTCAGTTCTTAAAAAAGAACAACTCGAGGGAAATTACCGTTTTCAGGATAAGATCATTCCAGAATTTATTTGACAATTGTTTGTATTATTTTTTGTAAATGCATTTAATTATCTATTCGTTCATAGCTTTTCTTAGTTATTTAAATTTTTATTTAAAATTGCCAAGAAAATTTTGAACATGTTTCTGAAATCTAAAAGGAATTGTTTGTTTGTTTGTTTAGTTATTGTTTCGTTGTTTATTTTATTTTCAATTGTTGTTGTTTTTGTTTTTTTAACTATTTCGTTTAAAAATTGGAATATAAAACATGTGATGTTTCATAATCAATATTTTGAATAAAAGAATGAGAAAACAATTTTTTTAATGACACAAACAAAACATAAATATAGTCAATAAATAACTAGTTAAAATTCATAGCATGTCTTTTAGAAAAAGAACAAGGTGAATGGAAGAAACAATATAATTCAAAAGTTAATTCCTGAAATTAAACAATAATTCCTCTAGCTGGTAACTTTAACCAAACCTGTTTCTGCCTGTTTTAACTCTCTTTTAGCTTTTCTGAATAAATTCACACAAATTTTTCAGCATGTTACACCTCTGTCATATCCTGTTAAGATATTTATGATTTTTATGTTGCTTTTCACTTCACTATTTCTAATTAAATCCTATATTTGCGTTGCCAATAAATTTCCCGAATTCACTCATTTTTCATTCTTGTTTCTTTTGTTACGTTTCATTCTATTTTATTTTTCGAATGTTAGTTTATTCTAATAGAAATTCATGACACATTGTACTCTGTCCACTGCACAACTAATGCACCATTGATGAAGTTGAACAGTCTACGTTTCTGTACTATTATTTTATAAAGACGAGTGAGTTCTTGAAATAAGGTCATTATAACAGCGGAAATTTGAGACACTGTCAAATAAACTGCAATACAACATGTAGTTTTATCCTTTGATGTTGTGAGTTCAAATATGTCTGCAGTTGACATTAAATGTTTGTCCGTCAGTGGTTGAAACAATATATACCAGAGGTTTCTTAGATTAATATAATCAGCTATATTCTAACTCGTAACTTTCCTTAATCCAAACATATTTAGTTATTTTAAATTAAGCAAACTTACAAGGGGGGGGGGGGTGCATTTATATAGTCTCAAAACATGCTAGAAATCACAGATAAGATTCTCTCAAATCAAGGCCTTATTGGATAATGTTGTCCTTGATACACTCACTGTATTTAAAGAACATAAAGTGGTTCCGGCTGAAAACTCCATGACCATATGTATGTTTAGACCATGGTTGAACGATGGCTAAACAACAATAACAATATGAACAACAACTACAAATAATCATTGTGTATTTGTGACACAGTTATGTAATGAAATAAAGCCAACACGAGGATTTATCAGGTTTGTGTGATGGGTAAACAACTATAGCAATACCAACAAAAACTGCAAATTATGTATTTTTGTGTATATTTTTTTCACGCATGTGTAATAAATTAAAATTAATTGTTTTTTTCATCAGGGTCGAATGAGCTTTAAACAACATAAAAAAACTACAAATTTTCAGTATGTATTTGACCCACAGTGAAATAAAGCAATTTCCTTGCTTTATCAGGTTAGTTATTACTCAGCTGGATATTGCGTCATTCTTGAATCCGCGATAAAAGAAATGTGGTGCCCATACCTTTCCCATAGACGGTAATGCAGTGAAACAGTTCCAAATAAAATGTGAAAATAATTCGTGAATTAATGGCCTTAATGAGGTTGAAGTATACCATCATATCAAAAATGAAAGGAACGAATCATCGAATTAGACCAACGAAACTATATTTCAAATAGATAATCCAGTGTAGAGACTATCACCTAATGTTAATTCCTAGCAGAATGACGCGGGATTGAAACTCAGAACGTACAAAGCCAGATCAGATAATGCAAAGCGGACTGTCCAACACATTAATAATTCCGCTATACCCACCAACCCAGGTACTCCGAATATATAGAATGTGACGTTTATCTCTGTAGAACATGAACTCCAAGATCTGGAACAAACACTGAGGCAATTTGCCTCAAGTAATGATTCTCTATCTTTACGTTTAACATGTTGACTTAGGTTTCCCAGTTTCCCATTATCCTGACTAACAAATACTTAATATGACTTTTACGAAAATATATACTTTCCATTATACCTCCCACATTTGTATATATGTAGTGGAAACAGAGAGATAATATGTGTGTGGTTGTGGAGGAGGTGAAAAATTATGAGGTAGAGAATGTGTGTATGTGTCAAACAAATGCTAATATTATCTTTATTGTCTTTAATAACATTCTAACCATGACCAACGTGTCTTTGTAAATGATAGAAACACAACGGTATTTAAATTCGCCATTTATAACCTAAATAAACACATATAAATATACATATATAAATTCTTATATTTCGCTATGCAAACATGATACATTTATAAATATATATGAACGGTGAAATGATCGCGTGTCAGGAGCTATTAGATGTATGTCATTTTGTCTGTTATCACCAGCATTAGTGTCTGTATTTAGACAAGCTTCGAAGTAGTACCATATATCATAGCAAAACAGATGAAATTCTTACTAGAATCAAAATAGTAATAATGGTAAAAGTCGTAGATTAAGTGCTTTCTTTCTTTATCTTATAATTTTACCACCCACATTTCTTTCACGGCGTGAATAAGTACGTTGATCTATACCAAATATATTCATCTTGCCTCTGTATTAGACAGTAAAGTCTGAAAGGATTAAAACCAGGGAGATATTGTTCTAGCATTTAAATCAGATATAAGATATTACTTCTATCATTTGTTAAAAGAAACATCAATGATATGAATTGACAGATTTAGGGAGTAACATATATCCACTTTTATGTTATATCAACAAATATGCTCATTGACTAATATCTAAAATAAAAACTATGTAAAACAAAACCATTAATTGGTAACACTACCATTTCATACCCTTTGCAAAACATTATATAGATATTGCATCAGGGTAACAGTAAACAGAATTTCGAAAGAATTACCCCGGAGAATAGCAAGTAAGATGTGATGGAAGAACCAGTCCAACTCGCTCTATAGCAAATGCATTTCCAATTTTCAGCTCAAGCAGCTGATTAAATGGCAGTCTACCATCGACATGAGAAAGCACGTGGGATAGTAGTTAGGATGTTCGGTTGGCGGTCGTAAAATTGTGAATCCAGAT
>OZ024742.1:177886768-177894268 GCA_964016885.1 Eledone cirrhosa
TTTCTAGCTGCTTAAGCGGCTACATGTAGGATCTCATCATGGGCTCCCATGTCGAGTTAGTTCGTATAAAATACTTGATGCACACAATGAATATTGGGTAATTTAAACATCCGGTATTTCGGTAATTTAAAGGCGCATGGCTGTGTGGTTAGTCAGTTTAGCTCACGGTTTTTACTGTCTGTGCTCGATTCCCAGTAAGCAGTTGTATCCTTGAGCAAAACGCTTTATCTTTCGTTGCTCTAGTCCACTCAGCTGTCAAAAAGAAATTGTAACTGTAACTTAAAGAAACAGCTTTGTCGCAGACTGTTTCACGCTGAGAAACTTTTTATCTGTGGAATGCTCAACCACTTGAACGCTGATTTTCCGAGGAGGATGGTCGGTTCAAAAGCAACTTAGCTATATACACAGGAAAGAACACTTAATGGAACACAGTATCTCTGACCAATTGAATGGTATTCCAACGTCTTATTCAGTTTAACTGTGGTAATTTCACTCTGAGACATTGACAACAAATAGATGTTTCCACTGATATATGGTGATTCTCCACAGTAACTATACGTTGACTATGTGCTGAATTCTTAACTGTAACTACAAGCACAAATAATGTTATCATATATTAGTGATAAATATTTACTACGCCTATTTATTTGCAAATAATCGGCCATAATAATCAGTATCTGGCATGGAGAAAAAGAAGCATTAAAGGATACATCATCTAATTTCCTTCCCTCGAGATATATGAGTGTAATAAATCAGTCATAAATGACATCACTGAATTAATACCCAGCTATATTACACGCTCTCTGCCATTAACTGTATCTCTAATTCTATCGCTATGTCTTTAACTCTATGCCTTTATATCTATTTCTCTTTCACTGTTCTGTATCTCTTACTATGACTCCATTCTTCTCACTCGTTTCACGCACTTTCTCTTCCTGTGTCTCTTTACACTCCATTTTCTTTTCGCTCTCTCTCTCTCTCTCTCTCTCTTTCTCTATTATTCCCACTCTCTCTCACTCTTACTGCCTCAGTTTCAGTCGATCACATATACATATAGCGCCACACACACACACGCACACATACACACATACACGCACACGTACACACTCACACACACACTGACGTACACACTCACAGACTCACACACACGCAAAACATACACAGCTAAATAGTAAAACAAGAATACATACATAACAAATGTCTCCAGTGCAATTTCTGGCAAGTCAAAAGATCAATGCAATTTAGAACCTAGACTAATGCATTTCATTTATAAAGAAGACACTTGGATATTTAAACATACAACAGTGTCTAACTGTGTGTGAGTATGTGTGTGGGTATGTGTATATACGTGTGTGTACAGATACGGGTGTATGTGTATGGGTGTTTTATGTGCGTATGTATGTGTATGTATGTATGTATGTATATGTATGTATGTATATGTATGTATATGTATGTGTATGTATGCCTATGTATGTATCTATATTTGTATATTTGTTTGACAAAGTGTATATATATATATATATATATGTGTCTATGTATGATGTAAATATATGTGTATGTGTGAGTATCTGTATATATGTGTGTGTACAGATACGGGTGTATGTGTATGGGTGTTTTATGTGCGTATGTATGTGTATATATATATATGTATGCCTATGTATGTATGTGTATGTATGTCTATGTATGTATGTATGTATCTATATTTCTATATTTGTTTCACAGTGTATATATACATATATGTGTGTGTTGTGTGTGTATGATGTATATGTATGTGTGTATGTATGATGTATATGTATGTGTATGTGTGAGTGTGTGTATATATGTGTATACATATACCACCACACACACACACACACGCATTCGTACACACTCGCACACACACACTGGCGTACACACTCACAGACACACAAAACATACACAGCTAAATAGTAAAACACAAATGCCCAGATGCGTGATTTTATGTGCGTATGTATATATATATATATATATATATATATATATATATATATATATATATATATATATATATATTAAAATAAAGTTTAAGCAAAGAATCGCTGCTTTCACCCTTAATGGGATCTTCTGAAACAAAAAAAGTCAATCTGTGAACGCAGAAGTAAATATTTCAAAAAACGTTGCAACCGGGGGAAGACAGGAAGACGATACTTTGGTTCGTGGAAACGTTCTCTGGCAAAGAACGAAAAAAAACCGAAGATAATTTATTTTAATAAATATTTGCCCTACGGTTCTTATATATTTGATATATATTTATCCTTATCGTGCCCTCTTTGGATTTTAGTCTTCAAATTTATTACTATTACTATATATATACTCGAGATACTTCATGGCGGAACCAAGCTATTGAACAGAAGGGCCGACTTATTCAGCGCCTGCAGACACCTAAGGACGGGAACTTTCCTCAAGCTATATGGATAAACCCCGGTTAAGGCCTCCCACAACCCCATATATATTCATATATATATAGCTATTTCAGAGCACCAATTCTAATTTTCAATTTCTGATTGACCGGCAACCGCTCTGTATAATCAGTTCCTGATTATTTACTAGAATTCTATGAGAACCAAACATCCAGCAAACAGGAGGAGTAGGTGGCTTTAATAAGCATCAATAAATGCGAAACAAGGCCTTGTCAGCTTTATCTCCCCCTGTTTGCTGAAAATTAAAGTAAGTGAGCCTGTCACTACTCCAAAACAATAGCATAAGGTCTTCGAAATGCTTTTAATTAAGCATACAGTCTATTGCAAAATACACTATATATATACATTCATATATATATATATATAATATATAAGATCAAAAGATGGTTAAATGAGTTCCATGTATTTTATTATGCGCATTTCAAAAACAAATATCATCATGCAATAACATTTGTGTTTTCATCAGATAAAATAGTAGGACATGATATGAAGGTTAAAAAACACATGTGGATAGTGCAGTTTTAAATCAACATATGTTGATTTAAAACTGCACTATCCACATGTGTTTTTTAACCTTCATATCATGTCCTACTATTTTATCTGATGAAAACACAAATGTTATTGCATGATGATATTTGTTTTTGAAATGCGCATAATAAAATACATGGAACTCATTTAACCATCTTTTGATCTTATATATTATGTATACTCCAGTCCTACAAACTGTAGAGTGCTTCTTATCCGATATCTGCATTGCTTTATTGTACTACAATAAAACTCACCTCCTACATATATATATATATATATATATAATATAAGATCAAAAGATGGTTAAAGGAGTTCCATGTATTTTATTATGCGCATTTCAAAAACAAACATCATCATGCAATAATAGTTGTGTTTTCATCAGATAAAACAGGAGAACATGATATGTAGGCTAAAATACACTTGTGGATAGTGCAGTTTTAAATCAACATATGAAAAGTGGTTTTAGATTGATGTGTGATATTGGGAAAAATATTTTATTTAGAGAGGGGGGGGAGGATGAAAAAGGGGAGGAGATGAGAGGGAGAGATGGGTGATAGAGAGAAAGAAAGAGATAGTTTTTATAACTGAGAGGAGATATATTGTTTTACATAGAGAGGTTGAAAACCGTTGGAAGATAATGTATAAATTAAAAATTTGAAATTAACGAAGGGAGGATATGTGCGAGGAAAGAATATTTTATTTATGGAGGGGGAGGGGTGGAAAGGATGAAAAAAGGGGGAGGAGATGAGAGTGAAGATGGAGAGGGAGAGATGGGTGATAGAGAGAAAGAGATAGTTTTTATAACTGAGAAAAAGATATATTGTTTTACATAAATTAAAGGAATTTGAAAATTAACGAAGGGAATTTATGTATGAAGATAGAGAGAAAAAATAATAATTGTGGATGAATATTCTAACGTCAAAAAAAGTGTGTGTTGATAAGTATTGTGGCAATTTCAAAATTAACGAAGAGAAAAATTATTAAGGTTTGTGTGTTATTAAGGATTTGAGAAAAATAATGTGAAGTTAAAGTTTGTATATTGAAGGAATTGATAATATATGCGAATAAAGAGTTAATATGTATTAAGAATGAGTTCGTTGATGGGGAGAAAAAAAAAATAATAAATTAAGGATGAAATTGAGATTAAAAAGATTTATGATAGAGAGAAAAAATAATGATTGCGGATGAATATTCTAACGTCAAAAAAATAAATGTATATGTTATGAAGGATTTTACAAGGTGAAGATAGAATGAGGGTAATGAGTAAACAAGTATTATAGAGTGTATAATTCCCTTTAAAGTAAGGTGGGAAGATGGGTATATTTTAAAGAGGTGTATGTATATGTGCCTTTGAGAAAAGATTCTAAATTGATAAAGAATTGAATATTAACTGTATACTTTGTGAAAAGTCCTATGGAATTTATGGAGGCAGATAGAAAATAAATCTGTACGTCTATTTATTATAGAATCTAGGTTAGAGATAATGGTAAATTTTTCATTTAGGCAGAGATTACAGATTTTAGATAGAGAGCTGTTCAAGTATGAGGATGCAGAAGAAACCTTCTTCCAAAAGATGGTATATTTAATGTTTTTGTCTTTTAATGACCATATGAGTTCTGAGAGAGCAGTGTTGGTTCTTTTAAGTTTGTATTTGAAAGATGAATGATGATTATAGAGACGAGCTTTAAAAGAGGTGGAAGTGGAGCCAAAATAGGTGAAGGAATAGTAAAATATTTAACAAACACACCATCAAATTTTCTTATTCTACATCCTCCAATATTTCCAACATCATCTCTAAACACAACAATAAAATACTAAATACTAAATCTCTTCCTTCCAACATTGAATTTCATAATAACAGTAATAGTACTCCCGACGTCATTGTAAACCCTAGGCTAACTTCTGTAAACACAAATACAACGTCAAACACAACTTCGCTAAATGTTCATAATCCAACTCTAAATCAAGAAACTATTATTCCTATTATTCCTATCGCAAACAACTTCTCCAATCCAATTCCTTCTATAGATAACACTAGGTCACTCATTAATAATCTCTCTAATTGCCTTGCCGCATTAAAAATAAATGTCCTCTCAACAACCATTGTCTCGATAAAAACTTAATTTATGAATGTAAAATTATAACTAGCACCAATTCCTTCACCTATTTTGGCTCCACTTCCACCTCTTTTAAAGCTCGTCTCTATAATCATCATTCATCTTTCAAATACAAACTTAAAAGAACCAACACTGCTCTCTCAGAACTCATATGGTCATTAAAAGACAAAAACATTAAATATACCATCTTTTGGAAGAAGGTTTCTTCTGCATCCTCATACTTGAACAGCTCTCTATCTAAAATCTGTAATCTCTGCCTAAATGAAAAATTTACCATTATCTCTAACCTAGATTCTATAATAAATAGACGTACAGATTTATTTTCTATCTGCCTCCATAAATTCCATAGGACTTTTCACAAAGTATACAGTTAATATTCAATTCTTTATCAATTTAGAATCTTTTCTCAAAGGCACATATACATACACCTCTTTAAAATATACCCATCTTCCCACCTTACTTTAAAGGGAATTATACACTCTATAATACTTGTTTACTCATTACCCTCATTCTATCTTCACCTTGTAAAATCCTTCATAATATATACATTTATTTTTTTGACGTTAGAATATTCATCCGCAATCATTATTATTTTTTCTCTCTATCATAAATCTTTTTAATCTCAATTTCATCCTTAATTTACTATTTTTTTTTTCTCCCCATCAACGAACTCATTCTTAATACATATTAACTCTTTATTCGCATATATTATCAATTCCTTCAATATACAAACTTTAACTTCACATTATTTTTCTCAAATCCTTCTACACACAAACCTTAATAATTTTTCTCTTCGTTAATTTTGAAATTGCCACAATACTTATCAACACACACTTTTTTTGACGTTAGAATATTCATCCACAATTATTATTTTTTCTCTCTATCTTCATACATAAATTCCCTTCGTTAATTTTCAAATTCCTTTAATTTATGTAAAACAATATATCTTTTTCTCAGTTATAAAAACTATCTCTTTCTCTCTATCACCCACCTCTCCCTCTCCATCTTCACTCTCATCTCCTCCCCCTTTTTTCATCCTTTCCACCCCCCACCCTCTCCATAAATAAAATATTCTTTCCTCGCACATATCCTCCCTTCGTTAATTTCAAATTTTTAATTTATACATTATCTTCCAACGGTTTTCAACCTCTCTATGTAAAACAATATATCTCCTCTCAGTTATAAAAACTATCTCTTTCTTTCTCTCTATCACCCATCTCTCCCTCTCATCTCCTCCCCTTTTTCATCCTCCCCCCCCCCCTCTCTAAATAAAATATTTTTCCCAATATCACACATCAATCTAAAACCACTTTTCATATGTTGATTTAAAACTGCACTATCCACAAGTGTTTTTTAGCCTTCATATCATGTTCTCCTGTTTTATCTGATGAAAACACAAATATTATTGCATGATGATGTTTGTTTTTGAAATGCGCATAATAAAATAGATGGAACTCCTTTAACCATCTTTTGATCTTATATTATGTATACTCCAGTCCTACAAACTGTAGAGTGCTTCTTATCCGATATCTGCATTGCTTTATTGTACTACAATAAAACTCACCTCCTACATATATATATATATATATATATATATATGTCTATATATGTATGTATCTGTATTTGTATATTTGTTTGACAATGTGTATCTATCTATGTGTATATTTATATATGTACACATGTGTATGTGTACGTGCGTACAGATCTGTATATGCAGGGGTGTTTTACTGTGTGTATGTATGTGTATGTATGTATGCAACTTATTTATTTGACAATGTGTATATGTATGATGTATGTGTATGTGTGAGTGTGTGTATATACGTGTACAGATGGGTTTTTTATGTGCGTATGTATGTATGTATATTAGTATAGTTGTTCGACAAAGTGTATATATATGTGTGTATGTATGACGTATATGTATGTGTGTATATACGATGTATATGTATGTGTAAGTGTGAGTATGTGTATATATATATATATATATGTGTGTGTGTATGTGTACAGATATGGGTGTTTTTATGAGCGTATGTATGGGTATGTATGTGTATGTATGTGTATGTATGTCTATGTATGTATGTGTATGTATGTATGTGCATGTATTCTATGTATGTCTATGTATGTCTATGTATGTATGTCTATGTATGTCTATGTATGTATGTCTATGTACGTCTATGTATGTATATGTATGTATATGTATGTCTATGTATGTCTATGTATGTATGTCTATGTATGTCTATGTATGTATATCTATGCATGTCTATGTATATCTATGTATGTATGTATCTATACTTGTATATTTGTTTGACAATGTGTATATATATATATATATATATATATATATATATATATATATATATATATATATATATATATATATATGTATGTGTATGTGTGAGTATGTGTATATATGTGTGTGT
>OZ024742.1:177899268-177926768 GCA_964016885.1 Eledone cirrhosa
TTGCACAAAATTATTAATACAGTGTACGTATATATAATATATATATAATATATATATATATATATATATATATATATATATATATATATATATATATATATATATATATATATATATATATATATATATATACTCACATATAGATATAGATATATGCGTGTAAATGTGTGTGTGTGCGTGTGTGCGTGTAGGAGTGTGAGGGTAAGTGTGTTTTAATATGTGCGTTTATCTTCATATAGAGGTGAGATAGTTGAAGATTCCTTTTTTTAAATACATTTTTCGAATATATTCATTCATATTAATATATATAGTTATTATATATAATATATATATATGCATAATTACACACACATATATATATATGCATAATTACACACATATATAAATATGCATATATATATATATACATGGTGGCTGCCAACTCGTTTTCGAGTACGGCCACTACTTTATATCCATGTAGGAGAACCCCTACCGATGCGCTGAACGAGTGTGACTTTTTAGTCCAGCCAGCGACTTGGAAACTCTGGTACAAACACTACACTTGTGACAATTATTGACACATAGTGTTGGGCCCATGGTACCATGTGACGACAAGTGCAGAGAGATCTCCAGATATAAAGCAATGCCTGTGCCGTGAAGATTTTATAGTGAGCAAAGGCACTGCACAACGCCAGTCCCACTCTCTTAACCAAGATGATATTTACCAAAAAGAAGAACAAGTCAACATCATTGGATACCATCAGGGTTGCAGGTGTTATATCAGAGTTTTCCTTCTCCTAGAATTCTGCCTTGACAAAGGCTAAGGGGTCATCTCTCCCATATATACATACATATATATATATATATATATATATATATAGTCACTTATATATTATGAAATACTGTTGGCTTCTTGCTCACAATAATTTCTATATTTTCATATATAAATATATATATATATATATATTTTATATTATTTTATATTATATATATTTTATATTATATATAT
Organism: Eledone cirrhosa; assembly: GCA_964016885.1. NCBI lineage: Eukaryota > Metazoa > Mollusca > Cephalopoda > Octopoda > Eledonidae > Eledone > Eledone cirrhosa. The sequence continues at coordinate 177,900,257 of OZ024742.1, forward strand.
ATATTTTATATTATTTTATTTCATTTTATTTTATTTTATTTGGATTCTTCTTTGGATACCCCCCCCCCCCCATGTACACATAAACTTATTGCTAACCCCTTCAAATATATTATGATTATATTTAATCCCCCCTTTTTTATGCTCCTTTCTATTATATAATACAGTATATTGATTATGATTTTATGCTCCTTTGTATCCTGCATACATTTCTTTTTTTCTGTCCCTATTAGCCTACCATAATTCTGCTTAAGTCAGTTTTTTAGATATCGTTATGTAAATGATAGTAGATTATTTCATTCCTTTCTATATATATTTATAGTGAAATATTAATGTTTACGGATTTTGATCACTTAAACCATAGCTAATATTGTATTGCCTTATTAGGTATTTTAAATATTTTCAATATTAATTTATCAAATAGGGTTTTCTAGTCATTTATCCGGGTTGTTTCCTAAGTTTTTACTTAACTGCATGTGAGACCTAAGTAAATACTTTTGTTTTTGTTTTTTGATTTCCGGTCGATTTTATTTATTTATTTATCAATACTACTGTGCATAGTATTGTCTGGCCCTTATTCACTCATTCACATATGTGTCTGTTTACCAACCTTGTAATTATAAGTAATTATATATTATATTATGTTCATTATTTTATATTGAAGTTGTTATTCAACTCTTTGTAAATGTAATATTGATCTTTGTTACTTACCGATGATTTTATGTACCATTATGATATGTTAAATTTTATATATCATGTAAGATGTTTATATATTTTTGTACCATCATAATTTTGGGTATTGTACAATTTATATTTTTTTCTCACCTGCTCTCTAACTCTATATGAATTGATTTGTTAACTTACATGCCATTATATATTATATATTATTATATTATTATTATAGTGTTATTGTGACATCTATATTGTTTGTGTAAATTAACCGGAGATTATCTATTATATTATATTATATATTATATAATTATATAGTCTATTATATATTATATGTGTTACTTTTAATCATTTCATTACTTCATGTTATACTGTATATTAGATATACGTATTATTTTTATTTTTATTCCTATTATGCTTATTTATATTTAAACTCTTAATAAGGTTTAATTTGTGCTGTTAATGATGGAAATGTGTATTGATGTATATGTATATGTGCGTACGTGTGCGTATATATATACATATGTATAGTGTGCCTTTTAATTTTAATTTTAATTTTAATATTGTTACAAGTATATTCTATTATATTATATTGTATTACATATAGTACAATAATTCCCGCTCTATATAACCACCTTTGTTTAGCTCTAGTTTTTTGCTTTGGACTATATTTGTAATATGGTGCAAAATGTTATCCACCTCCTTAGTGATTTTTATTATATTTTTACCCATAATCTTCCAATACTTTAGTGTATGTACACTCCATATTCTTCGGGGTTTTCGGCTTGTATTGGCCGATAGTGCTTCTTGTGGTTTTGATTGCCCTGATGAGTCCTTAATAGGACGAAACATTGTTGACTAATAAAGACTTTTGATGTATTGAAGGCTTCTTTGTTTTATTTTCATAATTCTTCGGCTCTGTTTAATTACATTGAGCTATACCTTTTACTGTCATTTCTATAATACGAAGAGGGTGTTTAACTCCAACACCCTCCAGTATTTTAATCCTTATATATATATATATATATATATATATATATATATATATATATATATATATATACAGGGTGTGGACGATATTTGTTCGCAATTTTCAACTGCTAATTTTATGCAAATGTTTTTTACTTCCGTTGTCACTCTTGTCTTCATAAAAACAGTGACTATATTTCCATTATTTACTTTCAGAATAATTGATTATGAATAATTTTGAACCTCCAAATTTGTGGAAGAGACACGGAGATCTTGGAATCCGCCCCGGTAGGACTTCCAAGACCAGAAGATCAACACCCAGAATAACAGGTGGCTCGCTGCCAAAGACGTGCCCAGAGTCATGCAGACAAAGTTTCCAGCGACAACATTGGTCTTAGGTGTCGTCAGCAGTCAAGGTGACGTCATGCCACCTCACTTCTTCCCTGAGGTCCTCAAGCTCAACACCGATGGCTACATCCGCGTTCTGAGCAAGGTAGTAATGCCCTGGATCGACCAGGTAGCTGTAGGTAGGCCGTACGTGTGGCAGCAAGACTCAGCGCCCTGCCATACCAGCCGAAAGACCCAAGCCTGGCTGTCAGAGAACTCGTCGACCACACTTCACCTGACATCTGGCCTCCCAGCTCGCCTGGCTGCAACCCCCTCGACTTCTTTGCGTGGGGCGCAGTGGAACAAGACACCAACAGATCTAGCTGCAATATGAAAGACGTTTGAAGGCCAGGATCACAAGTGCCTTTAGGGGCCTAAGTCAGGAACAGTGACGAAGGCCTGTAGCCGGTTCCGAGGCCGCCTTGAGGCCGTCATCAAAGCCAATGGCGAGTTTATCGAGACAAACTGACCCAAGTTTGATAAATAAATCTTTAAAAATAAAACTACCCTGTTACTTTTTACTAGACAGTAATCTTGCTGTAATTATTGTACTACAATAAAACTCACCTCCTACACACACATATATATATATATATATATATATATATATATATATATATATATATATATTAAAATAACAGATAAAAGTTTAAGCAAAGAATCGGTACTTTCACCCTTAACGGGATCTTCTGAAACTAAAAAAATCAATCCTGCGTTCACAGATTGATTATTTTAGTTTCAGAAGATCCCGTTAAGGGTGAAAGTAGTTATTCTTTGCTTAAACTTTAATCTGTTACTTTAATAAATATTTGTTCTACGGTTCTTATATATTTGATATATATTTATCCTTATCGAGCCCTCTTTGGATTTTAGTCTACAAATTTATTATTATTACTATATATATATATATATATAAGAGAGTATTGAAGTTTGCTTGAAGCATTGTGGAATAATAGGTAAATATCTTTAAGTCGTTTGGAAGCCTTGACACTGCAAATGGGTAAATCTCCGGGTGACAAGATCTGGAGGTGGAGAGAGAGATGTAAGTGGGTGTACGTTGAGATGCGTGGTGTGTATAAGACGTGTAGAGGAATGAAGGAAAGAGTATAAAGGATAAAATAAAAATAACAACACGAGAGAGAGTTACCTTGGGAGAGATTTAATTGTCCCTATATATTTCGGATTCACATCCACCAACTGGGGGTTTTTTCCGGGGTGGGGGAAAGGTTGTCTGTCGGAAAGGTGCGAAACGCGTCCTCCGCTGTTTGTTGTTTTGAATATCGATATTCAAAACAACAAACAGCGGAGGACGCGTTTCGCACCTTTCCGACAGACAACCTTTCCCCCACCCCGGAAAAAACCCCCAGTTGGTGGATGTGAATCCGAAATATATAGGGACAATTAAATCTCTCCCAAGGTAACTCTCTCTCGTGTTGTTATTTTTATTTTATCCTTTATACTCTTTCCTTCATTCCTCTACACGTCTTATACACACCACGCATCTCAACGTACACCCACTTACATCTCTCTCTCCACCACCGGATCTTATTACCCGGAGATTTACCCATTTGCATTGTCGAGGCTTCCAAACGACTTAAAGATATTTACCTATATATATATATATTTCGTTTCTGAATTTGTTTAGCAAGATTCTTTATCTGAAAACGTGTGTTGAAACCGATATTGTTATTGGCAACATGACCCTCCCAAAGTATAACAATATATATATATATATATATATGTGTGTGTGCGTGTGTGTGTGTGTGTGTGTGTGTGTGTGTGTGTGTGTGTGTGTGTGTGTGTGTGTGTGTGTGTGTGTGTGTGTGTGTGTGTGCGTGTGCATAATTGCATATACATATATATTATAGATAAATACTATTAAACATACACACGCATCTTATCGCTTTCATTTTCAAACAGATTCCCTGAAAGATAGTGAAAAAGAGAGAAAGAAAGCGGTTTGAAAGAGATAGAGACTTATAGAAAGACCATATAGAATAGAGAAGAGAGACAATGGAGATAATTAGATAGATCGATAGATTTGAGTGCAGTGTTGCATACAGAGGAATTATATATTCAAATATCCACTGAGAATCATTTTCATTTCAACAGAATCGTATTTATTTAGGAATAATTTCCGCTGTTTGATTTCTTGAATAAAAGTTACCTTCTTATTCCTAATTGTTATTCTACTCTTGTAGAAGTGAGACCAAATAATATTGAATTCCAGATTCTATTGCCAAAATTCCTGCATCACTACACCAAAAAGCTGATGTCATTTTTAACAGTTCGCTTAAGAGACTCTTGAACAATACCGAGAATATTGTTCAATTAAATATCTAATTTTGGTTTAAGTCACTGATGAGTGTTTTGTAGTGATAGAAGTGGAGACATATGTAAGGAGGTGAGTGTGCGTGTTTGTGTATCAGAGAAAGTAAGAGAATGAGGGAGGATGTGTATGTGTGTTTAATTAGCGTTTGGTAGGTGAAGATTGGTGGTGTCCATTGGCTGGTGGTTTGATCGTAGTGGCTATATGGTTGCTGTCTGGTATTGGTTGGTAATTGTTCGTGGTTTGTTTGTTGTATTAACTGTAAATTTCTTGTAATTCGTAGTTCATGTTTAGTGGCTGGTGTGTTATGTATTCAGTTTCGTGTTTGCTCTTATTACCGTGTGGCTTTTAATTGCTGGTGAAAGGTTAGTGTTCAACTGAAATATCTAAGGATCTGTGTATGTAAACGAAGATTTGGGTAAGATAAGTATAGAAAAGATTTAATTTCTTCGTAGGGCGTTTAGCAGTGTGCGTTTCTTGCCAGACCATATGGGTTAGCCACAATATGAACCACACGGGTCAAAGATAGGGGTCATTTTGCTAATTTTAAAGGGCAGGAATCAGTGTTGAAGTGGTAGATTTAACAGAGAGAGAGGATACAGTGCATTAACAGGCAAAATTTAGAATATTTGTGAATATATATTTCAATATCATTTTAAAGGTCTTTTATTACCCTGGGTATTGCATAAAATGTTTGTGGACAGAGGTTATGCTGTATTTGTTATGAGCACAGTACTGTAATATTGTTTACATTGTGCTGTATCAGTAACTTTTTAAGGGTACTGACCTTGAGATGGAAAGAAACCATATGGAATATAAAATCCCAAATAGTTTACAATGGAAATAGGCTTATTAGATATGTCTTTTAGACGACAGAATACTGAGCTTAAAGTGACAAGTATACATTCTATCACAGTAGATTACTAGACTTCCCAAATAATCTGTTTGTTACTTACTGAGTTTTCAAATGTTTATACTAATATAGCATCAGTGTACTTTTAAGACAATATACCACATTTACAAGGTTTCAGGAGGATAGTACAAGCAAAAGGAAAACCATTTGTATACACAATTACAAGGTGAAATAGTTTATATAACCATTTAAATACACACAAAACATGCTATATTCACTGTTCGGGAAAATCTTATTACATTTTCTAAAAAGAATGATACTTAAATTTACTATGTATTATGAATTATAAAAACGTTCCCCTGTAATTCTACGATCCGTTCTATGACTGCAGATGCCTTGGAAATGTGACAGTTGCCATCTTGCAGGAACTATTTAGTAATTCATAATAAACATCACTCTTAATAATGCAAATATTCCTCAGATGTGACAGTAGTATGAATGTATTTACAACAGTTTTCGTGTGTTTTTAAATAGGTACACAGATTCTAGCATCTTCAACACAGTCTCAGGTGAAATCATTTGCTAACACCGAAACTCAAAGATTTAAGAGCTCATTGATTTGAAATAAATAATATATATATATATATATATATATATATATATATATATATATATATATATATATATATATATATGTGTGTGTGTGTATATATATATATATATATATATATACACATAAATAAATACATTCATGCATATATACTCATATATTTATATATGTATGTGTGTGCGTATGTGTGCGGTTGTATTATACATGTATGTATATATAAGCATATATATAAACTATGTACATATATATGTAAATATATATATAAATAGATATATATATACGTAGATATATATACATACATATATATACATATATATACGTGTATATATATATATATATGTGTGTGTGTGTGTGTCTGTGTGTGTGTGGGTATTATATATATATATATTACTCTATTACTCTATTACTCTATTACGTGTTCAAGCCGTGAAGCTGAGGCCATTCTAAAGTAACGTCATATATATATATATGTGAGCGTATACAATTTTATGTTTTCCTGAAACAAATTAATACTGGTATATATATATATATATATATATATATATATATATATATACATATACCAGTATTAATTTGTTTCGGGAAAACATAAAATTGTGTTCATGCGATTTCTAGAGTGATCTTATCACGTTTTATAATCTTGATGGCAAAATAAGCATCCGATTTTGCTGAATTTACCGTCAAAGCAAACACAAATTATATTAGAATTATCCTTCAAAATCCCAAAGTTAATTCCACTGGAGTAATTTGCACTGCAGCCATTTATCTTTGAAGAAAATGCAAATGTCAATCTTGATAATTACCTTTTTATATCGCAACATTTACCATTTCGCTTTGTTAGAAAAGGGTGGAAAAAAAAACATTTAGCAAGCAATTAGTTTGTAATATGATGGCATACATTTTTTTTTAAACACAATTCAACATTCCATTTTAAAAAAGACGTCAACATTTCATTAAAAAATATTTCACATTTAGTTTTAAAAGACATCAATATTTGGGTGACAAATAGACCGTGCCACTAGAGCTTCGGATAAAATTTCTTAATATTCCACACGGCTCGCGGCGCTTTTATTTTAAAATCTGTGGAGATCATCTATGCTTTTCATCCGTTCGAGGCTTTATAAATATCTACCAATGAAGTGGCGGTTAATTGGCTGAATTATTAAAGGGTGATGTTTTTCACGTGATGTTTTTCACGTTTCAGCGCATTTTGCGTTCCAATTCCGCTTCTTTCTAACAGTAGTTGCAACGAACAGATATCAGAATGGAACGGTTCAAGAGAATATTTTTTAATTAATGAGATATGGTGATCGGCTTCTTTCGTTTATTCTTCCTTTTTTTTTTTTTTAAATTTCCTTGACATTTCCAAAGCTTAATGTGTATTTCCTCCGCATTACCATCCTCGGTTATACGTCGTCTATCTTTCCATGCAAGCATGGGTTATATAAAAACTGGAAATTATTCCAGTTTCGTGTGGTATTAAGGGACGAAGGGCACAAAACTCCTTTTTTTTTTGGCGCGGCGCCTGTACATAGTAAGGTTATCACCAGCTTACATTGGTGTTCATTGTTAACTGAAATAACTGGAACAATGGGAACTGGAGTAACTTGCTCGAAAGTACTATATTCCCTCAACGTATCACCCAAGCGAAACCACGACCTTACGATCATGGGAATTACTCACAAACATCAACGCTGAGTGCACTCATAAATTGGCTTTCTAAATGTGTAGCCACTCCAAATCTCAAAGGTAACACGCCGAACGTTACTAGTTTTCAGAGTATTACACATCTCAATGTTTGAGGTGAGAATTATATCATACATGAGTCATAATTTTACGTACATATTTAGATTTTATCACTGCACTTGTGAACTTTTCTAAACATATTTGATTCAATCGTGTATTGAATAACTCCAAATTCAAATTGTGATGTTTGGGGATTTTTATTTGTGTTTTATAAAGCATATTCAATAATTTAATTCAGTATTTTTCTGCTTCAAAATCTGAGAGGAATTAGTGAAATATAATTTGCATTCAAAATTTTTAAAACTTTTCGGTTTTTAGCGGTTATATTTTTTTATTTCTATTCTACTCTTTCTAAACTTCTCTTTATTTTACATTTGCCATCCCTGGGCTCCCGTATTTATTATTCCCAATAATTAATTATGTCTAAAATAGGCTAAATTTCAAACATTTCTATATATAATATTGTACATCTAGGTACATCGCAATTCTATTACCAATAATTCTGCAAGTAAAGCGGAATCTATGCTTCGCTGAAGCGGTGTAATACTACGGAGATTTGTCATGGGTTGACGTTTCTTCAACTCATAATTATTTTCAAGATTATTGGATTGGCAGTATCGGTAGAGGGTCGGACGCCATGCTTTCGAGTATATCTATATAGGGATACCTGAAAACTAAATAGGGATACCTGACAAGTAAATTGAAATATATACCCCGCATAATAAGGTCTAATAAGCTGGAATATGTAGTAATTTTACAGAATTACCGGAATAATGAAAACAATATTCCACATTTTTTTTTTAACACATATATTTCTACTCAGATTATTTGAATTCTGTACTAAACATGAAAAGATTAATTTGTCTATTGTTTTTTATGTTGATGGTGTTTGTGTGAATGTTTTTTACAGTAATGTTATTCAATAAACACGTATATAATATATCTCGAAGTAAATTATTGTTTATTCTATGTGCATTAATATGTTTTTCAAATCGTTCTTCAGTCTTATTTTGAAAAGTATTTTCGATTATAAAATTTATAGAATTATTTCCTTCGTTTTCTTTTATTGTTTTCTTAATATATATGTTTTTTAAATATATTCTAATATCTTAATGTGTTTTATACAATCTAAAGTCGCAAATGTTTAACTCAAAAGAAATGTAACTTTTTGACTCCTAACTCTTACAAATGATTGAATACAACAAACTCCGATAAACTCAAAACATTGTTCTCATCGTTCTCTAAAAGAAATAAAAATAATTATTTTCTCTAAAATCTGTGAAAGTTGTTTACTCCATTTAGCTTTAAAGAACTCTGCTCAAAGGAAGGTCAACCTCTTCCTTTTCAAATATAAAAAAAACTATTACCCTCACAACACCTGATTATTTCAAATCAATAAAATGTTGGAAAACTACTTTCTGTTTTTGTCAATAAAATTATAATATATATCTTTATTTATTAGTTTAATTTGTTTGAGTAAATCATACATTTTAATATATTCAATATTTTTTCAATGTAGTTAAAAATTGTAATCAGGAAATGTTGATTTTTGTTTTTCTTAAAAGTATATTTTAGTAAGTAAAATACGAAGAGGTGGTGCTTAATTAGAACTGACTTGCGGCCAAACCATAACAAAGGTATGGAGAGATGAATGGATAAATCGATAGATAGATGAGTGGAAGGACAGGTTAATTTTAAACCTAGTGGAGTCTATCGCGCCTGGTTTCGTTCTACATTTTGCACAGACGTCGATTTCGTACGTTTGAGATCAATAAATAGAGTAGCAATCCAGTATTGGGGTCGATTTTCTCTTCACATTCTTTCTCTCTCGGTCTCGCTATCTCTCTTTATCTCTCTCTCTCTCTATATATATATGTATATATATATATATATATATATATATATATATGTGTGTGTGTGTGTGTGTGTGTGTGTGTGTGTGTGTGTGTGTGTGTGTGTGTGAGAGGGGGGGGGGGTGACAATGTAGCAATTCTGGAGATATGGTAAAATTTGGGGCTTGAGTAGCGCATTTGTTCCGGTTACGAACATAAGTGAATAATATATATATATATATATATATATATATAAAATTGTTAAACAATATTCAATGATTATGTCAAAGAATGAGTTTTACAGTAGATTGGAAGCACTCAACGGTAAAATCATTTTCTGGAGTTATTAATATTAAAATATAAGTATTAATAAAATAGATGTTCTTTTGATCAATTACATTTTATTATACATATTTCGGATGTACAACAGTACGAGACAAAATATAATGATACTGACATACCCTGAGATGTTAGTTGGTTAAGATTTAATCAAGGTACCTTGATTAAATCTTAACCATTTAACATCTCAGGGTATGTCATGTATCATTATATTTTGTCTGATGAGGACGTACTGTTGTACATCCGAAATATGTATAATAAAATGTGATTGATCAAAAGAACATCTATTTTATTAATACTTATATTTTAATATTATATATATATATTATTAAAGTGTTAAACAATATTCAATGAGTATGTCAAAGAAAGTATGTCAAAGAAATATATATATATATATGGAAGAAATCAGAGTTTCAATCTGAAGATAGATTGGCTGCGACATATTTAGAATGTTCAAGCCATATTGTGTTTCGGGGCGGCGCTCCTACATGTTTTTAACGAACTAACGTGTCTTTAATTTGATATTTTAAGGAGGATCTTTCACTTCGTGTTATGTCGAGCGGTGAGCAATTGTAACATGCTTTCATACTCTCCAGAAATTTTACTGTAAAGATACTTGATGCCGCTTTAAAATAAATATTCTGTTTTTGGTGAACTTTCTTCAGAAAATGATTTCTAGGGAAGGCTTTATCATATCATATTTTACAGAGTTTGGTGTGTACATCCCTTCCAGTAGTTGACTGGAACTATATTTTATCGAACCCGGAGAAATGAAAGCATATTTGAACTGATGCTTAAATTCAACAATTCAAGAATATTTTATTGTCTAAAGTTATTGTACAACCCTATCCACAATATGAATAGTATTAATCCGAAACTCCCAAGAAAGATGGTTGTCAATGAAAAATGAAAAGCATAATTGAAATGATGCTTAAATCTATCAATTCAAGACATTATTGAATATAATATTTTATTTTACAAAGCGATTTTACAATCTTATCCACAACATATGAGTATTATTAATACGAAACTACCAAGATATATTTCTGTAAATTGGATGGATTTTCTTTCAGGAAGGAAACTGGATTTTCATGGACTTATTTCAATTAATATTTTTTCTGTGCAAATTTCTCTATTTACATGAAATCAGGCATTTTAAGTAATGAAGTAACACACAAAAGAATACGATAGCAGAAGCTTTGATTTCCGGAACCCTGTTTGGTTTCTCTCAATCGACAAAGAAATACATAAATTATGAATCCAGGAGGAATTATCTATGTTGCATTTAAAAACTTAATCACGGAAGCTTTTATATAAGATGAAGACTTCTTTTTGTTGATTCTTAAACATTTGGAAAAGGAAAGTTCCATTCAGTGATAAATTGACTGGCACTTACAAAAATGGATTTCCTTAATTGAAACGAAAGTATTTAGGATGCATTGAATTAAATAGTTATTAATGGAGTTTTGTGTGGAAAATAAAACAGGAAGTAATAAAAGAAAAACTCTTGTTTTTTTATATATAGTTGTGTTATGTTTGAGTGTATATATGTATATATATATATATATTGTAGATATGTATATACTCATATATATATATATATATTGTATATATTATATATATATATATATATATATATATATATATATATATATATATATATATATTGTAGATATGTATATACTCATATATATATTGTATATATTATATATATATATGTGTGTGTGTGTGTGTGTGTGTGTGTGTGTGTATGTGTATGTGTGTGTGTGTGTGTGTGTGTGTGTGTGTGTGTATGTGTATGTGTGTGTGTGTGTGTGTGTGTGTGTGTGTTTATATATTATAAATATACACATATATACCATACATATATATTGATACATAAATATATATTATATATGTGTCTGTGTGCGTGTGTGTGTATGTGCGCGTGTGTGTTTTAATGCAGTTAACATTTTGTGCCAAAGTGGGAATCATTTTGCTTTAATTTACTTTAAATTTATCTAAGAGCAGGGTTTATTTATAGTATTTGTTTAGATTGGAAACATTAGACTCATTGGAAACATAATGATGATTTCTCTTTGCGCTTATAAAGAATAAAAGGATCACATGTTTTGAGTTTTGATTTAACTTTTCATAGGAGAGAAGAATATTAGATCAAATCTATAATGTATGATTTTAATGTTTTCTTAACACATTAGCATCATTTTGTTATTAATTTCCTCTTATATGGGCTAGTGGGTAGGTTGATGAGCTCACGATTATAAGGTCATAGGTTCGAATTCTGGTGTGGGCGGCACGTTGTGATGGTGAACACAATATTTTAGTTTCACGCTGGTTTTTCTTCTAGAATTTGTAAACTGTAGATATGTTGCTCCCTCTGCCTATCGTGGCGAGCAGCTGAAAACAGTATGCTCCAATGAAAAGACTAATAGAAACATTGTTTCCTTTATCCAATCTGATATTCGGCACTTTCCTTTCTTTTTTTATTCCATTTCATCATACACATCTACACTATATAAGTGATTCCAAACCTCTTTCGTCTCATGTCCTTCTTTGATATTACAAAACAATGGTGCCCCATCATGATCTCACAATTTAGTATAGAATATAGTATATACCATAGTATAAGCATATCATACAACATAGTATAAAGGCATATTATATGACATAGTGTATAAGCCGCATGTTCCACATTTAGAAGCACAGTTTGTTTCTATCATAGGTAAAAGGTGGTATATTGGGATTTAGTAGAAGAGAGGACATCAATTCAATATAATCATAATTGTTTCTACTTTTTGCACAATGCCAGCAATTATCCCAGTGTATTACTGGTACTTTATTTTATCGACCCCGTAAGAATGAAAGGCAAAGTTAACCTCGGCGGAATTTGAACTCAGACCATAAAGGGCCGTAACTCTTTGCTACAAAGCATTGCGTCCGACCCTCTACTGATACTGCCAATCAATATAGTCATAATGACGAGCGGTCCGCAAGAGGTAGCTGTCGAACGTGCCCGAAATCGGACGCTGTCGTCTCAGAAATGAAGAGACCCATCATCATTTTTCTCCTCCTCATCATCATCATCATCGTCGTCGTCATCATCACCATCATTATCATCATCGTCGTCATCACCATCATCATAACGTGTCATATTCTGCCAAAAAACCTCGAGGATGACATATTTCATCTGTGATACAGAGAATGTGTTTGTTTGGAGGAAAACGAGACAATTATTGATTCCTTACGACCTTTACGCGGAGGTCTGCAATCTGTTCTGGGAGACAGAGAAGCACGAATCATTTCCAGTACTAAATCACAGTTCAATAAAGCAGTGGTTAGATCTACCTTTAGGAACCTATGCCCAATATTTTCATTAGATGCAATACCAGCTGAAATACAATAAATACGTAAACATACGCCCTCGTCCATATGGTGTAAGTTATGTAAGCCTTGATCCATATGTATTACATTGCAGATCTAAAACCTATATTATGGATATATTTATAAGAATAAATATGTGTATGGAAGAATAATCAATGCTCAGACATGGTAAAGTATAGAATAACTTGTAGGAACAGAAAAGATAAGGGTTATGATCAGGAAACATTAAGTTGTCATTGCTACTGGATTTTCTGATTTCGAAACTCTCTTTATGTAAGTTGTCCATTAATCATTCTTTTTTTTAAAATCTAATATGTATTGTAACTGGATGTCGGATGGTCAAATTCCTAGTCTATGATCGTGGTGTGGTTACTGTGTTAATAAATGAGTTGAGCAATATATAATATAGCGAAAACGCCAAAACTAAAAACAAAAAGAAAGAAAACAAAAAGATGTTATTCAATACAAAATATAAAGGTGAAAAAACATTGGTCTGTAACATTGCTTAATGCAGAACTAAACCCAGTTATTGCATATATGTGAAATAACAGAGGAAGCTAATATATATATGTAATAATAATAATAATAATAATAATAATAATAATAATAATAATAATAATAATAATAATAATAATGATTTCTTTATTGGCCACAAGGGTTTACATCAAGAAAAACATTACAGACGTCACAGGACGGTACAGGACGGTACGATGTTGGTTTTGTGGGTGTAAAGATTTTTATTATTTATATAGGCACAAGGCCAGCAATTACCCAGTAAAGTACCAGTAATGCACTGGGTAATTGCTGGCCTTGTGCCTAAAGTAGAAACAATTATTTATATAAGAAAAGAAAAAGAAAAAGACATAGAAACATATATATATATAAACAATAAAAATGAAAATCGAAACAATAAAAAATTCCCCAAGAGGGGGCAAACCCCCGAGGGTTACTCGTGGCGAAAGCCACACAAAAGACCACGGCCACCCTGACCACCGGGGCAGGCGCCCTCTCTCAATTTTTCCATTTCTCAAACTACAGGCGTATATTCAGAGCGGTCCCGTTCACTCGGACCATTTCTTGCTATATTCACCCACCATTCAACAAACTTGCTAGAAGGCATCACTTGCCTCTCCACCATGATTTTCTTCTTCAATTGAAACTTGAAAAAGTTAATTAGGGATTCTGTCTTTAACCCTTTCAACCTTGTCCATCATACAATCTCTTTCGCCATGGCCACCAGGCAGATGAAAACCGCCTGCACTTCCCCCTCGAAGGAAGACGGCGAGACCATCTGCACAATGGACTCAGTCGATAACCGGATCAGTCCTACACGCGACAGCAACTGTTCGACATAGCTCCACAAGTCAGCAATGCTCGGACACTGAACGAGTGTGTGCACGACGGTTTCGTCGCTCTGCGCGCATCTCGAACAGGCTCGGCTGACGGCACTTCCGTGCCTGTAGAGCTTATCTCGAACCGACAGCGCTCCCCGGTAGCACTGCCAGGCCAGGGATTTTGGGAAGTTATCCATAGGCCCCGGGCTGAAAGTTCTCCGAAGAGAACAAAGAGCTGATTTTATTCGACGCCCAGGATCTCTCCGAGAATGCCGTCGCTCTTCCCCTCTACTAGTCCTCTGTAGAACGCCGAGGTGGATATTCCACCGATACTGGTGCCCAGCTGGCAGAGGGCAGTGAGCGCCTGGAGACATTCCAGTTTCCAAGCGCTATCCCTCGGTCTTTTGCTGACCAGGACTGCAGCTCCGTCAAGGAGCTGTGGGAAAACGTGCCTGGCGAACGGCGACCACACGTATTCACCATCGAGGAAGCACCAGAGATGTCGCAGCCTCAGCGCATGTTTGCCCATCATCAGCCATAATAATAATAATAATAATAATAATAATAATAATAATAATAATAATAATAAGTGCAAAGTAAACAATCTACCACATTCTGAGAAATGGTATGAGCATAGGCCAGAGGCGGTGATGGAGAACAGTCAGGTGAAGGTGCTGTGGGATTTTAGGATACAGACGGACAAAAAACTGGAACACAATAGACCTGACCTGGTGGTTGTGGACAAAGAAAAAAGATCGTGCCTGATTGTGGATGTGGCCTGCCCGTTCGACACGAGAGTGCAAGAGAAGGAGAGGGAGAAAATTAACCGATACCAGGACCTAAAGTGGGAGGTGAAAAGGATTTGGAACTGCCATGAAGTCAAAGTGATCCCGATTGTCATAGGCGCACTGGGGACTATCTCCAAAGGTTTCCAGGGATGGTTAAAGAAAATCGGCCCCTTCACGCTTTTTGGAACGCTTCAAAAGGCATGCTTGCTTGGAACAGCAAGAACCCTCCGATACGTCCTGAATATCTGAGGCTGCAGGTAGTGGCTTGATATTCAATCCAACGGACTTTCCAGTTAACCAACATCAATGACTGAGATTCAAGGAATAACAATAACAATAATAATAATAATAATAATAATAATAATAATAATAAATATTCAACTTTGTATTGTACACTGTATATCCAAAAAAATAAAATGGCTATAAATGGAAGAAGAAGAACCCCCCCCCCCTCCTCTCCTCTGGCTACACTATATAGGACAGCTAAACTCACCAACACCAGAAACTAGATACACCACCCACCCCATCATCTGTGTACACTAAACACAACAGCATTTACACCTTCACCGCCACCGCTCACTACGGCCATCATTACCACCACTATCCCATCACCGCCGCCACCACCCCTTGACTCCTTCACTGCTGCTGCCACCGCTACAGCACCATCACTACAGTAATACGGTCGCATCACCGCCACCACTGCCTCGGTATCGACATCACCACCACCACTGTCTCAGTATCGCCAACGCCGCCATTCTCTGCTGGCTGCCACTTCCACATTATAGAATTCCTACTACTAACAAAGAGGAAGGCATCAAAATATATAGATAGACTCAAAAGAAAAAAGAAAAAACAAACAACAAAACCAAAGCAGCACAGCAACAACAGCAAAAAACGAGAAAAACAAACAGAGAAAAACAAAAACAAAAAAAGAATCCCCAAAAACGTAAAGAAAATAAGAATGAAGAGAGAAGCAAGCGGACGGACAGAGAAGAGGGGGGGGGGAGTAAAACTTAAAAAACAAAAACTAAGTCAGACATTCGAATACTACATTACAATGAAACTTATGCTTATTCATTTTTGGGGCCCTTTCTGCCCGTGTGTTTGTTTGTCTATGTGTGTTCGTATACAGCGTGGTGATAATGCCACACAAGGGCCAAGTGGGATGGCGGATCCACAGATGGCTATGTAAACATACATTCGCCAATCCTCGATAAGAGTGTTTAAATATCGAACATAAACAGTTCGAATAACGGTGAAATGGAGACTAGAACGTCATGTGACAGACTCTCACCCAACAGGTGCCCCCTGGCTCAGCAGCAGGAACCTGACTGTCAACCAAATACTGCTGATGTTGGAGGAAGAAGAGGAAGGAAAGGGGCCAGAACCAACTGGACGAAAGAATTGAATAGAACTGTTATGCAATGCTACCTGAAAAGTAACCCCAAGGAGAGGGGCTACAGGAGACGGATGCATAACATCTGGAACGAGATTGGTTTATTTAAATTAGATGAACAAAAATTGGCCGGGCAGGCTCGGGTAATAAGAACTAATGGGTGGATAAGCGAGCTGGAACTGGAGGAACTGAGCAGAGAGAATGGCTTGGAGATGGCGGGTGTAGTATGCCAGACAAGCGAGCCGGCGGGAAATGAAGGTGAGGAGGTCCTGAGAACGGAGGAACCACCCGAAGCAGACAATGATCTGAATACTGAGATAAATAATACCTGGAACAAAAATACGGCCACTGAGGAGATGAATGCTGACGGGCTAGGACAAGATTCGGTTGACATCCTAAATTTAGTGGTAGATGAGTTGAACAATGATAGTGGGAGACCTATGAACCTAAGATTTGTAGACAGGAAAAAGTTAAAAGAAACAACAGCTAAGGTAAACAAAGTCATCCCATACCTTGAGGCGAGGAGTCTTCACCAGTGCAACAATATCCTCAAAGCAACAGCAAATACGGTGAGGAAACTACTTGGTATAAAAGCGAGAGGAAACAACAGACAAGAAAGAGCAGAGCCGTGGTGGAAGAAGCGACTGAGTGGGCAAATCGGGGAAATGAGAAATGACATAGGAAAGCTTGAGTCACTACTGAATGGGACACTAAAAAACATAGGCACTAAAAATAGACTGGAAATAAAATACAAAACTAGGAGTAAAAAGCTAAATATTATCATAGAGGAATTGAAGCAACGCATTGTAGCAAAGAGTGCCAAAATCAGGCGATACGAGAACAGAGTCAGTCAGTATAAACAGAACCGCATGTTCGACAACAACCAGAAGATGCTGTTTGGACAGCTTGAGGGGAAAGAAAGAGGCAACGACTTGATCCCTGGGGCGGAACAAGCTAAAACATTCTGGAGAGGAATATGGGAGCAGGATGTTAGACACAATGCCCAGGCAGGGTGGATTGAGACAGTACAGAGGGAGATCGGTGAGCAGGCACAACAACAGACTGATTTGAGTATCACAGTTGAAACTCTTAAGGGGCAAGCCAAAAAACTAACCAACTGGAAATCACCAGGCCCAGATGGTGTGCAGGGGTATTGGATTAAACATTTAACATCCCTCCACCCGAAGCTGACGACCATGTTCAATGACTGCTTGGTGTCGGGTGAGGTGCCAGAGTGGTTGACAAAAGGTACCACAGTTCTGATAATGAAAGACCGAATCAAGGGTAATGATGTTACCAACTATAGACCTATCACATGTCTGCCCGTAATGTGGAAACTGTTGACGAGCATTGTGTCTGAGGAAATCTACCATCACCTCCACACAAACAACTTGTTACCGGACGAACAGAAAGGATGCCGAAAGAAGTCACGTGGTACAAAGGACCAGTTGCTTATTGATAAGATGGTAATGGGGAATTGCAGGAGGAGACACACAGATCTTGCCATGGGATGGATAGACTACAGAAAGGCATTTGACATGGTGCCTCATTCCTGGATCACCAAAAGCCTGGAGATCTTCAGGGTGGCAGATAACATCAGACAGTTGCTGGACAGGAGTATGGGGTCCTGGGAGACAGAGTTGACATCAACTGGAGTATCCTTGGGAAGCGTGAAGATCAAGAGAGGTATCTTCCAGGGAGATAGCCTGTCCACTCTGTTGTTTGTCCTTGCCCTGATGCCCTTGACCATTATGCTGCGAAAAGTGAGAGCAGGATACAAGTTGGGAAGGGGAGAGCTTACCATCAATCACCTCCTCTTCATGGACGATCTTAAGCTCTTCGGGAAAAGTGAGAAGGAGTTGGATGTGCTTGTTGACACTGTCCGTATTTTCAGCAGTGATATATGTATGCAGTTTGGTATTGGTAAATGTGGAGTCATTGTGATGAAGAGGGGTAGGTTGAGCAGAGTAACGGGATCCAGATACCAACAGGTGAGATGATAAAGGAAATTGACTCTGAGGAAGGATACAAGTATTTGGGCGTTCTGGAGGCTGATGGCATAAAGAACAAAAAATGAAGGAATTGTTAAGAACTGAATACATTCGGAGAGTAAGGAGCGTATTGAAGTCACATCTGAACAGCAGAAATGCCATAAGCGCAGTAAATTCCCGAGCTGTGTCTATTATTAGGTACAGTGCGGGAATTCTGAGATGGAATGTTGCTGAACAAAAAGAAATGGATAGGAAGACTAGGAAGATATTGACTATCTACAACATGTTCCACAAGAGGAGTGATGTCGATAGACTCTACCTAAGGAGATCTGAGGGTGGAAGAGGTCTTATCAGAGTAGAGGACTGTGTTCAGATGGAGAAAAACAACCTATACAAATACGTGACCTATAGTAAGGAGCCAATGCTCAGAGCTGTACTGAAGGAGGGGACAGTAGGCCAGGGGATATCCAAGGAGGAAATAACATCAAGGAGGAAGAGCAGCCTTAAGGGAAAATCCCTTCATAGTACCTTTTTTGAGAAAACTGAATTTAGAGATCCACAGACATGGAACTGGTTGAGAAGAGGAGACCTCAAAAAGGCTACAGAAGGAATGCTAATGGCTGCGCAGGAGCAGGCCCTCAAAACGAAGTGGTTGAAGCACCATATCTACAAGGAGGAGGCTAGCCCACTGTGCAGGATCTGTGGAGAGAGAGAGGAGACCGTGGCTCACATTGTGTCCGAGTGTAAACACCTAGCCCAGACCCACTATAAGGGCTGGAGACACGATGTGATGGGCAGGGTGATCCACTGGCACCTGTGCAAAGTAAACAATCTACCACATTCTGAGAAATGGTATGAGCATAGGCCAGAGGCGGTGATGGAGAACAGTCAGGTGAAGGTGCTGTGGGATTTTAGGATACAGACGGACAAAAAACTGGAACACAATAGACCTGACCTGGTGGTTGTGGACAAAGAAAAAAGATCGTGCCTGATTGTGGATGTGGCCTGCCCGTTCGACACGAGAGTGCAAGAGAAGGAGAGGGAGAAAATTAACCGATACCTAAAGTGGGAGGTGAAAAGGATTTGGAACTGCCATGAAGTCAAAGTGATCCCGATTGTCATAGGCGCACTGGGGACTATCTCCAAAGGTTTCCAGGGATGGTTAAAGAAAATCGGCCCCTTCACGCTTTTTGGAACGCTTCAAAAGGCATGCTTGCTTGGAACAGCAAGAAGCCTCCGATACGTCCTGAATATCTGAGGCTGCAGGTAGTGGCTTGATATTCAATCCAACGGACTTTCCAGTTAACCAACATCAATGACTGAGATTCAAGGAATAACAATAACAATAATAATAATAATAATAATAACAAAAAACAACCAGAGACCATTGACCATATAATTTCAATGTGCAGTCCTATAGCTCCAACCGAATACCTAAACATGCATGACAGAGCTGCACAATACATACATTGGATAATGTGTAAGCATTTTGACCTGCCCCATCAAAAGAATTGTTGGGAGCATCAACCACCTCCCATACTTGAAAAAGATCACATCTCAATCTTGTGGAACTTTAGCATCCAAACAGACCGAAAAATAGATGCAAACAGACCTGATATAATATTGAAAGACTTTCAAAAGAGGGTATGCCTGCTAATTGATATGTCTGTTCCAATAGACAAGAATGTATCTATAAAAACATTTGAAAATTGAACAAGTATAAGGACCTGGAGAGAGAAATTGGAAAAATGTGGAAATTGAGAACTAAAACAATACCAGTGGTTGTAGGCGCTCTGGGAATGATACCTAAGGGGTCTAATGATTACATATCGCAAATCCCAGGAAACCCGCGTATAGGAGAAATACAAAAGATAGTACTAATGGGAACTGCCCATATACTAAGGAAGATTCTGTCAATATAAGTACATCACAAGTCTAAACACTAAAGATGCATGTGTGAATATGTATGTTCTTTCTTGAACATGGCGGACCTTGTTGTCTCTTGAGGTCACTGGTTGTGACTTGGTGATAACTTGTATGAACATAAAGCAAGATAAATGCAACTGTAATAATAATAATAATAATGATAATAATAATCCCAGGAAACACGCGTATAGGAGAAATATAAAAGATAGTACTAATGGGAACTGCCCATATACTAAGGAAGATTCTGTCAATATAAGTACATCACAAGTCTAAATACTAAAGATGCATGTGTGAGTATGTATGTTCTTTCTTGAACATGGCGGACCTTGTTGTCTCTTGAGGTCACTGGTTGTAACTTGGTGATAACTCGTATGAACATAAAGCAAGATAAATGCAACTGTAATAATAATAATAATAATAATAATAATAATAATAATAATAATAATAATAATAATAATGAAAACACACATGGTGGAGAATAAGGAAGAAAACGCACATGGTGGATATATATCGTTATGGAATCGCTCCCGTAATTTTTTGATTTTTACTTATTTAAAACAACTGTGATAGAATAATTCTTATTACAAATGAAGTATAAGATTACAGATTTTTACGCTCAGCAAGCCATAACGCATCACTTTACGGCATAGGGCCCCAATATTTATTATTTAATTTTAGATCAGAAATGTTATAGTCGAAAAAGAGGAAAATGGCAAAATGGCTAAATGGCTAAATGGCCAAGTGGACAGACAGGCAAATAATTTCACCACCAACACCACCAACGCTACCATCACCACTACCACGCCAAAAACTCTAGTCAAGTTACCTCAACTTCTATTTCTACTTCAACTTCAACACCATCACTACAGTACTACGATCACATCACCATCATCACTGCCTCATTATCGCTAGCGCCGCTATTCTCTCCCACTAACTCCTACTAAGTACTACTAGCACAGCACCACCACCACCACCACCACCACTGCCTCATTATCACTAACGCCGCTATTCTCTCCCACTACCTCCCGCTAAGACATGCATCGTAGTGTCCCCACTAAAAGAGGAAGGCATCAAAAGATATAAATAGACTGATTTGATGACCCGGTCAAAAAATCAAAAAAGCAAAAATCAAAATCAAAACAGCACAGCAACAACGAACAACGTAAAGAAAATAAAAATAAAAAGAAAAACAAACAGACAGACAGAGAAGAAAAAAAAAACTAAGTCAGACATTCAAACATTACACTACAATGAAACTTATGCTTATTCTTTTGGGTTTTTTTTTTACCTATTTGTTTGTTTGTTTATTTATATTCGTATACAGCGTGATAGTGCCACACTAAAATCACCGGGGGTGATGAAATCACCGGAGGTGCTGAAATCACAGGTGGTTATGTAACCATACATTCACCAATCCTCGATAAGAGTGTTTAAATGTCGAACCTAAACAGTTCGAATAACGGTGAAGTGGAGACTGGAATGTCATGTGACAGAATCTCATCCAGCAGGTACTCCCTGGCTCAGCAGCAGGGACCTGGCTGTTAACCAAGTACTGCTGGTGTCGGAGGAAGGAGAAGAAGGAAAGGGACAAGAACCAACTGGACGAAAGATTTGAATAGAACTGTTATGCAATGTTACCTGAAGAGTAACCCCAAGGCTATAGGAAACGGATGCATAACATCTGGAGTGAGATTGGTCTATTTAAATTAGATGAACAAAAATTGGCCGGGCAGGCTCGGGTAATAAGAACTAATGGGTGGATAAGCGAGCTGGAACTGCAGGAACTGAGCAGAGAGATTCGGTTGGAAATGGAGAGTGGAGTATGCCAGGCAAACGAGCCAATGGGAAATGAAGGTGAAGAGGTTGAGAGACCGGAGGAACCACCCGAAGCAGATAATGATCTGAATGCTGAAATAAATAATACTTGGAACAAAAATACGGCCATTGAGGAGATGAATGCTGACGGGCTAGGACAAGATTTGGTTGATATCCTAAACTTAGTGGTAGATGAATTGAACAATGATAGTGGGAAACCTATGAACCTAAGATTTGTAGACAGGAAAAAGTTAAAAGAAACAACAGCGAAGGTAAACAAAGTCATCCATACCTTGAGGCGAGGAGCCTTCACCAGTCCAAAAATATCCTCAAAGCAACAGCAAATGCGGTGAGGAAATTACTTGGCATAAAAGCGAGAGGAAACAACAAACAAGAAAGATCAGAACCTTGGTGGAAGAAACGACTGAATGGTCAAATCGGGGAAATGAGAAATGACATTGGAAAGCTTTAGTCCCTACTGAATGGGACATTACAAAACATAGACACTAAAGATAGATTGGAAATAAAGTAAAGAAACTAGGCGGAAAAGCTAAATATTATCATAGAGGAACTAAAGCAACGCATTGTAGCAAAACGTGAAAAGATTAGGCGGTATGAGAGCAGAGTCAGTCAGTATAGACAGAACCGCATGTTTGACAACAACAACAAGATATTGTTTGGACAGCTGGAAGAGAAAAAAAGAGGCAGCGACTTGATCCCTGAGGAGGAACAAACTAAGACATTCTGGAGAGGAATATGGGAGCAGGATGTTACACATAATGACCAGGCAGTGTGGATTGAGACAGTACAAAAAGAGATTAATGAACAGGCAAACCAACAAACTGATTTGAGTATCACAGTTGAAACTCTTAAGGGGCAGGCCAAAAAACTAACCAACTGGAAATCACCAGGCCCAGATGGTGTGCAGGGGTATTGGATTAAAAATATAACATCCCTCCACCCGAAACTGACAACCATGTTCAATGACTGCTTGATGTCAGGTGAGGTACCAGTGTGGTTGACAAAAGGTACCACAGTTCTGATAATGAAAGACCGAATCAAGGGTAATGATGTTACCAACTATAGACCTATCACATGTCTGTCCGTAATGTGGAAACTGAGGAAATCTACCATCACCTCCACACAAACAACTTGTTACCGGACGAACAGAAAGGATGCCGAAAGAAGTCACGTGGTACAAAGGACCAGTTACTTATTGATAAGATGTTAATGGGGAATTGCAGGAGGAGACACACTGATCTTGCCATGGGATGGATAGACTACAGAAAGGCATTTGACATGGTGCCTCATTCTTGGATCACCAAAAGCCTGGATATCTTCAGGGTGGCAGATAACATCAGACAGTTGCTAGGCAGGAGTATGGGGTCCTGGGAGACAGAGTTGACATCAACTGGAGTATCCTTGGGAAGCGTGAAGATCAAGAGAGGTATCTTCCAGGGATATAGCCTGTCCCCTCTGTTGTTTGTCCTTGCCCTGATGCCCTTGACCATTATGCTGCGAAAAGTGAGAGCAGGATACAAGTTGGGAAGGGGAGAGCTTACCATCAATCACCTCCTCTTCATGGACGATCTTAAGCTCTTCGGGAAAAGTGAGAAGGAGTTGGATGTGCTTGTTGACACTGTCCGTATTTTCAGAAGTGATATATGTATGCAGTTTGGTATTGGTAAATGTGGAGTCATTGTGATGAAAAGGGGTAGGTTGAGCAGAAGTAACGGGATCCAGATACCAACAGGTGAGATGATAAAGGAAATTGACTCTGAGGAAGGATACAAGTATTTGGGCGTTCTGGAGGCTGATGGCATAAAGAACAAAAAAATGAAGGAATTGTTAAGAACTGAATACATTCGGAGAGTAAGGAGCGTATTGAAGTCACATCTGAACAGCAGAAATGCCATAAGCGCAGTAAATTCCCGAGCTGTGTCTATTATTAGGTACAGTGCGGGAATTCTGAGATGGAATGTTGCTGAACAAAAAGAAATGGATAGGAAGACTAGGAAGCTATTGACTATCTACAACATGTTCCACAAGAGGAGTGATGTCGATAGACTCTACCTAAGGAGATCTGAGTGTGGAAGAGGTCTTATCAGCATAGAGGACTGTGTTCAGATGGAGAAAAACAACCTATACAAATACGTGACCTATAGTAAGGAGCCAATGCTCAGAACTGTACTGAAGGAGGGGACAGTAGGCCAGGGGATGTCCAAGGAGGAAATAACATCAAGGAGGAAGAGCAGCCTTAAGGGAAAATCCCTTCATAGTACCTTCTTTGAGAAAACTGAATTTAGAGATCCACAGACATGGAACTGGTTGAGAAGAGGAGACCTCAAAAAGGCTACAGAAGGAATGCTAATGGCTGCGCAGGAGCAGGCCCTCAAAACGAAGTGGTTGAAGCACCATATTTACAAGGAGGAGGCTAGCCCACTGTGCAGGATCTGTGGAGAGAGAGATGAGACTGTGGCTCACATTGTGTCCAAGTGTAAACACCTAGCCCAGACCCACTATAAGGGCTGGAGACACGATGTGATGGGCAGGGTGATCCACTGGCACCTGTGCAAAGTAAACAATTTACCACATTCTGAGAAATGGTATGAGCATAGGCCAGAGGCGGTGATGGAGAACAATCAGGTGAAGGTGCTGTGGGATTTTAGGATACAGACGGACAAAAAACTGGAACTGCCATGAAGTCAAAGTGATCCCGATTGTCATAGGCGCACTGGGGACTATCTCCAAAAGTTTCCAGGGATGGTTAAAGAAAATCGGCCCCTTCACGCTTTTTGGAACGCTTCAAAAGGCATGCTTGCTTGGAACAGCAAGAACCCTCCGATACGTCCTGAATATCTGAGGCTGCAGGTAGTGGCTCGATATTCAATCCAACGGACTTTCCAGTTAACCAACATCAATGACTGAGATTCAAGGAATAACAATAATAATAATAATAATAATAATAATAATAATAATAATAATAATAATAATAATAATAATAATAATAATAATAATAATAACAATAACAATAAGAAGAAGAAGAAGAAGAAGAAGAAGAAGAAGAAGAAGAAGAAGAAGAAGAAGAAGAACTTAAACACAATGACACCACCAACACGAGCAACAACAAAACCAACATTGAAGCCACCACCACCACCGCGAACAACAACAATATCACCACCCAACAACCAAGAGCAACAGCAATAAGACACACCACGACCAACTACCACACTAATGATGACACTATCAACACCACCAACTACATCAACAACAATAAACATTCTTTCTTCGATATGTCGGGCATATTTATGGAATTTCGCTCTCAGATGTAATTTCACAAGTCAGTAATATATATTTTTCTAAAAACATTTATTACAGAGAAGCAAGAATAGACTAACTAAAATATTGGCAGGAAGAAAGAAAGAAAAATCAAATAATTTCCAAAGAACATATAAATGTGATTTCTGTTGATGGAACAGACATTGGCAAAAAATTATTGCTCCTCACTGATGGTGTTATTCTACTGGGAATCATGTATATTTCTTTAAATAACACCATATTAAAACCTTTCACATTTTGTTTTCACTAATGTATCTTTAGTAGAGGCTTAACCTACATTTTATTACTGTTGTCGATGTTGGTTATTGTTTAGTTATAGGGCAACTACGACTGAATTGTCATACGGTCTAAGAAATTGGAGCTACGATCAGATAGTCATTGTTTTTCACACATGGTTGAGTCATCATCTGTTTCACTCACCGGGATGTCCAACTGGCGTATGTATGTAACAAGAATATACCCGAGGAATTTGTATAGAGTATCTGACCACACAATTTCACTCACAAAACTAGGGTCGATCCGAGGCTGTGATGAAGGTACTTGCCTAATATGCCCACGCAGTGAGATTGAATCTTGGACCTTATAAATGCAGACATTTTGTCATACATAGATAGGGAATCAATAAATGCTTGTACACAATAAATTCATCCTTTTTGAGGCAATAGTTTAATGAAGACTTCACTAATATTTCTAGCAGGTTGATTAACCACGGAGAAGTCTCCTCATCATTCTATGCGAAATCTGACTGAGAAAACCTATGATAAAAATCATTCCAATCAAGACCAAACTGTCTCGTGAAAGACATAGTGCA
>OZ024742.1:177936768-177939268 GCA_964016885.1 Eledone cirrhosa
AAAGGATTTGGAACTGCCATGAAGTCAAAGTGATCCCGATTGTCATAGGCGCACTGGGGACTATCTCCAAAAGTTTCCAGGGATGGTTAAAGAAAATCGGCCCCTTCACGCTTTTTGGAACGCTTCAAAAGGCATGCTTGCTTGGAACAGCAAGAACCCTCCGATACGTCCTGAATATCTGAGGCTGCAAGTAATGGCATGATATTCATTCCAACGGACTTTCCAGTTAACCAACATCAATAACTGAGATTCAAGGAATAACAACAATAATAATAATAATAATAATAATAATAATAATAATAATAATAATAATAATAATAAGAGTTTAACGGGACGAGCATAAGGTTTCCCTGCTAGTACCGGTTGCATCTCAGCGTACTCAATAGGTAAGGTTATGTATAAATTCCAGAGTAGCCACAAGGTTATTTGCCTCGATACAACACACGTAAATGGGTACCATAAATTAGTACACGTACTCGAGTTTCTGCCACACTTAATGCAGTAAGAGAAGGTACAGTATCCATTGTCTGCATTTATGATGCAATAATGCACAATCGGTGCATTTGGCTTCATCGGGGAGTCTCGCCTAATCAATAACAAATCGATCGACAGGATTCGATTCCAGTCTGTGCTGGCTATGGCAATAAATGCGAAAAGTGACACAGTAGTACAGTAGTAACTGGAACCCCTCCCCATCATCAAGATAACGTCAAATGATTGGCTACTGGTCAGAAATTTACGTGATGGCTACGAGTCGAGATTCTATGCTTCGACCCTTCCATATGTACTCAACCATCATATGTCAAACAAACGCAAATTAACAAGTGAGTGAAAACATCGGTTATTAGAAAAAGATCTGCCTTGAATCGCTGTACAATAGAATGGTAGCAACCGACTCTAATCTCCAAGTACTATGGCAAATGTACTGCGACAGTAAACAATGGTAGTATTTAAAACCTTTCCGGACATTAAAGCCAGCAGGTAATTAGACAGCGATAAAGAGTTAGCCTGCTGGTTAGAATTTGAATTTGGAAATATATATATATATATATATATATATATATATATATATATATGTGTGTGTGTGTGTAGATAAATCTACCAAAATATACGGTAGTGTCTAATCCGTATGAAGAACTCAATGTAATCCAAATATCATGAAAAGAGAGGATGCATTCAAAGATTTTCGATGAAAATAATAGAAAAACAGAGTCAAGATAAATTAATAAAAACAATGAATAAAAACAAAGAACAAGTTCCTTACAAGTATATGTGAAGGCGTGTATATTTCCTCGGAAAATTTGTAATATTTTTACATAGATCTATATGATAAACATACCAACACACATATCCATCCTAGAAACGATCGTAAAAATGATGAATTTTTTAATATAAGGAACTTGTCCTTTGTTTTTATTTCATTGTTTTAATTAATTTATATATATATATATAAATGGAAAAGAATGAAACGAAATTTCATTTCTCATTCTTAGTACGGCTGATACTTAAATGTAAGTATATATGTATACGTACATAGATATAGGTATACAGACGTACAGTAGTATGTGTATATATACATGCATGCACACATATATATATATGTACGTATGGGTTTACCGAACATTTATTATAATGCTCGGTTTGTTTGTTTGTAAACAAACAGCCCGGATTATCCCGTACAGTGTTTAGGCAACAATTGTCGCCCCTTTGTTCAACACTGACACAGGAACGATGTACTAGTTTCAAGCTTATTAGCTATCGTCAGCGCCGTATACCTTCTTGCCGGATGGCTGGACGTCTGAAAGTATATACTATATATATATATATATATATATATATATATATATATATATATATATATATATATATATATATATATATAGGCATCGTAACTACACACTAAGAATATAGAGAGCTTTCTCCTGCTTACTCGTGTTTCCAGCCAAAACAACTTTTACTGAACATGCACACACAAACATATATACACAGACACACGCACAGACACACACAGACACACAGACACACACACACACACACACATATATATATATATACATATGTTTATAAATATATATACTTTATTATAGCTATGTTATGAACCTTACTCTGGAGTTTCACATGTCCACTCAAAAGGTCATCAGACAAGAACATTTCTTTGGAATTTATACAACAGCTAGATAATTATGTCTACGTATAAGACCGTCGACTGACTGCCCTAACCATCAAACATAACAATCAGAAAATACCGTTAAACCAACCACTGCCCCAGATCCACTACATCCCCATTACTTAATGGGACATTCTGCAAACTTTCTCCTGAACTATATACTTCCGAAAACGGATCAACGATCAAAATATAAGCCCTAAAACCATATAATCTAACAGTGTGATACCGTGTACCAGGATGTATGTATGTAATTGTTTATGAGTGTGTGTGTGTTTGTGTGCTTGTGTGTGTGAGCGCGCGCGTGTGTGCGAATGTCAGTGCGTTTTATTGGGG
>OZ024742.1:177944268-177964268 GCA_964016885.1 Eledone cirrhosa
GACACAAACAACAATAACAACACACACAACAATAATAACACACACGGAGACAACAACAACAACACACATCGACAACAGCACACATCAACAACAACAACAACAACACACACACATTCAATGCTTCTCACCACCACCACAATCTTAACAAACACACAGACACAGAAAACAGGTAATGGCAGTAGCACAGAAATAAGGGAAAGTAATAGGATTGAAAGGAGAAGGGAGACTATGGACAGATAAAATAACCAAGACGAACACACAGACACACAAAATAGAGAAGATAATAACAATGAGCCAGAGAAAAGAGACATAGAAACAACCATGAGGCTGTTGGTGGAAATAGAAATAGAAACAACACAACTAACAAATAACAATAGCACTAGTACACATAAAGCAGCAGCCTGGAACTCTACTTTTTATAATCCCTCCGATAAGTCGTTCGACCTGCGACGAGTTCACGCCACGACTTTACCTTTTAACAAACGCACGCAGTTGCCGTCGCAGGTCGATGAACAAACAGAAGCACAATTTAGTATAGCTAGGTCTAAACTTAGAAATATTATAGAACACTATAGCAAGAAGCATAATAAAATGGAGGCCCAGCAACTGGGAGAAAAATCTGCAAATGGCTTGCGTAAGCTCATGCAGCGCTCGCGTAATGGAGAGATAGCATGCTTTCCAACAGACAAGACTGGCAGAATGTCGGTTGACAGTCTGCCAAACTACATCTAGGCAATGCAACCCCACATCACTAACACAAGAGAAGTAACACCACAAGAGCATGAAGATAGAGAAAAAGCCCTCAATGCCCATATGGTGATGTGGACAAATATAATGCAGCCCAACAAAAGGACTGCCAACAACTTCCAGGACTGGAACAATGACGTGCCAGCGTTGTATGGGCTTCGAAAAGACCATAAAACGGGCAGTGACCCTGTCACGGGACCACCAACACGACCAGTCTGTGGAGCTAACATTGCCAGTAACTACAGACTGTCCTACTTCTTCTCCCTGATCGTACGCCCCATCATTGAAATGTCCCCAGATGTATGTGACAGCACGGAGGACCTCCTCATCAGAATCGACGAGAGTAACCGATCTAGGGACCTAACAAACTGCATAATAGGTAGTATGGATGTTGTGTCCCTGTATCCATCTATTGACGTGGATTTTGCTGTGGAGAAATGCGTAGAAATGATCAGTGAGTGTAATGTTGAGTTCTGTGGGATTGATACCAGTGAGCTGGGACTCCTACTTAAACTTATAGTAATAATTACCTAGACACATATGACCTTAGCAACCTGTGCCCTACAAGACCAGCAAGAGGCAGACCACCTACCATTACCTCAATGGCCAAGAAAACCCACACAGATAGATGGAACGGGTGGATCAGAGCCATACGGACACCCGAAAACCACGATGAACTACAGAAAATGATTGCACATGCGGTGGGGGCCAGCATAAAATTAACCCTTAAGGAACATATGTTCAAATTTAATGGAAAAACATATGCCCAAGAGGAAGGAGCAGCCATTGGTGTTAGCATTGCAGGAGACATAGCTAACTTCTTCATGTTATGGTGAGACAGTAGACTTAAATTTAAACTTAAAGAACAATTAGAACACCCCTTAACCCTGTTAATGTACTCCCGCTACGTTGATGATACAAACATCGTAGTTAAAACACCCCCACTAGAGAACAGTCAGGAATTAGAGAAAAACACAATGGAAAGCATCCATCAAATAGCAAACTCCATCCACCAGAGTATTAGAGTTACTATAGACTACCCAAGTAAACACCCCAACCATCGATTACATGTACTAGACACAGAGCTCTGGTTAGATACCATTAATAACAAAAAACAAATCCTCCATTCCCATTAGGCCAAACCCAGGACTTCCAAATATCTGATCCACCGAAACTCAGCTGTTTCGGACCATACCAAAATCAACATACTGATTGCGGATTTGGTACGGGTGATGAGAAACGTGTCCCGCATGTGCAACCCCGAAGAACTAGAGAGACACATACAACACTTCATCCACCGTATGCAGTTCTCTGGTTACAATCAGAGAGATAAAATCAGAGTGTATAGAGGAGCCAGAAGCAAATGGGAAAAAATGGTAAATAATGACACAAATGGGACCTGCCACTTGTATAGGAGCAAATTTTGGAATAGAACAGAAATAACTAGGAATAAGGCTAATAGAATAAACTCATGGTATGATAGCAATAAATACCAGAGTGTAATGTTCATCGATACAACCCCTAGAGGTGAATTAGCTTACAAATTTAGAAGGGCCCTAGATAAACATAAACTCAATATTAAGATAGTAGAAAGACCAGGTATCTCCATAAAAACACTTATTAGCAAGACATACCCTTTTCAAAAACCCCCCTGTATAGATAAGAAATGTATAACCTGTAAATTAAGCCCCCATATTAACTGTAAAACTAGAAATGTAGTATATAGCATAAGATGTACTGAAGGACAATGTAGAGATAAAAATATAGTGTACATAGGTGAGACAGCACGTAGTGTAGGGGAACGGATAAATGAACACTGGCGAGACCTTCAACATAGTAAAGAATCATCTGTAATCTACCAACATGCTAAAATAGAACATAAGGGTAAATTAGAGAACATAGAAATAAAAATAGAATCTACACACAGAAAAGACGCAATGTTTAGACAAATCACAGAGGCAATAAACATAAAAGAATTACAACCAAAATTAAATAGAAAGCATGAGTAGAACAGCAACATCACAACTTACAATTAAGGACAAAATGAAAACACACGCACATAGAACAAACAACCAACCTGTAACATGTAAATAAACAAATAAATAAACGAATACACACAGACACCCGAATGTGGCGCATGAGCAGACTGAGCAATCAACACACACACAGAAACAAGATGGCGTAGGACAGAACAAAGGAGAGGCACAAAAACAAAGAAAAGAATCCCCAGTCACTGAAGAGGTCACAGAATGTGTGACGAAAGAACTTTGACAATATATAAACAACTATCTGGTTGTGGAACCAACCAACCAGAAATTTATAAATTCCTAAATTTATGAATTTATTATAATAAATTGAAATGAAAGCATGGGTGCGTGTGTTTCTTATTGGCAACATGACCCTCCCAAAGTATAACAATATCGGTTTCAACACACGTTTTCAGATAAAGAATCTTGCTAAACAAATTCAGAAACGAAATATATATATATATATATATATATATATATATATGTGTGAAAAAATGGGGAGAAGAATACTGCAGGTTGCACATGGATAACATGTTATAAAATGAGTCCCTCATCAGTGATTTGCCCAATGATCATAGATATTTCATTGCATTAAAAATCATATACCTCACATTGGTGCAATAATAACTAAATTAAGTTATTAGGACAATTAAAACGCGTAAAGCGAGTGAGACAAGTAACAACAAAGAGGAAAGCTAACCGTAGATAGGAAGGGCACAAGCTACATAGTTATTCTGTCAGCATAAGCTGGGTGAATATATGAGCGCGTAGAAAAAAAAAAAATATATATATATATACATATATATGTATATAAATATATAAAAATGTAAGTCCAAAGAATCATTAGATAAAATATATACAGTCTTTCCTCTCCCAATCAGCATAAATCAACCACACAAAAAAATCATTTAAACAAGGCTATAAGTTTAAAATATACTTATGAAGAAAGAATAGACAAATGATATAGCTTCTTTTCCGCGATGTCCAGCCATATGATATTTACCTAATAGTCCTTCTAGCCTGTAGAAATTGACTAGACATATAGTTAACTACACGGAATTAGGTACAAAATCGAAATTAGAAGAAAAAATGTACATAAACTTTACCAGAATCTTCAATATATATAGTTTTGGCGACAAATTCAGTGAAGGAGGCAGAGGATTTGATGCAGGAGGTTGAGATTGTGTCGATGAGTGTGGGGCTGAGAATGAATGAGACTAAAACAAAATATCTGGTAGAGAATGTTAAGAAGCCAGAGGGGATCACTAATGTAGGCGGGAAGCCGCTAGAATTGGTTGAGAACTTCCTGTATTTGGGAGCAAAGATTGGGAATACAGAAGATGATGTGGTTGAGAGGAATGGCAAAGCCTGGGCGGCGTGCCACGGATTGAGATCGGTGTGGAAGTCGGACCTTCGTAAAGACCTGAAAATCCGCCTCTTCATTGCTGTAGTGGTGTATGTGCTGCTGTACGGGTCTGAGACATGGACACTGACCAAGAAACCCACTCAGATGGTGGATGGGTGCTACACGAAAATGCTGAGGATGGCTCTGAACATTAATGAGTATACACTGAGGATGAAAAACTCAGAACTGTATGGGAACCTCCCAAACGTCAGCTCAAAAGTGACACAGAGTAGACGGAGACTGAGGCTAGCTGGACATGCTCACCGACATCCAGAGATGACATTGCACTCAGTGCTCCTGTGGGAGACCCTACATGGACACACTGGAAGAGGAAGATCAAGGTTAACGTAAGGTGATGCCCTAAAGACAGACACTGGTCTGTTGGAGACGCAGGACATGGCAGCGATAATGAGGAACAGAGACCGCTGGAGAGAACTCGTCCATGGATCTCGGGAATTTGACCCGCCCTAGAAAATATATATATATATATATATATATATATATATATATATATAAGTTAAACAATGAAATAAAAAATCAAGTCATTAGAGATATACTTCACTGCATTACGATCGTTTCTAGATGATGATAATACATTGTAGCTATACTAAGTAATTGATCTATGTAAGGTTATTTACAAACTATCAGATAAAGAAAATATTTACTTACATGCATATCACCAGCTGTTTTCAAAAGCGATAATTATTTTATTCAATAATGATTTCATTCAGAATTAGTAGTATCATGTCCTTATTTGGAGGTAATTGAAGAACTAACGAATCAAATTGTTTTTTCATATGAACAGTAATATACTTTAGTTGAGGTCATGACCCTTTGAAAGGAATGGTTGAAGGGTGTTATTAGTGGATTTGGCATAAAAATCTATTAGGAGGGAAGAGATTGTCAAACTGATAGTTGAATATATCTGGTATAGTGAATTTAAAAGGAATGTCAAAATAAATGGTGATTAGTGTTGTATTGAGTTTTAAGGTTATGGCTAAGAAAGATAGTATATTAAAAGATGAAAATTATAATAAGATAATGAAATACAGTAATGCGATAATATACAAATTAAACAACACAATATAGTACTGTGTGGTAAATTACATTTAGTATAATATATCATATGATACGCTCTAAAATACTATCAAGTATGTTAATGCATAAATAATCAAACTCAGATAAATACATGTTGGCATAGATAAAACACATAAGTTTCATAGATTACAAAGTGCATATACCCACACTATATAGAGAGAGAGGTACAGGTAAATTGATATCTAACCACAAATATACATACGCACAAATAGATGCAAATCTAAATACACATTTACACGTATGCATATAATCATATACATATATATACATACGTATCTATATTCACACATACACATCTATACCCACACACACATATATATATATATATATATATATATATATACACACACTCATACATACATATATATATATATATATATATATATATATACATATACACACACACATACATATATACATATATATACAAATATAAATATATATATATATAGTACATTATGAAGAGAGAAAAAACATTAGATATAATTAGTAATAAGATGTATCATACCTAAACTGCTTCTAATTCCTCGACTACGTAGTTTCGTGGCATAATCAAAAACAATACATCACAGAGATATAGAATTTTTGTGAAGTCTGCTGACTTATCAAGAGGATACCTCATTAAGGGTTTCAAAACACGTCTGTAAGATGCGAGATAGAATCCCAAAAGGCGGAGGGGGAGTCAATCACGTGATACAGCGGTCAAGAAACAGAGCTAAGCCTCTTATAACCCTGAAAAAAACCACGGAGGCGGAGGGGGTATTTATATCGAGGCCGTAGACTCAAGGATAGATGTGGATATATTCATGTATATGTGTGTGTCCGCATGTATCTGTGTGTTTCTCTATATATTGTATATATATATATATATATATATATATATATATATATATATATATACACATACATATACATATATATATACATACACATACACACACATATATATATATATATATATACATGTGTGAGTATATGTACACTCCTCATACATGTGCACATACTCATATATAAATACTCACATATACACACACACACACACACATATATATATATATATATACATGTGTGAGTATATGTACACTCCTCATACATGTGCACATACTCATATATAAATACTCACATATACACACACACACACACACACATACATATACAAGCATATATATATACACATATACATATACATACATATACACATATATATATATATATATATATATATATATATATATATATATATATATATATATATATATATATATATATATATATATATACATACACACACATAAATATATTTCCATATCATACATAGATATATATTTACTCATGCAATTACGGGTGGTTGTGTATCTTGTTGCCTTTAGTCATTAACGCATAAATCTAAGGAAGCTAAAACATTAAAAGGCAAAAGATAAGTATGAATGCATATAATTAGGGGAAAGAGGTACTAATAAATGTTACTCTATATGGAATTATAGTGAGTTGCTATTTATAATATTTAATTAGGTTTATAGTATTTAATTAGGTTTTTAGTATTTAAATGTTTTTCGTATACCGTGATTACAAAATATGATCAATTCCTGTCTTTTATTTAATAAATCGTCCTTAGATTTAGTAATTTCCAAGATCTCCCCTGAACATAATCTGTATTCCCTCCTGTTCCCAAGATATGGAGTTCTTTGTAGAATGGTGTTCCACGATAACTTGAAATCTATTTTTTTTCTTTTTATAATTATTTACCGCTTCAGCTAAAGATGTGGTGTTAGCTAGTTTAGTATTGTTGAAACTACTTGAGTGTGGGTAAAATCTTGTCTTAAATGTGTTTGATGTAGATCGTATATATGTTTTGTTGGAGTCTGTAGTAGACAGTGCATTTATATATTACATTATTAATCACATTGTTTTAACCTATATCATGACTTTGTTTTCCTTTTAATGTTTTATTGTTTTTCCGAGATTATGGATTACATCTAGTTCTTCATGCAGAATAGACCCCACAACTTACTGTGGATACCTCTGTGTGTGTGTGTATATATATATATATATATATATATATATATATATATATATATATATATATATATATATATATATATATATATATATGTACATATATTATATATATATATATATATATATATATATATATATATATATATATATATATATATATATATATATATATATATATATGCATATATATAAACATATATACATATTTGTTTGTTTTTTTGTTTTTTGTTGAATCACCAGGTCTGATGATGTTGGTGTTGGGTCCATAGCTTCCATAGGGGATCCTGAGTTAATCATCAGTGAAACGTACATAACAGGTCTTTAATCAATGTAAACGAAACCACAACGTTTTTTTCTTACAGCGTGCATATATGAGGAATGTTTGACTCACACGCACACGCACGCACACACACACACACACACATATATATATATATATATATATATATATATATATATATATATATATATATATATATATATATATATGCATATAACGTAGGAGTTGTGGTAAGGAACCAGATGGACCATAATGCACCAGAGTACTCAATACTTAGTGTAGTAGAGTGGGTAATAGGAGAAAGTATATATATATAGTCAGGAAAGCAGAAAATTGTCTATTGTAATGCAATTCGGTTTCCAACGTACGGTTAGGGGTAATTCCACAAGTTTGCAAGAATGTGGTTAGTAAATCGTGTTCAATCTTAGAGTATAAAGAATAAGAGAGAAAACACAGGTAAGTATTTAAAAAAGGATTTTATCCAGGTATTTACGACCTGTTTTCATTATTTTGAAGATTTGGAGGTGAATAACAGTTATTATCGAGTGGCTGCTATTTGCAGTATAGCGATATAAGGTTGCGCGGTCGTAAATACATGGATAAAATCCCTTATTTAATGCTTACCTGTGTTTTCTCTCTTATTTTATACTAGCTGAGCTACCCGGTGATACCCGGGTATTTTATGAAAGTTACACTATATTTGGCACACATTACAAAATATTTGACCATTCAAATATGATTGCTGAATTTTAACCAAAGTAGGAATATAGCAGAATATTTATTGCCGTTTGGTCAAAGTAAATCATCTAGATAAAAATATTAGTTTTTTTCCAGTGGTAATTTTTTTAATACTGCACCCTATTAGAGTCAGCATATATATCATTAGGTATGTTGTCAGTGAAAAGGGAATGACAAATAAAATACATTTAGATTTTTTTTATTTATCCGTTTCTTTCTTCTTTTTTTGCTCAATCTGAACCTCTGAAATTCAAAAAACCTGTAAAGACTATTTTAAAAACCATAAATAAAATAAGAAAATAAATTTAGCATTGGTTTATGAATGAATGAAGCATTTACTTACTCATTTCTGTAATTCGGAGAAAGTGTTTTTAAATGTGTACACTAGCTTTCACCATTCTTTGCTTCTAGTAGGATCTTGTTAGAGGGAGATTTGTTTTCTATTTCTATTAGCTATACCAACAGGTATAGTAGCTCACATGACATACATAGATACATACATACACATGTATGTGTGTAAGACAGTTGTTTGTGATTTGAAATGGATTTTGCTAATATTTCTAGTAGATCGAGTTAATCACATTCAACCGTTCCTTTTTGTTTCATACATATATACATACCTGAGAAAGTAAGTTGGGATTTGAAGGAAATTTGGCTGCTATTTCTACACGACAAAGTCCTCACTTATACTACTTTATATAGCAGAGATAATCGGGAATGCCTGCATATTCTTCCAAAGCAACATCATGCAGTAAATATGCGGCTTCAGAATTCTTTGCAAACTACATGACCAAGGAATTAGGATCTGTGTGTATTGTCATTGAATGAGAAATTACGACATTGCTAATTCCAAAGCCTCTGGATATACAACATACTTGATTTTGTCCTGTGGTGCCACAATGAAGAGACAATCAAGGTTCCCAACCCTTGTGCCAACATAGAGTTGACCATCTGAAAAGACAGGATCTGATTGCCCTTGAGATTTATTAATGGTCATGTCAAAACTGAGCCTGATCGGAAATTGAAGTCTTTGAAATTCAAATGGCAAATCAGTTGGCTTTAGAGGTATTCTGGGAATGAAACAATTGTCACCAGCAAATTTTCTTGATATGATTGCAACTTCTAGAACATTGGACATCATATTTTTGATGATGAGTCTTGTGCCATTACAAAGTTTCGGAGGATCCAGATTGCGAAGTAACATAACCGATGCTCCAAGCTTCAGTATCAGGTTGTGTGGAGGAATTCCCGCTTGTTCAAGACTGTTCAAACATTCAGTTGGATAGTTTACAACCTGGTATTGAGAAGTGATTGTGCAACTGATTTGTAGCAAATTTTCTCTCCCGGTAACATCTCCAGCAGCCTTCTGTTGATTTCTTTCACAGTAACATTTTTAGGTGCTAAGATTGCTCGTTCACAGAGCCATTTCGGATCACATTACCTGGTCTGAATGTTTGGAAACACTCTGGCAATCAGTTCTTGTTCTGTGTCAATGATAAGGCCAAATGACAACTGAATATGGTCATTGGAGTCCTTTTCAAGAAGACCATTTCCCAATTTAAGTAGTTGGATGGCAAAGTCACTGACACCTTCGTCACCGGTTAAGTGCACTTGCATGCTGGTTGTAAGGCTCAGCAGCTGAAAGTGGGGCCAGAGATAGGATGTTTTCAGACAGGCATTGACCTGATCAGCTCGAGTCCCTCGAAGAATTACAGGCAGAGTTTGTCTGAAATCACCAGCAGGATTCCATTGTCACTCCTCCCATTATGCAACTATTTTCTCTGAGATCCCTTATCGTCCGGTCCAAAGCTTCAATTGCTCCTTTATGGCTCATAGTAGCTTCATCCCAAATTATCATCTTGCATGTTTGCAGAAGCTTTCCCTTTGGTGCGGTCTTCTTGATGTTGCAAAAAGATTGTTCATGCCATGTGAGATCTATGGGCAGCTTAAACATGGAGTGTGCAATTCTTCCCCCATCCAGAAGTGGTGCTGCAATGCCACTTGAAGCCACAGCAAAGGCAATATGTTGCTTTTGGCGAACTTTTGCAAGCAGGAGATTTATGAGGAATTTCTTGCCTGTGCCAGCAGGAGCATCGATGAAGAAAAGTCCTCCCCTGTCATTTTGAATGTTTTCGAGGATGTTGTAGTAGGCGTATTTCTGGTCATCCATCAATCGAGGTTCATTCTCATCCACAAACTTACGCAATGCTTGAATATCGTAGTTTGTCTCCTGAAAAATGTCTGGTGCTACCTCTATTTATTCATCTGGCTCTGGCATCCCGCAGTTAGCTAATGTGCTATTCATTGCCTGAACTCGATGGGACAGGCCACAGAGAGCTTGATTGTAAATCCTGGGGGTATATTCCATATACATATTGCCATATACATATTGACTTCTGGCTAGGTGTAGATAGTCGTCTGACATTGTTTTTGTGCTCCTGCCAGAGTAGATGAGCTTAATCAATTCCACATGCTGTGAGCAAAATAGCAAATAATCGTCTTATTTGGCTGGCTACTTGAGTAATTGCTGCTTCTTTTAGGCACTTCTTCCAGTGACCATTGTCATGTAGGAATCTATGCTGTTTACATGCTTCTTGGTATGTTGCGCTCCCTTCCTCTGAAGCACCTAAGATCCTCAAATGACGTTGGTCCTCGAATAGTATGCAGAAGTAGCCGTAAATAAAAACATTCTCTGTTGTTGGGATGGACATTTTAAACACGCCCAATAGCATCACTTGACTTGACTTCATGACCTTCAACTAAATGATACTGCTTTCTTCGATTCCAGGTTTTGCAATTAGTCCAGGTGGGACATGTTGGGACTTCACCATATAGGAGGGATCGAGCAAATTCATCATTCTGGCAGAGTTTAAAGAAAGTAGTTAGTGTAGTGTCATGTGATGCTTGTGCCAACTGATGAGCAGTGATCTCAGTGAAGTACACTCTCTGTCCATTTTCCATATGGAGTGCGAGGTTGACCACTGTTGGTTGGCGTTGATGGATATCAAATCCAAAGATTCACCAGATAGCTTCATTGCTGGAGATGTATCGACCTGTTTGATACCGTTTGACCTCATCCAGCCCACCACCATTGAGTTCTTTGTCAGTAATAAAGGTAGCCATGTCTCTGCCCTTGTTGACATATTTTGTGACATATAGGATTGCCTTGACGGAGCTGCAATACTCAACATTGATATGAGCTTTTAGAAGTTTTCACAACAATTTGTTGTGCGGGACGACCCACTGATTGTTTATGGTCAGCTCCTCTCCTCGAACTGTTAGGCTTGCAGTATTGCCTCCATGTTCTGGTCTACGCCTACGATAAAGGGGGTATCCATTATTGTCAGTCCGAGTTTCCCGAATAAAAGCTCCAGGATAATGTTTGCTGCATTTTTTATTTTTCATGCAGGGAGAGGCTGGATTGATGACTCCACATGGACCATGAATGAGTTTGGACTTGATGGTTTCAAAGTGCTCTGGATCACCACCTTTATCAGGCAACTTTTCTGAAATGATCTTATCAACATCATCTGGTCTTATCTTCTCCTTGCACCAGATTAGTGTGTGAGAGTGAGGAAGACCTCTCTTCTGCCACTCAATAGTGGTCATCCAAGCACTAAGTTCACCAAAGAATCCTCTTTCTTTTAGGAGCCAGATGAGTTTGTTTTTTTTTTGCTTTTCATGGAAATCCCGAGCAATGAGGTCATGTCGATCCTTTGGTTTTTGATTTTGAAATAAATCATTTGATATTTCCGACCAGTTTGAATTGCATTTAAATGTAATGAAGAGATCTGGCTGACCAAAATTTCTGACATAGGCCATTGCATCTTGCGTACATGGTCCTCCCGTGAAGCTTGATGGCAGTATGACTGGCTGGCCAATATTTCTTGGGTCAACATCAGAATCGATGGCATCTCTAAGGTGGATGTAGTTATCTGCCCTCAACTTAGTTTGATTCCTTCCCAGAAAACCCAATCTTTTTTGTTTCAATTTTGGCAAACATGTCCACCATGAACTGGCTGGTTACTTCTTTGAATCGCAGAACTTGGTTGAAGTGATCACGTACCATGAACTGATAAGCATAGAATTCTTTGCAGCTGATTGATCGGCCAGTCACTTGTTCCGTTCCTGGGCTGATCTGCCGTAGCTGAAAATGATATCCATCTTGACAATTCCAAAAGATGAGCGGTTATTGGAGTGAATCATAGGCTCTATGAGTTTAACAAATTCGCTCCAAATGTCCATTTCGTTTTTGAAAAACAATGTCACGTCGTTCATGCTGTTCATCAACCATTATGATTGCAACTTCATCAGTGACAGGTGCATTGAATCTGCGTTCATGTTCTGAAGCGGGGCGTTTGTCTGCCTAATGATGATTTTACTATCTCTAGTGTTGTTCATATGCTCCAGTGCATATTTAAACACACTGACGTACATGTGATGTTGGTGAAGCATTTCTTGTAAATTTATGACTATGTAGAACTGCAATCCACCATGGATATTGGTACATCTTTGTTGTGCCTGTGTTTCATTTCTCCCCATGAAGTAAACCTGCACAAATGCGTGAGGCTCTTGTGAAAGTGGCAGAAGGCCACCCATTAAGTGGTGACACTGTCCCTGAATTTTATAAGTTGTACAGAATCTAAAGTCAGACACATTCCTGTCAGCCCCATAAGATATCATTTGAAAGTCAGAATTATATTTTATGATGTATTTATTGAAGTGTCGTGCTTCTAGTGTATGCTGAAGGAGCAGATTCTTCAGAAATTCAGTAGGTTCTTGTATTGTTTTAAGGCTCACTTTGCCTTTTGAGCAGCATAGACTTGATTCTTTCTGCTACCCACTTTTTGGCACCACAATACTGGCAGCATTTGTTCATTTTCCCAATGTTGATTTGTGGATTACTGCTGTAGTCCTTTTGTGGGTCATAAGAAAAAGCACCCATCTGCCAGTTCATTTTACTTGTGACTTGTTCTCCTGCTCGGGCAGTAGAATGATGTGCTTGATTAGCATTTCGTCTGATTTGCTGCTGTTCCTTAATTTGTTGTTCTCGTGTAGCAGCAGTCCTTTGTTCCCTTTCATCCAAACGGTGTGCTTGTGCTAAAGCTGTTTGGGCTCTGTTAGCAGCTAGAAGGGCATGCCGAACTTCTTCACTTTCTTCAGATCGCTGTGTTTTCTTTCTCCTAGCCTCTGAAGATGACCTTACATATAATGATCTGGAACGTTTTCTAGGCATTTGAAGTGATATTATTACACACCACACGATAAAACAAAGTACCAGTAATCCACAAGAATAATTGTTGGCCTTGTGCCAAAAGTAGAAACAATTATTACACACCACACTCTTTCCGAAATAGAAACAACTATAGAATATATTGTTCACTCAGTAAAGTTGCTTTAAATGATCTCTTTATATGAATGTATATTAGGTGTAATTAATTTGAGACATATGTAGAAAATATTGGGATTTCAGATTGTATGAAAAGAAACGACTAACACTACATATGTAGACATATGTAGACATATGTAAAAAATAAGCTTTGATGGTAACATATATCGTCTGCTAAGATCCCCCCCCCCCCATAGCACACACATTTCTCTCTCCCATCTTTTCTCTGTTCTTATTGTCTTTTTCTCCCCATCCTCCTCATCCCCTTTCTCTTTCTCCTTCCTTTCTTTCTCCTCTCTTTCTTTCTCTCTCTCATCCTTACACAATAGCAAACAAAAAATAAATAAAAGATGAATAACATTGGGAGAGTTAAGAAGTGTGTAAAAATAATAAATAAATAAAAGTTAATGAACGCTTGCTACTTTCTCTCTCTCTCTCTCTCTCTCTCTCTCTCTCTCCCATCCCATTACTCTCTCTCTCTCTCTCTCTTTCTCTCTCATATCCCCTCCCATCTCTCTACAGAATAGAGAACAAAAAATAAAGAAAAGATAAATAACGTTAAGGAAGCGGGAGAGTTAAAAAGTATGTAAAAATAATAAATAAATAAAACTTAAGAACGCTGGTTACTTTCCCTCTCTCTCTCTTTCATCGTCTTTCTCTCTCATCCCCTTACTCTCTTTCTTTCTCTCTCACATCTTCTTACTCTCTTTCGCCCATCTCCCATTCTCTGTCTCTCATCCCTTACTCTCTTTCTCTCTCTCTCACATCCCTTACTCTCTCTCCCATCTGCCACTCTCTCTCTTTCTCTCTCCCATGCCTTACTCCCTCACTCTCTTATCTACAGACTGGAGAACATAAAAAAACAAAATGGATGATCTCTTTTGCTATTCATTAGAAAATAAGATAAATTGAATTTAAATAAATTCCTTGCTTTGCAGAGTAAAACTTTTTCGACCGTTATCTGTCCGAGGGTATAGTGAATATGTACATGTAATTTTGAGGAGTTTGGTCCGGTAGTTTGCTAGTTTTAGGCGGACACACAGCATCGTAAACTTGCATATATATA
This sequence comes from Eledone cirrhosa, assembly GCA_964016885.1. Taxonomy (NCBI): domain Eukaryota; kingdom Metazoa; phylum Mollusca; class Cephalopoda; order Octopoda; family Eledonidae; genus Eledone; species Eledone cirrhosa. Next base: position 177,959,038 of record OZ024742.1, read on the forward strand.
TATATATATCCAGACAGCCTCCAAAAGTAATGGTTGTATATATATATATATATATATATATATATATATATATATATATATATATATATATATATATATATATATATTTATTTATTTATATATATATATATATTTATATATAAATATATATATATATTTATATATATATATATATATTTATATATATATATATTTATATATATATATATATTTTTATATATATATTTTTATATATATATATATATATATATATATATATATATATATATATATATATATATATATATATATATATATATATATGAAATATAAGAATCAAAGAACTGTTCAAAACATTATTGTGCTTACAGCTGTTTTCTCCAAACCGAGGTTTGGATTCTTCGGAGCAATTTATTAATGCATGGACAGTTATATGACCTCCTTTTCAGCCGAGATACATACCGATACACATTCAAACATTGATACATATTCAAACATTGTGGGTCAACATTCATTACAGAATTTAGAGTGGCAGTACACACTTCGAGATTACATTTATATTAATAGGTACAATCAAAAATCAAAAATACAGGTTAAAATACAACATGAAGATAAGCGGTTATATAATGCAAATGTTATATGTGTGGCACGCATGTGCGTCTTGTTTATATAGTGTGGCGGAGAGATATGTGTGGTAGAGGCACTTAGGTAGGTGAACAAGAGTGTTAGGTTGGTAGATCTGGTGGCAAATTTTTTATATGATTGATATAGTCTGTGTGTGGAGAAATATTATAAGCATTAAAAATAGTGCAAGCATTAAAAGTGTTAAAATTATTGGAGATGCACAGCGCAGGGATGTCAAGTATTTCATGTACTTCGGCATTTTCATGGTTAGGGGAGTGTATTTTTCGATAATATGCCCTTCACATAATCCACGACAATCCAGTTAGAGATCGTAGTCTGGTGTACTTTAGTTCAATACAGGAGGCTGTTACGTTTCGAGAAACGCCATTGAATACCGCCCGGAAGTGTGTGTGTGGCTAAGGGGAGTTAATGCAGGCGGGGAGGTAACTCTGGGGTTTCTATACCTAGCTAATAAAATGTGTCCCAATATAGACCCTAATTTCTATGGTGATGCGCATCCTCCAAGAGAAATATTTATAGCATAAAGTGTATTAACTATAGAGTAGTTTAATTAAGTTATGCTGAAGGTGATCATATTATTATGGTGGATTAACCCATCGTAGGGTGCCACAAATGGAAATTATAGATGATGAGCGAGGATTCTAAATTAATGATCTCTGTGGTTGTAGTCTACTCATAGGACCCGGCGCGGTGATTGCAGGATTGTTTCAGGACCCAATGATCTCTGGTAAGATCTGGGTCATCGCTTGCTACATTGGATGTCGAAAGATAATCATCCCCAGGCCGGCCAGAGGTCAATTCGCAGTCCTCGCGACCCCTCTCTGGCCGTCAGATCATCCATATACATACAACCCGCACGGCAGTTGCAATGGATTCACTCACTGCGCTCAGCAGCCCAGTCCTACTGGTCAACAGCGTTACCAGATTAAATCATTTTTCATCTGTCTAAGGAAGGTGTTTCCTCTGAACAACACTATCCAACCGATCAATTCATGCTCAAATTACCCTTAGAGTGGTGTAGTGTCGTTCAAGTGGGTGGATGTTGTCACACCTGACGTAGAAGTATAAATGGGTATTCTCCCTGTGAAGGGTTCCAGAGGGATGTCGTTGTTTGTGTTATAGTAGATCAGTTAGTGTTGGGTATGTAGTATAAGGTGTGTCTCTGGTGTTTGATGCTAGATGTGGTGTTAGGTTCCAGTCCGACATTGCTATATATTGGGCTTAAAGTTTTGGAAGGAATGTCTGAGGCGGTGCTGGCAAGTTGCAAACACCTCAGATTTTTTGTTAAGTAGGTTACGGTTGGAGAAGATAATATTGTGTGTCTCTAGTATACAGAGGTTACAAAATTTATCAGGTGGTCTGTACGAGGTTGCGCTGCCTATCACTTCCCATTTGAGTGTGTATGATTTATTTTTAGATTTTAGATAGTTTATGTAGCTAGAAAGTGAGGTGGAATTTGCTAGGCTGTGCTTTTTGAACGAGTGGATGTGCGAATTATATCTGATTTTGAAGCAGTTAGAAGTGGAGCCTACATAGGTTTCTGAAGAGTTGTTAGTCGTGACGGTGCATGAGTATATGACATCCTTGGTTAGGCATTTTTTATCTAAAGGGCAGGTTCTATTAGCTCTACAGTTACAATTATCTTGTGCGTTAGTCCGCTGGTTATAATGCAGTGCGGAAGTCTGTGTGGTGTCTATAGGATTTTGGGCGTTCGGGTTGACAACCCTAGTGTTATTACTTATACTAGTGTTATTTCTATTGTTACTGCCGTTGCTATGGTTGCTTGCTACAGTGGTATTTAGAGGGTTTGCATCCCGTTGTGATTTTGTTTGTTGGAAGTAAGAACTAATTTTACTATTATTGCTGCTAGCTATGTGGTATGCTAAGTTAGGCGTCGTAGAGTATGAGATTTTAATGGTGTTTTTGTTTAAGAGGTTGTGGTACTTGTGTCCTAGAGGGAAGTTTTTATCTAGTAGTGAGAAGAAAGCCCTAGGTATGTTGGTGGAGACATTTAGGTTGAATGGAGGGTTGAAAAATGTATTATTTCTTCTTCTATTTTTGCTTTTAGTGTTTGGTGTGTTGTTTCCTCCTAAGGCCCCACAGTAGTTTCCATGGTAATGGTTACTTCCGGTGGCACCCTCCGCTTTGGTGTACTTGTGGTTGCTATTCCTATTATTAGGTTTCCTCATGGACATGTTGTGCGAGATGATGTTGTAGCTATGTGTTTTCTTAGGTAGGAACTCAATTTCTATATTATGGCCGGAGCTAGCTAATGCTTGATTGTAATATTGTGAGTTTTTGCTAAATATGTCTGCGTCATAGGACAGGCTAGAGATTCTATTGGACACCCCCTTAGAGATAGAGTTTAATATTGATCTAGGGTGATTAGACTTGGTATCTACGTAAATAAGTTTCTCGTTAGGCTTATGGAAAGGTGTATATATTTTTGAGTCCAGGTATAGTGTGGCGTCTAGGAAGTTAACATTTTTAGTGTTTTTGTCTATGGTGATACTAAGGTTAAAGTTTTTGAATGTCTTATGCAGTTGTTTTCTAGTTCTTTCTATATTAAATTTTTTATATTCTATAAGTAGAAGTGCATCATCGCGGTACAAACCACCGTTGAGGTAAGGGAGGTCCTTATGGATTTCATTGAGGAGGTATAGGCCGACCAAATCAGTGACCTGCGCCGAGTCACTAGATCCCATGGTTATGTCGAAGTTGTTGTACGTATCCTTGCGTGTCCATAGTTGGTCCTCGAAGGTGATTATGGTTTTACGGGCCGCAAGGATGACATCAACCTGGGCTCTAGTCAGGTCGCTATTGCTCATGGCCATGATAAGTGCCTTATTTAATAGGATAGGGGAAATAGAGGTGTAGTATGAATTGATATCAAATTGAATAAATTTTTTGTTCTTATTATTCTTGATATCCTTGAACCATTCAATCACTTCACCCGTATTTCCCCATTGTTTAAGGTGTATCTTGTGTTTAATTTGTGGGATGATTTTTATCCAAAATCTTCTTGCTGATAATACCAATGTCGGACTTGGAAGGGCAGATAAGTCTTATCGTGGGGTTGCTGATGAAGTTCTCTTTATGGTCCTTCAGAGAGAATCTAGGGGGGTTCGGAGTGAAAGGTTGTGTATGCCTCTGCAGTCCTAGTTTAGACACTATATTATAACCCTCTACATTAATATCTTCTAAGTTTTTCAAGGTGGTTTTTTTGTAGCTTTTATGTAGTTCATTATATATAAACTTTCTATAAGTATTATAATCTAGGCTGTATATGTTATTAGTTTTATCCGCGTGTACAATAATTTTATTACTAGTTTTGAATCCATTAATAGAAGTGTTAAGTTTGTTTAGGAAGGTGTTGCTTCTAATATGGTGCTTATTGTATTTAATGTTCTTAACTAGTTTAACTAGGTCATTTTCAAAGGAGTTAAGTAGAGTGTTATGAGGGGGGCTTTTAAAGGTTTTAAAGCCGAAGGAGTCAAAATTGTTAGTATTATTCAAGTTGTTAGATCTGTTTCTATCATAATGGAATGTCCTCCATCTCACTCTATTGATAAATGAATTTACACTGTTGATCAGCAATTTCTCATATGTATTCCTGGATGGTATTGGTATGAAATAATACATTTTTCAACCCTCCATTCAACCTAAATGTCTCCACCAACATACCTAGGGCTTTCTTCTCACTACTAGATAAAAACTTCCCTCTAGGACACAAGTACCACAACCTCTTAAACAAAAACACCATTAAAATCTCATACTCTACGACGCCTAACTTAGCATACCACATAGCTAGCAGCAATAATAGTAAAATTAGTTCTTACTTCCAACAAACAAAATCACAACGGGATGCAAACCCTCTAAATACCACTGTAGCAAGCAACCATAGCAACGGCAGTAACAATAGAAATAACACTAGTATAAGTAATAACACCAGGGTTGTCAACCCGAACGCCCAAAATCCTATAGACACCACACAGACTTCCGCACTGCATTATAACCAGCGGACTAACGCACAAGATAATTGTAACTGTAGAGCTAATAGAACCTGCCCTTTAGATAAAAAATGCCTAACCAAGGATGTCATATACTCATGCACCGTCACGACTAACAACTCTTCAGAAACCTATGTAGGCTCCACTTCTAACTGCTTCAAAATCAGATATAATTCGCACATCCACTCGTTCAAAAAGCACAGCCTAGCAAACTCCACCTCACTTTCTAGCTACATACAGTATCTAAAATCTAAAAATAAATCATACACACTCAAATGGGAAGTGATAGGCAGCGCAACCTCGTACAAACCACCTGATAAATTTTGTAACCTCTGTATACTAGAGACACACAATATTATCTTCTCCAACCGTAACCTACTTAACAAAAAATCTGAGGTGTTTGCAACTTGCCAGCACCGCCTCAGACATTCCTTCCAAAACTTTAAGCCCAATATATAGCAATGTCGGACTGGAACCTAACACCACATCTAGCATCAAACACCAGAGACACACCTTATACTACATACCCAACACTAACTGATCTACTATAACACAAACAACGACATCCCTCTGGAACCCTTCACAGGGAGAATACCC
>OZ024742.1:177971768-178001768 GCA_964016885.1 Eledone cirrhosa
ACCATATAAATTGTATATAGAAACAAAAAATATAATACCGCTGTTTCATAATTTATGAATTCAATAAAATATCATGAAATTTTATAATCCCACATCTCACCAGGCACACCTCATACACTGAATGTATACATTAATCAATAAGCACAGGTAAACAATCCGAATGTTAAAAGCAACACACATGTGTACATACATAAATACGTAATTATATATATATATATATATATATATATATATATATATATATATATATATATATGTATATATATATATACAGGTGTTCGTGTGTATGTAATCGCGGTTGGGTGTAGGGAAAGATATGGGGTGAGCTGAAAGTTTGAAAGTGAGAGCTAAGTGAATTCAAAATTTAAGTATGTAAATATATATATATATATATATATATATATATATATATATATATATATATATATATATATACATACATACATACATACATACATACATATATACATATATATATATATATATATACATACATACATACATACATATATACATATATATATATATATATATATATATATATATATATATATACATATATATATATATATATATGTGTGTACATATATTATATATGTACATAGATATGTATATGTTTGGGTGTTGTTTTTCTATATATCTCTGACTGGTTAGTTATCTACGTTTATGTGTACCTGTCTATTTCCGTAATAGTACAGCTGATATGTAACAACTATATCTCTCTTTTTATGTCACCTATTCTCTCCACAACACACGCATATATATATATATAGATAGATAGATAGAGAGATAGAGAGAGAGAGAGAGAGAGAGAGAGAGAGAGAGAGAGAGAAAATGAGAGAGAGAGAATGAGAGAAGGAGAGAGAGAGATAGAAAAAGAGGGACAGATCCATAGATCGATAGATAGATAGCTATAATTGTTAGTTCGCGTGTGTTTACATTGATGGTGTGGTACAGCATTTGATAATATAGGGATTAGAGATGTTGACAAATAGAAAATGTGTGACATAACGCTAGTGGGAAACTGTAAGTAAGAAAGAATGAGGTGTTGGGTGGAGGGGATGGGGAATAAGAATAAAACATACCCCTATTGATTCAGGAAATTATTGTGCATGCGTAATAGTATTGAAGGTATTTTTTTTCTTGTTATTTTTTAACCAAATATGTTGTCGGGTCCGGAAAGCAAATAAATAAGTTTACGTGTGTAATATTGCAACAATAACAGCAATAATAGAAACACCAATAATAGAAACACCAATAATATCAATAACATACACTGTTACATAATTTCAATAATATGAAATTGCTGAGACTGAAATATGAAGAAACACCGTATGTGGTATTAGTGTTTACTAATAGTTAGATTTACTAATAGTTATTTCAAAGGTTAAAATGTGTAGTTTGTTTTATATATTGTATATTTTATATGTAGTATATTTCGTATATTGACCAAATGTTTGTAGGCGCGTGGTGGTGTGAGTGGTTAAAGAATTGGATTCGCAATCTTAAGGTTATGATTTCGATTCCCAGACCGCGCGATGTGTTATGTCCTTTATTAAGACACTTTATTTCACGTTGCACCTCCTGCATGGAGTTGCGACAGTCCGATAGTATTAGCAGGGTGGAAAGACCAATGGAAACATTGTTTTCTCAGTCCGATTTGACAAGCTCTACCCCACTCGTTAAGCAAATGAGATCTGGGATCTTGTTGATTGACTATCGATATTGACCATATAGTCATAGGCGGCGAATTGGCAGAGTCGTTAAAATATCGGTTAGAATGCTATTCCACAGTATTCGTACCTGCATTCTAAGTTCAAATTTTACTGTGTTCAGATTTATTTTCATCCTTCTGAGCTCGATTACTACTATACCAGTTTCGTAGTGGAGTCGATCCTATCAGTCTCACTTTTATTTTCCAAACACGCACACTACCTGAATATTTCCTTGGACATAATCGGATGTGTTCAGACATGACGTGGTATGGGCTCCACTAAGCGCTCCTATGATTCGGTACTGAAGTAAGCACCCATGGCGTGGTATGTTTATTATATTTTGTATATATTATGCATAGTATATTCTACATGCAGCTGGCAAGCATGGCTAAACAAATGACTTTTCGGTTCATCAGCTTCTCATATGTAGAGTATACTAATGTAAGTATATGATACAGCTTATTCCAGGGGTGTGTATCTTATTCCATTGGAGGGCCACTTTTGGATAGTTGGATATTGGAACAACTATTAAGGCCATTGATATTTATTTAGCACTATTCCAAAGATTCACCACAACTTCTTTCCATAACATGGAACATGGAAATTATAACACACATAACCCTACCAGTGAAGCCCTTTAGTATAGGTCAACTAACAGAAAATTGTATTACGGTTACGAAAAAAATTCTAAATAAGCCTACAAGGTAAAAATTAATAACAGTCATCGCGGACCACTGTGACTGGCTGGCGGGCCGGATTGTGGCCCATGGGCCACCTGTTCCACGCCCTGGCTTATTCTGTACACCATATTTTGCATATATTATGCATAACATAAAGTATATTTTGTATACAATATACATACTTCATAGTAGTATACATAGTATACACTATATTTTGTATTATTATATTAATGATATGAAAAGGGCAGTGGATTGGCAGAATCGTTAGTATGTCGAGTGAAATGCATTGCATCATTTGCTTATGGCTCTTTACGTTAAAATCTTTATGAGTTAAAATCCCGCTGAGGTCAACTTTGCCTTTCATCCTTCTGGTGACAATATATTCGAATCCTCCTTCAAATACAGGCCCTGTGCTAAAATTAGAAATTGTTTTATTAATATAATTTGGATGGATTGGCAGTATCGGTAGAGGATCGGACGCCATGCTTTGATGCATAGAGTTACGGCCCTTGCTATTCTGACTTCAAATCCCGCCGAGGTTAAATTTCCCTTTCATCCTTAAGGGGGTCGCAAAATAAAGTACCAGTAATGCATTGGGTAATTGCTGGCCTTGTGCCAAAAGTAGAAACAATTATATTAATATAAGACAAGTGTTAGACTTCATTTTATATCTAACCTCTGGCTTTTGGTCGGAATTGAGACATGTCTGTATAATAAGATAATTCTACAGCACAACATATCCTGGTTTTATCACTGAAAAATATTTAAATGAGATGTTAAAAATTATGACAGAATGTTATTTCTCACAAACAACAATTGGTCACCGACAAAAAAAAAACTATCCGAGCATGGAAAGTTTAAAGTTTGAGGAAGAAATATTGTTAACGTTTGAATGGACATTTTGCAAAGGTTATATTTTAAAAAAAATATTTATATAGGCCTCATTTATTATTCTGAGTCATTTTCATTTTAATTATTTTCTGAATGTGTGTAGGGGTGGGGATTGAAACTATCGGTAGAGCTTCAGTTAAAATGCTTTGCGCATTTAGTTACGACTTTCTAAGTTCTGAGTTCACCTCCCGCCGTCACCAACTTTATGTTTCATAATTCCAGGGTCAATAAAATATCGGATCATTCACGTAATGAGGTCGAGATAATCAACACATCTCCCCCAACCGAAGGTGCTGGCCGTGTGCCTAAATGAGAAATCCTTATTTGCTCAAAGTGATGGCGCGTTAAATTGGCACTGTCGGTAGAGCATCGGACAAACTACTTTGCAGCCTTTAGTTACGAATTTCTACGGTAGTCAGAGCTCATATCCTGTCGTCGTTAACTTTGTATTTCATGCTCTCAGGGTCAATAAAATAAATACCAGCCACATACTGTGTTGATATAATTGAATTCCACGCCCTCCTTCCAAACTCGTTTGCACTGTGCCTTATTTGGAAATCATATATTTGCTGAAAGATGTATCAGTATGGGGTGAATAACCCATGTGATTGTGCTTTCTCTCAGCTTGTTCCTGGACACCAGAGAACTTAAGCAAGAGATTGTATTTGTCCTGGATATTCAGAATAATCCTCTATAGAAGAGAGGTTTTCTCTCTGCAAATTCTGATTAAGAAGAGATTTAGGATCTCATATTCCATGATCAGGTATCAATACAGGATCGTTGGACTATTCTTCTGTGTGTATATTCTCTAGATTATGACAGACTAAGTAGGAAAGCCTTTTAAAGATTAGAGTCAAAGCATTTGTAGGAATGCCTTGTTCCAGTTAATTTAACTGCCCATACAGAATCAATTCTGTATCCTGCCCATACAGAATCAATTCTGTATCTGTTAAGGCCGCTGCAGTGTAGCAGGAATAATCCAAATGATCACTCACTCCAGAGTGTCATATTTGTATGCAGACCACATAGCATAACGTCATTGTCTTTCTAAACATTAGTTTCAGATGATTTCTATTCTATCTACCTAGAAGGAAACTCAAACTCCCAAAAGACGTGTTTCAATAGAGGGTCTCACTCAAAGGCACAAGGCAGCATCGGGAATAGAACTGACAGCCTTCACTCACATTCACATACTCACACTTAAATACACACACACACACACACACACACACACACTCACACACACAGATACACACACACACACACACATACATGTGTATATACGGTAGGCTCTCAGAGAGCAGAGAGCCAGAACGTATAACGCAAATCATTCTATCTTACTTTCTAATTACTCTGCAAAAATTACGCCTGTGCAATCATACAATAAAGAAAGCTAATAACACTCTCAACGTATACAAGACAATATATATTGCTGAAAGATATTTGGTCCTTGCATATTTTTTACATATCAAAAATAAACATTTATTTTCATATCAATACTAAAATGGTTAAAAAAAAAAAGCTAATAGCATTCTTGTATAATTCTTTCTCTCAACAATTAATTTTAGAATATATTTAATCTCAACGACTCTGAAATATTAAATGAAATTTGATAAATCTCAAAATAGTGTGTAAGTATATAAAAAGATAAATTTCAAGCACATTATATCGCAATAGTAACAATCTTGTAATATTCCATAAGTAAACAAACAATTGGTTTTATAATAATTTTTCAAGTAAAATCAACTACTTCACTAATATTTGATGAAATCTTATGACAGTATATCAAGACATCGTTGCATATCAATTGAAGAATATACTGAGAGGGGAAAAAAGAAACATAAAAACATAATTTGAACAAATATCTAACTAAATTGTAGATTTCTTATGTGATACTTCAAATCTACAATCAGTTTAAAATGTATCTTTGTTTTAAAGTAACATAAACTACTATATGATGTATTGTTTGGTGAATTTTAATGATAATAATAATGATTTAGGCACAAGGCCAGCAATTTGAAAAGGAGGAGAAAGTCCATTAAATCGACCCCAGTGCATTACTGGTGCTTTATTTTGTCGACCCTGTAAGGAAGAAAGGCATAGCTAGTCTGTAAGGAAGAAAGGCATAGCTAGTCTCGGTTGGGATTTGAACACAGAAAGAAAAGGAACGTAACTATATACGACAAACCCCAATTCAACCCCTTGAATATGAAGAAATAATTGTTTCTACTTTTGGCACAAGGCCAGCAATAACCCAGTACATTACTGGTACTTTATTGTATCGACCCCGTAAGGATGAAAGGCAAAGTTAACCTCGGCGGGATTTGAACTCAGACCGTAAAGGGACGTATCAATGCTGGAAAGCATGGCGTCCGACTCTCTACTGATACTGCCAATCCACCGCCCTTGAATATGAAGAAATAATGGTTTCAGATTTAGGTACAAGAACAGCAAATTTGGGGGGTGAGGTGAAAGTGAATTAAATCGAACCCCCACTGCATTACTGCTACTTTATTTTATCGACCCCATAAGGATGAAAAGCAAAGCTAACCTCGGCAGCATTTGAAATCAGAACGTGAAGGGTCGTAACTCTATGTTGCAAAGCATGGTGTCCGACGCCCGATACAGCCAATCCACCGCTCTTTTTATTAATAACAATAATAAAGGTTTCTGATTAAGGCACAAGTCCAACCATTTTGTGGGAGGGGAAATAGATTAAATAGAAGCAGTTCGTTACTGGTACTTTATTTTATCGACCCTGAAAAGATGAAAGGCATAGCTAACCTCAGTTGGGATTTGAATCCAGAGCGTAAAGGGCCGTAACTCTATGTTTTAAAGCCTGTTGTTCGTCGCTCTACCGATGCTGCCAATCCACCGCCCTTGCTTATGAAATAATAATAATAATAATAATAATAATAATAATAATAAGAATAATAATAACGCACGAGGTGACGGAGGTCATGAAATCGCTCCCGTAAGTTTTGAATTTTTAACATATTTAAATCATTTGTGAAATAACAACTCTTAGTACAAATGCTACGTAAAGCACCCGGCTTGAGCCCCAAAAAATTCGGACCCAAAATATATTGTTATAAGGCTCAAATATTCAAATATTCAACTTTGTACTGTACACTGTATATCCAAAAAAAAAAATGGCTATAAATGGAAGAAGAAGAACCCCCCCCCCCCCCCTCTCCTCTGGCTACACTATATAGGACAGCTAAACTCACCAACACCAGAAACTAGATACACCACCCACCCCATCATCTGTGTACACTAAACACAACAGCATTTTCACCTTCACCGCCACCGCTCACTACGGCCATCATTACCACCACTATCCCATCACCGCCGCCACCACCCCTTGACTCCTTCACTGCTGCTGCCACCGCTACAGCACCATCACTACAGTAATACGGTCGCATCACCGCCACCACTGCCTCGGTATCGACATCACCACCACCACTGTCTCAGTATCGCCAACGCCGCCAGTCTCCCACTTCTCCCTGCTGGCTGCCACTTCCACATTATAGAATTCCTACTACTAACAAAGAGGAAGGCATCAAAATATATAGATAGACTCAAAAGAAAAAAGAAAAAACAAACAACAAAACCAAAGCAGCACAGCAACAACAGCAAAAAACGAGAAAAACAAACAGAGAAAAACAAAAACAAAAAAAGAAACCCCAAAAACGTAAAGAAAATAAGAATGAAGAGAGAAGCAGGCGGACGGACAGAGAAGAGGGGGGAAAAAGTAAAACTTAAAAAACAAAAACTAAGTCAGACATTCGAATACTACATTACAATGAAACTTATGCTTATTCATTTTTGGGGCCCTTTCTGCCCGTGTGTTTGTTTGTTTATGTGTGTTCGTATACAGCGTGGTGATAATGCCACACAAGGGCCAAGTGGGATGGCGGATCCACAGATGGCTATGTAAACATACATTCGCCAATCCTCGATAAGAGTGTTTAAATATCGAACATAAACAGTTCGAATAACGGTGAAATGGAGACTAGAACGTCATGTGACAGACTCTCACCCAACAGGTGCCCCCTGGCTCAGCAGCAGGAACCTGACTGTCAACCAAATACTGCTGATGTTGGAGGAAGAAGAAGAAGGAAAGGGGCCAGAACCAACTGGACGAAAGAATTGAATAGAACTGTTATGCAATGCTACCTGAAAAGTAACCCCAAGGAGAGGGGCTACAGGAGACGGATGCATAACATCTGGAACGAGATTGGTTTATTTAAATTAGATGAACAAAAATTGGCCGGGCAGGCTCGGGTAATAAGAACTAATGGGTGGATAAGCGAGCTGGAACTGGAGGAACTGAGCAGAGAGAATGGCTTGGAGATGGCGGGTGTAGTATGCCAGACAAGCGAGCCGGCGGGAAATGAAGGTGAGGAGGTCCTGAGAACGGAGGAACCACCCGAAGCAGACAATGATCTGAATACTGAGATAAATAATACCTGGAACAGAGATACGGCCACTGAGGAGATGAATGCTGACGGGCTAGGACAAGATTCGGTTGACATCCTAAATTTAGTGGTAGATGAGTTGAACAATGATAGTGGGAGACCTATGAACCTAAGATTTGTAGACAGGAAAAAGTTAAAAGAAACAACAGCTAAGGTAAACAAAGTCATCCCATACCTTGAGGCGAGGAGTCTTCACCAGTGCAACAATATCCTCAAAGCAACAGCAAATACGGTGAGGAAACTACTTGGTATAAAAGCGAGAGGAAACAACAGACAAGAAAGAGCAGAGCCGTGGTGGAAGAAGCGACTGAGTGGCCAAATCGGGGAAATGAGAAATGACATAGGAAAGCTTGAGTCACTACTGAATGGGACACTAAAAAACATAGGCACTAAAAATAGACTGGAAATAAAATACAAAACTAGGAGTAAAAAGCTAAATATTATCATAGAGGAATTGAAGCAACGCATTGTAGCAAAGAGTGCCAAAATCAGGCGATACGAGAACAGAGTCAGTCAGTATAAACAGAACCGCATGTTCGACAACAACCAGAAGATGCTGTTTGGACAGCTTGAGGGGAAAGAAAGAGGCAACGACTTGATCCCTGGGGCGGAACCAGCTAAAACATTCTGGAGAGGAATATGGGAGCAGGATGTTAGACACAATGCCCAGGCAGGGTGGATTGAGACAGTACAGAGGGAGATCGGTGAGCAGGCACAACAACAGACTGATTTGAGTATCACAGTTGAAACTCTTAAGGGGCAAGCCAAAAAACTAACCAACTGGAAATCACCAGGCCCAGATGGTGTGCAGGGGTATTGGATTAAACATTTAACATCCCTCCACCCGAAGCTGACGGCCATGTTCAATGACTGCTTGGTGTCGGGTGAGGTGCCAGAGTGGTTGACAAAAGGTACCACAGTTCTGATAATGAAAGACCGAATCAAGGGTAATGATGTTACCAACTATAGACCTATCACATGTCTGCCCGTAATGTGGAAACTGTTGACGAGCATTGTGTCTGAGGAAATCTACCATCACCTCCACACAAACAACTTGTTACCGGACGAACAGAAAGGATGCCGAAAGAAGTCACGTGGTACAAAGGACCAGTTGCTTATTGATAAGATGGTAATGGGGAATTGCAGGAGGAGACACACTGATCTTGCCATGGGATGGATAGACTACAGAAAGGCATTTGACATGGTGCCTCATTCCTGGATCACCAAAAGCCTGGAGGTCTTCAGGGTGGCAGATAACATCAGACAGTTGCTGGGCAGGAGTATGGGGTCCTGGGAGACAGAGTTGACATCAACTGGAATATCCTTGGGAAGCGTGAAGATCAAGAGAGGTATCTTCCAGGGAGATAGCCTGTCCCCTCTGTTGTTTGTCCTTGCCCTGATGCCCTTGACCATTATGCTGCGAAAAGTGAGAGCAGGATACAAGTTGGGAAGGGGAGAGCTTACCATCAATCACCTCCTCTTCATGGACGATCTTAAGCTCTTCGGGAAAAGTGAGAAGGAGTTGGATGTGCTTGTTGACACTGTCCGTATTTTCAGCAGTGATATATGTATGCAGTTTGGTATTGGTAAATGTGGAGTCATTGTGATGAAGAGGGGTAGGTTGAGCAGAAGTAACGGGATCCAGATACCAACAGGTGAGATGATAAAGGAAATTGACTCTGAGGAAGGATACAAGTATTTGGGCGTTCTGGAGGCTGATGGCATAAAGAACAAAAAAATGAAGGAATTGTTAAGAACTGAATACATTCGGAGAGTAAGGAGCGTATTGAAGTCACATCTGAACAGCAGAAATGCCATAAGCGCAGTAAATTCCCGAGCTGTGTCTATTATTAGGTACAGTGCGGGAATTCTGAGATGGAATGTTGCTGAACAAAAAGAAATGGATAGGAAGACTAGGAAGCTATTGACTATCTACAACATGTTCCACAAGAGGAGTGATGTCGATAGACTCTACCTAAGGAGATCTGAGGGTGGAAGAGGTCTTATCAGCATAGAGGACTGTGTTCAGATGGAGAAAAACAACCTATACAAATACGTGACCTATAGTAAGGAGCCAATGCTCAGAACTGTACTGAAGGAGGGGACAGTAGGCCAGGGGATGTCCAAGGAGGAAATAACATCAAGGAGGGAGAGCAGCCTTAAGGGAAAATCCCTTCATAGTACCTTCTTTGAGAAAACTGAATTTAGAGATCCACAGACATGGAACTGGTTGAGAAGAGGAGACCTCAAAAAGGCTACAGAAGGAATGCTAATGGCTGCGCAGGAGCAGGCCCTCAAAACGAAGTGGTTTAAGCACCATATTTACAAGGAGGAGGCTAGCCCACTGTGCAGGATCTGTGGAGAGAGAGAGGAGACTGTGGCTCACATTGTGTCCAAGTGTAAACACCTAGCCCAGACCCACTATAAGGGCTGGAGACACGATGTGATGGGCAGGGTGATCCACTGGCACCTGTGCAAAGTAAACAATCTACCACATTCTGAGAAATGGTATGAGCATAGGCCAGAGGCGCTGATGGAGAACAGTCAGGTGAAGGTGCTGTGGGATTTTAGGATACAGACGGACAAAAAACTGGAACACAATAGACCTGACCTGGTGGTTGTGGACAAAGAAAAAAGATCGTGCCTGATTGTGGATGTGGCCTGCCCGTTCGACACGAGAGTGCAAGAGAAGGAGAGGGAGAAAATTAACCGATACCAGGACCTAAAGTGGGAGGTGAAAAGGATTTGGAACTGCCATGAAGTCAAAGTGATCCCGATTGTCATAGGCGCACTGGGGACTATCTCCAAAGGTTTCCAGGGATGGTTAAAGAAAATCGGCCCATTCACGCTTTTTGGAACGCTTCAAAAGGCATGCTTGCTTGGAACAGCAAGAACCCTCCGATACGTCCTGAATATCTGAGGCTGCAGGTAGTGGTTTGATATTCAATCCAACGGACTTTCCAGTTAACCAACATCAATGACTGAGATTCAAGGAATAACAACAATAATAATAATAATAATAATAATAATAATAACAAAATCACTGGAAGCTGGAGAAGTAACGGGATCCAGATACCAACAGGTGAGATGATAAAGGAAATTGACTCTGAGGAAGGATACAAGTATTTGGGCGTTCTGGAGGCTGATGGCATAAAGAACAAAAAAATGAAGGAATTGTTAAGAACTGAATACATTCGGAGAATAAGGAGCGTATTGAAGTCACATCTGAACAGCAGAAATGCCATAAGCGCAGTAAATTCCCGAGCTGTGTCTATTATTAGGTACAGTGCGGGAATTCTGAGATGGAATGTTGCTGAACAAAAAGAAATGGATAGGAAGACTAGGAAGCTATTGACTATCTACAACATGTTCCACAAGTGGAGTGATGTCGATAGACTCTACCTAAGGAGATCTGAGGGTGGAAGAGGTCTTATCAGCATAGAGGACTGTGTTCAGATGGAGAAAAGCAACCTATACAAATACGTGACCTATAGTAAGGAGCCAATGCTCAGAGCTGTACTGAAGGAGGGGACAGTAGGCCAGGGGATGTCCAAGGAGGAAATAACATCAAGGAGGAAGAGCAGCCTTAAGGGAAAATCCCTTCATAGTACCTTCTTTGAGAAAACTGAATTTAGAGATCCACAGACATGGAACTGGTTGAGAAGAGGAGACCTCAAAAAGGCTACAGAAGGAATGCTAATGGCTGCGCAGGAGCAGGCCCTCAAAACGAAGTGGTTGAAGCACCATATTTACAAGGAGGAGGCTAGCCCACTGTGCAGGATCTGTGGAGAGAGAGAGGAGACTGTGGCTCACATTGTGTCCGAGTGTAAACACCTAGCCCAGACCCACTATAAGGGCTGGAGACACGATGTGATGGGCAGAGTGATCCACTGGCACCCGTGCAAAGTAAACAATTTACCACATTCTGAGAAATGGTATGAGCATAGGCCAGAGGCGGTGATGGAGAACAATCAGGTGAAGGTGCTGTGGGATTTTAGGATACAGACGGACAAAAAACTGGAACACAATAGACCTGACCTGGTGGTTGTGGACAAAGAAAAAAGATCGTGTCTGATTGTGGATGTGGCCTGCCCGTTCGACACGAGAGTGCAAGAGAAGGAGAGGGAGAAAATTAACCGATACCAGGACCTAAAGTGGGAGGTGAAAAGGATTTGGAACTGCCATGAAGTCAAAGTCATCCCGATTGTCATAGGCGCACTGGGGACTATCTCCAAAAGTTTCCAGGGATGGTTAAAGAAAATCGGCCCCTTCACGCTTTTTGGAACGCTTCAAAAGGCATGCTTGCTTGGAACAGCAAGAACCCTCCGATACGTCCTGAATATCTGAGGCTGCAGGTAGTGGCTTGATATTCAATCCAACGGACTTTCCAGTTAACCAACATCAATGACTGAGATTCAAGGATTAACAACATTAATAATAATAACAAAATCACTGGAAGCTGGAGAAGTTAATATTAATTGTGGAATTTTTCAGGGTGACTCTTTATCACCGCTTTTATTCTGCATCGCACTTATACCATTAAGTAAAGTGCTCAATGAAACAAAACATGGATATAGAGTCTATGACAAAACCATTAATCACCTGTTCTACATGGATGACCTGAAACTATTTGCAAAAAATGATGAACAATTGCAAGGCCTATTATCCACTGTGAAGCAGTTCAGTGATGACATTAAAATGGAGTTTGGACTGGATAAATGCGCCAAAGCAACGTTCACCAGAGGAAAGCTGCTGAAGAGTTCAGACATTAATCTTGATCGGGGGAACGTGATAAGAGAGCTTGATCAAGAAAAAACTTACAAATATCTAGGTGTTTGTGAAGGAGACGGAATCAAGCACTCGACAATGAGGGAAAGGATAAGGAAGGAATGTTACCGCAGAGTCAGAGCAATCTTAAGAACGGAATTGAATGCAAGGAATAGGATCGATGCCATAAACACGCTTGCCATACCAGTAGTAACCTACAGTTACAATGTCATCAACTGGTCAAGCACAGAGATCCGTAGGCTCTATACAAAAATCCGAAAATTCTTAACCATGCACAGAATGCATCACCCTAAGGCAGACATAGATAGAATATATCTCCCTAGGAAAGAAGGAGGACGTCGGTTAATCCAGTTAGACATTGCGTTGAAAACTGCAACAATTGGATTATCCACATATCTAAGGGAATCACATGATTAGATGATCAAACTCGTTTTGAAACACGAAAGCACCAAAAGATCATATTCCATTACAAAAGATGCACAAAGATACAGTAATGGACTACAAATTTCAGAAGTCCCATTTACTGCTGAAATGGAAAACACAGAAAAAGTAAAGCAGGTAAAAGTAGCTGCAAAGAAAGAACTGCTACAGAAACTGGCTAAGAAATGGCAAGAAAAGCCTCTGTATGGAAAATACCCAGAGCGAGCTAACAATCCTGATGTTGACAAAACTTTAACCCATCAGTGGTTGGCATCCTCTGGACTGAAATCGGAGACTGAAGGACTGATTATATCGGCGCAAGATCAGTGTCTGCCAACAAAAAATTACCAAGCCAACATAATAAAAAATGGGTGCAGCCCATTATGCCGTGTATGCAAAAAACAACCAGAGACCATTGACCATATAATTTCAATGTGCAGTCCTATAGCTCCAACCGAATACCTAAACAGGCATGACAGAGCTGCACAATACATACATTGGATAATGTGTAAGCATTTTGACCTGCCCCATCAAAAGAATTGGTGGGAGCATCAACCACCTCCCATACTTGAAAAAGATCACATCTCAATCTTGTGGAACTTTAGCATCCAAACAAACCGAAAAATAGATGCAAATAGACCTGATATAATATTGAAGGACTTTCAAAGGAGGGTATGCCTGCTAATTGATATGTCTGTTCCAATAGACAAGAATGTATCTATAAAAACATTTGAAAAATTGAGCAAGTATAAGGACCTGGAGATAGAAATTGGAAAAATGTGGAAATTGAGAACTAAAACAATACCAGTGGTTGTAGGGGCTCTGGGAATGATACCTAAGGGGCCTAACGACTACTTATCGCAAATCCCAGGAAACCCGCGTATAGGAGAAATACAAAAGATAGTACTAATGGGAACTGCCCATATACTAAGGAAGATCCTGTCAATATAAGTACATCACAAGTCTAAACACTAAGGATGCATGTGTGAATATGTATGTCTTTCTTGAACATGGCGGACCTTGTTGTCTCTTGAGGTCACTGGTTGTGACTAGGTGATAACTCGTATGAACATAAAGCAAGATAAATGCAAATAATAATAATAATAATGCTAGTTGCTGCTAGCACAGCACCGCCACCACATTGTAGAATTCCTACTAAAAAAGAGGAAGGAATCAAAATATATAGATAGACTCAAAAGAAAAAACAAAAATCAAAATCAAAGCAGCACAGCAACAACAACGAAAAAAAACAAAAAAAAAAAACAAAAAAAAAAAACGTAAAGAAAATAAGAATGAAGAGAGAAACAAACGGACGGACAGAGAAAGTAAGGGAAAAACTAAGTCAGACATTCGAACACTACATTACAATGAAACTTATGCTTATTCATTTTGGGGTTTTTTTCTGCCTGTTTGTTTGTTTGTTTATTTGTGTTCGTCTACAGCGTGATAATGCCACACAAGAGCCACGTGGAGTGACGCAACCACCGGAGGCGGTGAATCCACCGATGGTTATGTAGCCATACATTCGGCAATCCTCGATAAGAGTGTTTAAATGTCGAACCTAAACAGTTCGAATAACGGTGAAATGGAGACTAGAACGTCATGTGACAGACTCTCACCCAACAGGTGCTCCCTGGCTCAGCAGCAGGGACCTGGCTGTCAACCAAATACTGCTGGTGGCGGAGGAAGAAGAAGAAGGAAAGGGACCAGAACCAACTGGACGAAAGAATTGAATAGAACTGTTATGCAATGTTACCTGAAAAGTAACCCCAAGGAGAGGGGCTATAGGAAACGGATGCATAACGTCTGGAACCAGATTGGTCTATTTAAATTAGATGAACAAAAATTGGCCGGGCAGGCTCGGGTAATAAGAACTAATGGGTGGATAAGCGAGCTGGAACTGGAGGAACTGAGCAGAGAGATTAGCTTGGAGATGGAGGGTGGAGTATGCCAGGCAAACGAGCCAGTGGGAAATGAAGGTGAAGAGGTCGAGAGAACGGAGGAACCACCCGAAGCAGACAATGATCTGAATACTGAGATAAATAATACCTGGAACAGAGATACGGCCACTGAGGAGATGAATGCTGACGGGCTAGGAAAAGATTTGGTTGATATCCTAAATTTAGTGGTAGATGAATTGAACAATGATAGTGGGAGACCTATGAACCTAAGATTTGTAGACAGGAAAAAGTTAAAAGAAACAACAGCTAAGGTAAACAAAGTCATCCCATACCTTGAGGCGAGGAGCCTTCACCAGTGCAACAATATCCTCAAAGCAACAGCAAATACGGTGAGGAAATTACTTGGTATAAAAGCGAGAGGAAACAACAGACAAGAAAGAGCAGAGCCTTGGTGGAAGAAACGACTGAGTGGTCAAATCAGGGAAATGAGAAATGACATTGAAAAGCTTGAGTCCCTACTTAATGGGACACTAAAAAACATAGACACTAAAAATAGACTGGAAATAAAGTACAAAACTAGGAGGAAAAAGCTAAATATTATCATAGAGGAACTGAAGCAACGCATTGTAGCAAAGAGTGCAAAAATCAGGCGATACGAGAACAGAGTCAGTCAGTATAAACAGAACCGCATGTTCGACAACAACCAGAAGATGCTGTTTGGACAGCTTGAAGGGAAAGAAAGAGGCAACGACTTGATCCCTGAGGCGGAACAAACTAAAACATTCTGGAGAGGAATATGCGAACAGGATGTTAGACATAATGACTAGGCAGTGTGGATTGAGACAGTACAGAGGGAGTTAAGTGAACAGGCACACCAACAAACTGATTTGAGTATCACAGTTGAAACTCTTAAGGGGCAGGCCAAAAAACTAACCAACTGGAAATCACTAGGCCCAGATGGTGTGCAGGGGTATTTGATTAAAAATATAACATCCCTCCACCTGAAACTGACAACCACGTTCAATGACTGCTTGATGTCAGGTGAGGTACCAGAGTGGTTAACAAAAGGTACCACAGTTCTGATAATGAAAGACCGTAATCAAGGGTAATGATGTTACTATAGACCTATCACATGTCTGTCCGTAATGTGGAAACTGTTGATGAGCATTGTGTCTGAGGAAATCTACCATCACCTCATATACAAACAACTTGTTACCGGACGAACAGAAAGGATGCCGAAAGAAGTCACATGGTACAAAGGACCAGTTACTTATTGATAAGATGGTAATGGGGAATTGCAGGAGGAGACACACTGATCTTGCCATGGGATGGATAGACTACAGAAAGGCATTTGACATGGTGCCTCATTCTTGGATCACCAAAAGCCTGGAGATCTTCAAGGTGGCAGATAACATCAGACAGTTGTTGGGCAAAAGTATGAGGTCCTGGGAAACAGAGTTGACATCAACTGGAGAATCCTTGGGAAGCGTGAAGATCAAGAGAGGTATCTTCCAGGGAGATAGCCTGTCCCCTCTGTTGTTTGTCCTTGCCCTGATGCCCCTGACCAGTGTACTGCCAAAAGTGAGAGCAGGATACAGGTTGGGAAAGGGAGGGCTTACCATCAATCACCTCCTCTTCATGGACGATCTTAAGCTCTTCGGGAAGAGTGAGAAGGAGTTAGATGTGCTTGTTGACACTGTCCGTATTTTCAGCAGTGATATATGTATGCAATTTGGTATTAGTAAGTGCGGAGTCATTGTGATGAGGAGGGGTAGGTTGAGCAGAAGTAACGGAATCCAGATACCAACAGGTGAGATGATAAAGGAAATTGACTCTGAGGAAGGATACAAGTATTTGGGCGTTCTGGAGGCTGATGCCATAAAGAACAAAAAAATGAAGGAATTGTTAAGAACTGAATACATTCGGAGAATAAGGAGCGTATTGAAGTCACATCTGAACAGCAGAAATGCCATAAGCGCAGTAAATTCCCGAGCTGTGTAAATTATTAGGTACAGTGCGGGAATTCTGAGATGGAATGTTGCTGAACAAAAAGAAATGGATAGGAAGATTAGGAAGCTATTGACTATCTACAACATGTTACACAAGAGGAGTGATGTCGATAGACTCTACTTAAGGAGATCTGAGGGTGGAAGAGGTCTTACCAGCATAGAGGGCTGTGTTCAGATGGAGAAAAACAACCTACACAAATACGTGACTGATAGTAAGGAGCCAATGCTCAGAACTGTACTGAAGGAGGGGACAATAGGCCTGGGGATGTCCAAGGAGGAAATAACATCAAGGAGAAAGAGCAGCCTTCAGGAAAAATCCCTTCATAGTACCTTCTTTGAGAAAACTGAATTTAGAGATCCACAGATATGGAACTGGTTGAAAAGAGGAGACGTTAAAAAGACTACAGAAGGAATGTTAATGGCTGCGCAGGAGCAGGCCCTCAAAACGAAGTGGTTGAAACACCATATTTACAAGGAGGAGGCTAGCCCACTGTGCAGGATCTGTGGAGAGAGAGAGAGGAGACTGTGGCTTACATTGTATCCGAGTGTAAACACCTAGCCCAGACCCACTATAAGGGCTGGAGACATGATGTGATGGGCAAGGTGATCCACTGGCACCTGTGCAAAGTAAACAATTTACCACATTCTGAGAAATGGTATGAGCATAAGCCAGAGGCGGTGATAGAGAACGATCAGGTGAAGGTGCTGTGGGATTTTAGGATACAGACGGACAAGAAACTGGAACACAATAGACCTGACCTGGTCGTTGTGGACAAAGAAAAAAGATCGTGCCTGATTGTGGATGTGGCCTGCCCATTCGACACGAGAGTGCAAGAGAAGGAGAGGGAGAAAAGTAACCGATACCAAGACTTAAAGTGGGAGGTAAGTTGGAACTGCCATGAAGTCAAAGTGATCCCGATTGTCATAGGCGCACTGGGGACTATCTCCAAAAGTTTCCAGGGATGGTTAAAGAAAATCGGCCCCTTTACGTTTTTTGGAACGCTTCAAATGTCATGCTTGCTGGGACCAGCAAGAACCCTCAGATACGTCCTGAATATCTGAGGCTGCAGGTAGTGGCTTGATATTCATTCCAACAAACTTTCCAGTTAACTAACATCAATGACTGAGAATCAAGGAGTAATAACAATAATAATAATAATAATAATGATTTCTTTATTAACCACAAGGGTTTACATAAAGTAGACATTAAGGACAGTGCAGGACAATACAGGACGGTACAAATGGGCATTTCTGCGTGTAAAAAACAAAAACAGAGAATGTAACAAAAAAAATAACAAGGAAAAATTCCCCAATAGGGGGGAGACTTCGGAGGGACATTTGTGGAGAAAGCCCAGTAAAAGGCCACAGTAACCCTGACCACCAAGGCAAGTGCCCTCTCCCAGTTTTCCACCTTTAATTTACAGATACGTACTCAGAGTAGGCCCATTCACTTGTGCCATTCTTGCTTCTCTCACCCATCTTTCAACAAAATGCTGGGAAGAGAGCACTTCCCTCTCTACCCTGATTTTCCTTTTCAAATGAAATTTGAAAAAGTCAATCAGGGCATCACCGAAGAGGTAAGTGCTCGTCTTCAGCCCTTTCAAACGTGTCCACCATACTATCTCTTTCGCCATGGCCACCAGACAGATAAAAACTGCCTGCCCTTCCCGGCTAAAGGAAGAGGGCGGGGCAATCCTCACAATGGACTCAGCTGATAGCTGGATCCGTCCTACACGTGACAGCAGGTGTTCGACATAAACCAACAAGTCAGCAATGCTCGGAAACTAGACGAGTGCGTGCAGGACGGTTTCACGCCCTGCGCGCATCTTGGACATGCCCGGCTGACGGCACCTCCATGCCTGTAGAGTTTATCCCGAACTGGCAAAGCTCCTCGGTAGCTCTGCCAGACCAGGTATTTCTGGAAGTTGTCCATAGGCCCCGGCCCGAAAGTTCTTCCGAACAGTGTGGCTAGTTGATTTTCGTCGACGCCTAGAGTTTCCCCAAGTACTTCGTCGCTCTTCCCCTCCACTAATCCTCTATATAACGCCAAGGTGGAGTTTCCACCGATCACATTGCCCGATTGCTCGAGGGCTGTGAGCGCCTGAAGACATTCCAGTCTCCAAGCGCTCCCTCTCGGTATTCGCTTGACCCAGGACTGCAGCTCCGTCAAGGAGACGAGCTCGGGAAAGACGCGTCTAGCAAACGGCGAGCACACCTGATCACCGTCGAGGAAGAGGTGAGATGTCGTAGCCTGAGCGCGTGTCTGCTCATAATCAGCCACGGCATGCCCAGCCCTCCACGTAGCGGGTGTTGACAGCAGATGGACCGCCTGACCATCGGAGCGCGTCCCTTCCACAAAAAGCGAAAGAGCAAAGCCGCCAGCGCAGTCAGGCGGGGCTTAGGACAAGGTACGACGGTCAGGTGGTAGTAGATAACGTACGCGATATACGCGTTAGCCACCTCCGCTCGACCTTTCAGGGATAGCTTCCTCTCGGCCCATTTCTGGGTGATAGAAGCCACCCTGCTCGTCACCTCGTCCCAGTTTTTGTCCGTCTGGAGGTCCGGACCGAACCAGACCCCTAACAATTTAACCGGTCCGTCCAGCGCCCGACGACACTGTTGGACGGCATGGACCTGCCGCTTCAGGTGCCGAGCTGTAGGCCCACTGACTTTTCCTGGTTGATCATTGCTCCTGTCACCGCTTCGTATTCTCTTAGTGTAGTGCCGATCGCCTCGATGTGTTTGGCGTTCGACACCATTACGGTGACATCGTCCGCATATGATGACACGGATCTACCGCATCATAGTTCGCGCGGGACGCCCCTCAACGCCTCCAGTTTGTGCAGTAATGGCTCGAGAGTCAATATGTACAAGAGGGACGAGACGGGACATCCTCCTTGGCGGACCGAGCGCATGATGTTGAACGGTTCTGAAAGGTGACCGTTCACTCTCACCACAAAGCAGATGTCGCTGTGCATGGCAGCGATCCAGCCTCTGAAGACGGCCCCAAAGCCAGCCGCCATCAGGACTGCCGCTAGGTAACGATGGTCGAGCCTATCGAAAGCTTTCGACTGATCTAAATTGATCAAGGACCCACCCGTGCCAGGTTCCCTAGCTACCCACTCTACGATGTATCGCATGAGGTGGAGGTTGTCATGGATGGATCTGTCGAGAATGGCGCACGTCTGCGCCTCTCCCACCAGACCACCAACGACAAGCGCCAACCTCTTTGCTAGCACCTTGGCCAAAATCTTGAACTCTGTGTTTAGCAGAGTTATGGGCCTCAAATTATCTACGTTATCCCCTTGTTCGGATCCTTTCTCAGCAGCGCCACAGCTCCTCGGCTCAAAAAGCTGGGAATTCTACCGTTCTGTTGCCAGTTGCAGCAGACGCCCGCCAAGAGGCCTACGAACAAGTCTGATTATCTTGAATTGTGGACAGCCTATTCTACTCCTATCCATTTCTCTACAAAATACTCTATCTAGATATGATCTGGATGACCCTATACGATTTGTTCAAGTCCACATTGGCACATTCGGGAAATCCAATCGGTACCTGTCAGACAGTTCAAAACGCCTGAGCAGGTTGGTGATGCTCTTGCACCCTCCTCCCCTATCCGTTAATCCCACACAGTTCCAGCGTGCATCTAAGATCCCGTTCCAGTCGCCCACTGACACTAAAGTGCGGGACGTTCCAAGAAAGATCTCCAGACGTCGGAAGAAATCAGGCCGCCCTGCTCCTGTCGGGGCATAGACGGCCACTAGCCTGAAAGCTTGCCCGTCTCCGCTGGTCACGTCTAGCACCACCAACTTACCTTCTGGGTCCAGGAAGATGGCCCGTATGGCGAGATCCAAACCTCTCCGAAAAACCACAGCAACTCATCCCCCCGATCCCGTACGGCTGGGAGATGCGTACACATCGTAGCCACCGAAGATCGGTGAGAAGGCCCGTGCTTCGGAGATTCTTGTGTCACTGATGGCCACTACATCATTGTTTAGTCACCTGAGGTCATTGAGCAGGTGGCTCTGCTTCCATAACGACCCCAAGCCACGCGCATTTATGCTGCCTATTCTGAGTGAGGTCATGTTGAAATGGAGTGGAAAAGATGGGAAGACCACTTCCCTTAATTCCCGTAGAGGAAGGATGGTTTCTCCATCCTTTTCACTGCTTGTGGCCTTCTCCGGAAGGATGTCCTTATAAATCCTCCTGGAGAGTGTTTGTCGGAAGTCTCCGATGTATTTGGGGAATTGTTGTTTTAGTGTCATGTACGTTTTCTGTGTGATGCGAGTGATTTGTATGTGTGGAGGTGGTGTGAACTTTTGGGTTCTTGTGTAGTCTTTTTCTGTGATGCTGGTGTTGTGTTGGATGTAGTGTAATAATTGGTTGTTGTTCAAATTTAATTCTGTGTAGTGTGTATCGTTTTGGTTGTTTTGTTTTGTTTGCGTTTGTTGTGGGTTTGTTTCTGTTTCGCTTTTTGGTGTTGGTGATGGTGGTGTTGGGTTAATGATGGTGATGGTGTTGGTGTTTGTGGTGATGGAGTTTGTGATGCTGGTGTGGATGGTGGCATATCTGTCCTAACATTTTTGTTTGATAGTTTATTTGTTTCCCTCTGTATTTTGTTTTTGGAGGGGGAGGGAAGAGAATTTTTTCTTTTTCGGTTTCTTTTTTCTTTTTTCTTGATACCGTTTCCAACTGTTCGTCGTCAAAATCTGTCTCCAGTTGTGATAGGCCGGGGAGTGGAAAATCCTCCACAGGCGTTGGTTTTGGTTGTGACGTGGTGGATGGTGTAGGCGCTGGTGCTAGTTCTGGAGCGTTGGTTGGTGGTGGTGTTGATTTTGCTACTGTTGCTGGGGTTGTTCCTGTTACAGTTGCTTCTGTTGTTGCTGCTACATTTGTTGCTGCCATCTCTGCTGCTAGTGGTGTTGATGGTTGTGTCACTGGGGTGGGCAAGAGAGGTGGCCTCAACATTTTAGCCTGAGGCCAGAAAGCCCTTAGATGGGTTCCTTCACCACAAACGACACACCTAAGCCTGCTGCCCTCGACGATTACGGTGAGGTGTCTGCCGTCAGTGAGGTCTATTGCCTCTGGGATCTCCTCAATGCTTTTTTGGTCCGCTTGGATCAGGAGCTCCATCACAGATCCGGACCAGTTCTCCTGCTTTTCTTTCGCTATTTCGATTATCTTGGTGTTGGCTTCGATGCCGGCGAGGACGGCAGCTATTAGCCAGGGAATTTCGATGGCCGGTGGAACTTGGGTCACCCTGATCTTTACGAGTCTCTGGTCACACTAGCTTGGGATGAGTGTGAAGTCGTCACTTCTTAATGGGGCCATGGAGTGTTCTCTGGCCTCCTGTGGTGTTTCAAAGAACACGTCCACGGTTCCTTATTTATGCCCACGTCTGATGTGGGGTTTTTTTGCCCACACATGTCCCAAAGCTTTTTGGATTTGGGACTCGGATGCCCGTTTCACTCGGCGCGATTTTATGTTTATCGTCCGATAAGACACGGTGCATTGGCGTCGATGCTCCATTTTATTAGGTGTGGGGGGAAGGCTAACCCTGTACGCATCTTTCTTTACAATTTTTTTGGCTTCTTCTAATTCCTCCTGAGTTACCTGGAATGCTTCGCACTGTTTTGCTACTCTGGCAAAACTCAGGGTGGTTTTCTTAATTTCATTGTTTCTGTTGTTGTTTTCGTTATTTTTGTTATTGTTAATTTTAGTTTCAGTTGTGGTGGTGGTGGCGTCAGTGGTGTTCGGTGTGGAAGATTTCATTTTGGTTGAATTAATTTCGACATCAAGAGTTAATTAATTTTTTTCTTTTGTTTCTGTTGTCGCTGTGGTGGTGTTGGTGGGGTGGGGGTGGGGGTGGCGGCTTTAACACCTGCATTCATTGGTAATGGCGGGAAATGAATGTCTGCCTGAGACAAATTTAAAATATTGCTACTGCTTATATTTTTAGTGTTAGCAAACGTAGTAATATTTACAATGGTGGTGTCGGTGTGAGCTGTTAGTTTGTGAGGAAGGCTCTCAGCTACTGGGTTCAGCTGTGAGTTTTCAAAGAAATTTGTTTTGTTTGATAATTATAAAAGTTTAAATTTTGGGCTCAAGGCCCCAATCTTTTTGAGTGTCCTTTTCAGAAAACAATGTATGTGCACTTATATACAGTTAAATTTTTCATAAATGGAAATTTAAAACAACTGAAAATAACAAACCTTTGCGGAGCTTACGATAATACGATTTACTACGTAAGTCGCCAATAATAATAATAATAATAATAATAATAATAATTGTTTCTACATTTGGCACAAGACCAGCAAATAACCCAGTACATTACTGGTACTTTATTTTATCGACCCCGTAAGGATGAAAGGCAAAGTTAACCTCGGCGGAATTTGAACTCAGATCATAAAGGGACGTAACTCTATGCTTCAAAACATGGTGTCCGACTCTCTACCGATACTCCCAATCCAATAATAATAATGATTTCATTTATTGGCCACACGGGCCGATATATAGGGGACAATACAAAAGACAGGGACAGTGGGGTTTTACAGAAAAATCGAGTAAACAATATGAATCACAATAACAAAGTAACAATAACCAAGTAACAATAAAGTAACAATAAAATTACAAGAAAAAAAATTCCCCAATAGGGTGGATGACCAGCTAGGGTTCACTCAGGTACCCCACCAGTCCTGAACGATCCGACGCTTCGAGAGCACCCTGGAAGGGCACCCCTCTCCTCCTCAAATTTACCTACCTACAGCCGCATGACCAGAGTAGGCCCACTCACATGGGCCATTCTCGCCACATTCACCCACCTTTCAGCAAATGTACTGGGGGGCAGCAATTCTCTCTCCACCCTCACCTTCCTTTCCAAGTGAAACTTGAAAAAGTTGATGAGGGATTGGCTGAAGAGAAAAGTGTCTGTCTTCAGTCCTTTTAACCTGGTCTACCATATAACCTCTTTCGCAACTGCCACCAGACAGAGGAAAATTTCCTGCTCTTCCTGACCTAAGGAAGGTGGTGGATCGATCTTCACTATGGACTCGGCCGATAGCCGGATTCGTTCCACACGTGACAGTAGCTGTTCGACATAACTCCACAAGTCAGTAATGCACGGACATTGGACAAGTGCGTGTTGAACGGTTTCGTCGTTCTGTGCGCATCTTGGGCAGGTCCGTCAGACAACACTTCCGTGCCTGTAGAGTTTATCCCGAACCGGCAGTGCCCCCCGGTAGCACAGCCAAGCGAGGGATTTCTGGAAATTGTCCATCGTCCCCGGCTCAAAAGTCCTCCGGTACAGACTGGTCAGTTCGACTTCGTCGAGGCCCAAAGTTTCTCCGAGTACGTCATCGCACTTGCCCACCACTATTCCCCTCTATAGAACTCGAGAGTGGAAGTTCCACTGATCGCATTGCCCGCTTGGTAGAGGGCAGTGAGTGCCTGGCAATATTCCAGGTGCCAGTCACCCAGTCTCGGTCTCTTCTTGACCCAGGACTGCAGCTCAGTCAAAGAGATGAGCTGCAGAAAGGCCCGTCTGATAAACGGCGACCACACCTGTTCACCGTTGAGGCAGAATATCTGGAGATGTCGCAGCCTCAACGCATGTCTGCGCATCATTAGCTACGGCATGCCCAGCCCTCCGCGATGAGGGTGCTGGCAGCAGATGGACCGCCTCACCAACGGAACTTGTCCTCTCCACAAGAATTTGAAGAGGAGCCGTTCCAACTTGACGAGGCGCGGACGGGGGAAAGGCACGACGGTCAGGCGGTGGTAGATGACGGACGCGATGTACTCATTCGCCACCTCCGCGCGACCTTTCAGTGATAGCTTCCACCCAGCCCATTTTTGGGTGAGACTGGCTACTCTGTCCGTTACCTCGTCCCAATTCTTATCCACCTGGAGGTCTTGTCCGAACCAAACCCCGTGAAACTTTACCGGTCCGTCCGTCCAGCGCCCCACGACGCGGTTGGACGGCATGGGCTTGCCTCACCAGGTTCCGAGCTGCAAGCCCACCGACTTTTCCGGGTTAAGTTTGGCTCCTGTCAACCTTTCATATTCCTTGAATAAGGTGCCGACCACCTCGATTTCTGAGGTGTTCGACACCATCACGGTGATGTCGTCCGCATAAGCCGGCACCGCCTTTCCACGTCCCGGTTCGAGCGAGATGCCCTGCAACAGCTCCAGCTTCCACAGTAAAGGCTCGAGAGTCAATACGTACAGAAGGGAAGAGAGAGGGCACCCTTGACGGACCGATCGGGAGAGCTGAAATGGTTAACCTTGACCACCGAGCGTGTGCCGCTGTGCATTGCAGCGATCCAGCTTCTGAAGACAGGGCCGAAGCCAGCTGCTTTGAGGACAAACTCCAGATACCGATGGTCGACCCTATCGAATGCTTTCGATTGATCTAAATTTATAAGTGCCCCACCGAAGCCAGGTTTATACCCTACCCTCTCTATGATGTATCGCATGAGGTGGAGATTTTCGTGTATGGACCTGGCTGGGATTGCGCAAGTTTGCGCCTCCCCAACCAAATCCTCGACGACAAGCGCCAATCTCTTTGCTAACACCTTGGCCAAAATCTTAAACTCTGTGTTGAGCAGAGTTATGGGCCTGATGTTGTCTAATGTATCACTCTTGTTCTCGTCTTTCCTTATCAGCGTCACCACTCCCCTGCTCAAAGTACTGGGAATACTCCCATTCTGCCGCCAGTTGCAGTAAAGTGCTTCGAGGAGTTCGGAGAACAAGTCTGGCATATTTACGTAAAGCTCGTAGGGCAGGCCATCCAAACCGGGTGACTAGCGCCTTATGCAGCTGACAACGGCGTCCTGAATTTCGGCTGAAGTAATCGGCCTTTCGCAGCGCTCAGCGTCGACCGTCGAGATGCGCGGCAAGCCGTCAAGGTAGGGACTGAAATCCGCTACTCTCTCTGACTCGCCACTCTCCCTGAACAACCGAGCAAAGTGCTGGCGAAAGGTCTCACACATCCGCTTGGAATCGCTTATCTCGTGTCCGTCTCGGTCCGCCAAATACCGAATTGTGGTTTTATTACCACGCTGCGCCTCCGCCTGGGCCCATCGAACAGCTTTGGTTCCCTCGTTTCTCAGCGCACGTGCCTTAGCTCTGACAATGCAACCTTCGTGTTTCGCATTGAAGAAATGGTCTAATGCCATTCTCGCCGCTAGCACGTCAGTTGCAATGCCACTACAAATAGCCTCGTCTAATTTATCTACCAGCTCCCCCACCTTTCTATTTTTCTCTAACGCTAGTTCTTTGCTGAACTCTATCGAAGTTACTCTA
This sequence comes from Eledone cirrhosa, assembly GCA_964016885.1. Lineage (NCBI taxonomy): Eukaryota > Metazoa > Mollusca > Cephalopoda > Octopoda > Eledonidae > Eledone > Eledone cirrhosa. The sequence goes on from OZ024742.1 coordinate 177,997,957, forward strand.
ATCTCTCTTTTGTGAGCCCCCCACCATCTGTTGTTGATGATCCACCCTGTCAACCTTTGCTTAACTAAATTGTTGACTCGGTCCCTGTAAGCCTTACATACCGGAAATGACATGTTCAGGTTCCAGTAACCCGGTCCTAACATACGCGTTTAATCTAGGCCGACCGTACAGACCACGAACTTGTGATCTGAATAGGCGACCATTTTAAAAAGTGGGCAGCCTACACTATTTCTATATATTTTTCTAATGAAGATCCTGTCTATATACGATCTAGATGACCCCATTCGGTTGGTCCGTGTCCATACTGGCACATTGGGAAAATCTAGTCGATGCCTGTCAGACAGTTGGAACTGGCTGAATAGGTGCTTGAGGCTTTTGCACCCCCCACTCCTATCGGATACTCCCACACAGTCCCAGCGTGCGTCTAAGTTGCCGTTCCAGTCCCCCGCTAACAGTAAATGGCGAGACGTTCCCAGAAAGGCTTCCAGGCGTCTAAAGATGTCCGGCCGTCCTGCCCCAGTAGAAGCATAGACGGCCACCAGTCTAAAGGCACCACCTTCGTTATTGTTCACGTCCAGGACCACCAACTTCCCGTCCGGGTCCCGGAAGATCGACCTTACCTCGAGATCCAGGCCTTTCCTAAACAGCACTACCACCCCTCCTCCCATTTCCGGCCGGCTAACAGATGCAAAGATCTGATAGTCGTCGAAAATGGGGGCTAGTGCGCGCGTGTCGGAAATCCTGGTCTCGCTGACTGCAATTACATCCATTTCTATAGACCTGAGGTCATTGAGCAGGGTGACCCTGCTTCCAGGACGATCCCAGGCCTCGAACATTTAAACATCCTACTCTTAATACGGCCATGTTGGCAGGCTAAACAGAGAGAGAGGAAGGTTTACTTACCTTCAGGGCTCTTGTGAAGGTCGGGTTGTTCGACCTCCATAGTTGGTGGGGTTTCTTTTGGGAACCCCTTTAAAAGTCTTGAAGTGGGTTTTACGTTCGGGGTTCCCACGTCCCGAGGAAAGCTGTCTCGTATTTCTTTGAATATGTCGAGCGACATTCGCACCAGAACCAAATCTTCCGGCACGCGAAATGTGCTCGATTTAAAAATGTCCCCCTCCTTTTGTATATTTTCACTTCGTTCTACGAGGGCCATCAGTTCCTTGTTGGCCCTCCTGACGAGCACGAAGTTTTGTATGTTTTGTTGGTGTGATTTTATTTGTTTGCATGGCTGTGGTGGCGATGGTTTTGGTGGTGTTGTTTCGGTTGTATCTGTGGTTGTTGTGAGTGCGGTGTCTGTGGTTTCAGGTGTTTGTGTGTATATTTGTTCTTGCGTCTGTTTCGGTTGTTTGCGTTTGGGGGATTCTGGTGATGGCGATGGTGGTGTTGATGTTGGTGTTATTGGAGAGATGTTTGCGTGGGTGGTGTCTGGGTTTTTTATTGTGGGTGCTTTTGTGCTTTGTTGAGATTTTTTTTTTTTTTGTGTTTCCTTTTCTGTATTTTGGGGGATTTGGGTTTTCCCTCATTTTCACTACTGGTAGATGAGGGGTATGTGTCCCTATGTATGTTTATGGTTTTATTGGTGTGTGTATTTTTGCGGGGAGGGGGAATTTGACAGCTTTCCTCGTTTCCCCCCTGGGTGGTCAATGTTGGTGGTGGTCTTTCTATTGGTGTTGTTGTTGGTGGTTTTGCCTGTGCTGGTGTTGGTTGTGGTCCTCGCCCCGGCGTCGGCAGCAGTGGAGCCTTTCGTCCCCTTGCCTCTTTCAGCAGTTGAGGGCAGAAGGCTCGCAAATGGGTTTTTTCTCCACAAACAAAACACTGCAGCCTTTTGCCTTCGGTCATAATGGGAATGACCGTCCCATTCTGAAGGCGGATGTGGTCCGGGATTGTCTTCACATTCTCGGGCTTGTTCTGGAGAAGCATCTCCAGGTCAACCCCGGACCAGTCCTCTCTGGCCGTTTTGGTCACTTCTATAGGGACGGTATCCGTCCCCTCCACAATCACACATCCCAGAAGCCACCACATGTCAAGTCCTGGTGGGATTCTGGGAATGCGGAGACGGGCCGTTCTTTTTCCCACGTGGGAGGGGTACATTATTACCTGGCTGGTTTTGCAAGGAGTTATAGCGTGTTTCATAGCGAGGGCTTCTGACTTGAACAACACCGAAATGGTGCCGTACTGTCTGCCCCTCTCTATGTACTGGGTGTCTTCTCTGATACACCTCAGCGCGACTTCGACATCTTCTTGTGGGATTAAAGCTGCCCTTTTGGTTTGTGCTGAGATGCATCTATAATGCACTGTTCTGCGCTCCACTGCCTCAATAGCTTCTACCGGGACAGTTAAGTTGGTCCAGGTTTGCTCTTGCTTGATGAGCTTCCATGCCTGGGCCAACTTTTCATTTTTGTTTGCGATGTCCATGTTGAAGTATGGCCTCTTTTTTGCTGCTGCCGCAGCGAAAGTGTTCTTGTTTTCGTTGGGGGTGTTGTTGTCGTTGTTCTTGTTGGTGTTGTTGTTAGCACTGTCGCTGTTATCATTTTTGTCTTTGTTGCCACCGTTGTTCTCGGTGCAGTTGGTATTGTTGCTGTTAGTGTTGTCGCTATTTGTTTTCATGATAGTGGTGTTGATATTGTTGTTGTATTTGTTGTTTTTTTTTAATCTGTATTTTCGTTGTCGCTGTTACTGTCATTTTTTTTCAAAATTAGAGTTCTCATTGGTATCATTGGTGTCTTTGTTTACCTTGTTTGTGGTGGTGTTTGTGTTATCAATGTGTGTTAATTTCGCTGTAGCGCTCCTCTCAACTTCTACGTCGTTGTCGCACGACAGCCGACATATCGCTGGGGGGCGTGGCTCAGCCATGTTTTTTTTTCTTCGTAAATTTTTTAACATGTAAAAAAAGTTAAAATATTTGGGCCAAAAGACCCAAATATTATACTTTCCCCTTCACGGGGCAAAGTCTAAGAGCTTATATCACTTACACAACAAGAAATATTTAACAACAAATAATTTTAACAGGCAAATAAAGTGACTTACTGTGAGCGAGCAAAATACGTCCGCTTAGACCAATAATAATAATAATAAGTGTTTCTACTTTTGGCACAAGGCCAGCAATTATCCCAGTGTATTACTGGTATTTTATTTTATCGACCCCGTAAGGATGAAAGGCAAAGTTAACCTCGGCGGGATTTGAACTCAGTCTGTAAAGGGACATAACTATGCTAGAAAGCATGGCGTCCGACTCTCTACCGATACTGCCAATTCACTGCCCTCATTAAATCCTCGATATGAGTGCTTAAATGTCGAACCTGAACAGTTCGAATAACGGTGAAGTGGAGACTGGAATGTCATGTGACAGACTCTGACCGAGCAGGTGCTCCCTGACCCAGCAGCAGGGACCTGGCTGTCATCCAAATACTGCTGGTGTTGGAGGAAGAAGAAGAAGGAAAGGGACCAGAATCAACTGAACGAAAGAATTGAATAGAACTGTTATGCAATGTTACCTGAAGAGTAACCCAAAGGCAAAAGGCTATAGGAAACGGATGCATAACATCTGGAACGAGAATGTTCTATTTAAATTAGATGAACAAAAATTGGCCGGGAAGGCTCGGGTAATAAGAACTAATGGGTGGATAAGCGAGCTGGAACTGGAGGAACTGAACAGAGAGATTAGGTTGGAAATGGAGAGTGGAGTATGCCAGGCAAACGAGCCAGTGGGAAATGAAGGTGAGGAGGTTGAGAGAACGGAGGAACCATCCGAAGCAGACAATGATCTGAATGCTGAAATAAATAATTGTTTCTACTTTTAGCACAAGGCC
>OZ024742.1:178006768-178019268 GCA_964016885.1 Eledone cirrhosa
CTATCATCACTATCATCAGTATCATCATCATCATCATCATCATCATCATCGTCGCCGTCGTCGTCGTCATCGTCATCATCATCGCTATCATCATGATGATCATGATCATCATTATCATCATCATTATCATATTCATTAGTATCCCCACCATCATCACCATAATCTTTCGAATCTCCTCCAACCACATCATCCACATCATCATCATCATCAACAACAACAACATCATAATCATTAGAATTACCCCCACGACCACCATCATCACCATCGTCATCAGTAACAGCAGCATCGTTATCATTACCACCATTATAATTATCATTTTATCACCGCTACTATTAGTAGTAGTATTATCAAAATCATTTTCTGTAGCTGTTATTAAGTCTGTATTTCCCTCATGCAACCCATTTTTAGAAAAGATAAGGTCATGCAGATAGCAAATAGATTTCATCTAAATTTCCAGGCACAAACCGACTTTCTTCTATGTTTCTAATAATTTGTGTTTTGTTTGTATTTTTCTGTTATGAGTAAAGGAGACGAGGGAAGGGATCGGTACTAGCTAACCTCTTGATAAAGGTAATAACATTTTCTAGCATGGTTATGCGGCCACGTAATATTTACAGAACATTAAGTATATTCTATTATCTTATTCTGTTCATGACGACTACCACCGAAGCATTAACCAGCCAACATGTCCAGTTTGGTTGCTAGCATAAGAAGCATTACTCAGAATCATTGTGATCGTCATAATTACAGTTTAAAAAGTCGTTTATTTCTGTATAGTCTGTATATACATTATTTCACAGTATTATATTGCCATTCTGAGTTCAAATCCCGCCGAGGTTAACTTTGCCTTTCATCCTTATGGGGTCGATAAAATAAAGTACCAGTAATACACTGGGTAATTGCTGGCCGTGTGCCAAAAGTAGAAACAATTATATTGAATGTTACGATTTATCGAGTCGTTTGGATGATTTGAAATTTGAAACGTTGCAATACAAACATAGAATCGCTATAAATGCTAATAGCTTTGTAAAATCGAATAAAATAACCTTATGGACAGAAAAAGTTGGTCAGCAGCCATTAAAACGAAACACACTCCGTATTTCTTGAATTCCACCCACTTTCTCACTGCCAATAAGGGTATTTTAACCGATTTTCTAAAACTATTATCATTTATACTGATTCGATGTTTTGATTCCGACGTTTCAAGTTATTATAATGATTTTAATACGTTGCTATATAACTGTGTGGCTGAAAGCAGTTCTCGTTCTATCTCCTACTATAAATACATACCTTATACCACTTCTAACTCTAATCAATCGATCGGGAATTGCACGTCGAGCTGTGGAGGCTAAACTCCTCAAATACCGGTCGTTCTCCGACAGGTTTGCGGTTGTACCCCTGGCAGTGGAGACTTCTGGTGTCATCGGCCCTAGGGCTACCTCCCTACTCACCACCATAGGCGCTGAGCTGGCCAGCCGCAAGTGTGAGTCCCGCGAGTTGGAGTGGCTTTTCCAGCTCGTCTCCCTGGCCGTCCTCCGGGAAACGCCTTCTCCATTCTGACCGCCGGGGCTGTGTGTGTGTGGGGGGGGGGGCATCGTGTATCATTCCATAGTTAAGTATGGCCGTATATGCTTCCCTCACAGTGCATGAGTAGGAAAAATCTACCATATTTTTTTTAAACTGAATTTGCCTGTTATTAAAATGTATTAGAGATGCGTGAAGGAAGATTACTTTAAAGCAAGAGACTATATAAACCGCAAGACTTGACTGGTAATTTATTTTATCGATCTCGGAAAATGAAATGCAAATTTCATATCGGTGGGATTTGAACTCAAAAGATAAAGTGTCGGAGCAATTAGTGCTAGAGCCTTGCCTGACGCTTTACTGATTCTGCCAAACACCTGCCAAAAGCTTTGAGAAGAGAAAGTCGATTTTTTCGACCGCAGTACTCGGCTGGTACATTATTCTATCGAAACCGAAAAAATGAAACTCAAAGTTGACCACGGCGGAAGTTGAACTTATGACGTAAACAAAAAAAAGGTGGAACAAATACTACCAAGTATTTCTCCGACGCTCTAGCGGCTCTGCCAAACTACCATGTTAATTCTATCCTTAAATTATTTCTAGCATAGGCACAAGGTTATAGATGAAGGGTTCGGTAGATGAAAATGTAGCGATACAACAGGAGTAAAAGCTGCAGTAAATCCCGATTGGAAAAATTATTCAGATCCAAAGAAGAATGGAAAAGTTTATTCAAAAGAAATAGCCGTGCCTTGCTGATGTTTAGGAGATAAGTATGATGATGTTTTCTTGATATTTTCTGTATTTGATATTATTTTTGTTTGCTAAGTTGTTTGTTTTGTTTTGTTATTATTTTACAGATGTTGCAGGAAAGATTTGCAATTCCTCTTTGAGTTATGTTTCCTCGGCATTTGAGCCTCTGTTAATAGACTGAATGCAAATTCCAGATGTGGTATCTAGCTTGGAAGGGTGAGGAGGAAGATCAATGAAGGTTTATCGCAAATGCGTAAGAACGGGTGTTGCTGGATGCGACGGCAAATATGTTGTTGCCTTATAGAAGAAAGTGTGTGAGGGACACACCAGAACCCTGCCGCAATGTGTCAATACAGTGTAGGTTAGAATTCACCAACACATACTACGATGTTACCGTCGACCTGACAGAAAGGCTCAATTCAAGACATATGATACGAATGTAGCTCTAATATACGAAGTAATAAGCGATTATAATGTTTCATGTAATCCAAATATTCGCCGGTGTCACGTATTCACAGATATGTGTGAGACAAACCAAAGCTTTGCTTATATTTGCGTGTGAGCTAGTCTTAGTTTGTTGTCGTTCACCTGATTGGGGTCAGATATTAGTCATCAGTTTACAGGGCCCACCACAAGAAGGTTCACAAACTCAGTCCCAAAAGCTTTTCTTGTGTCTGTTAGATGATAAGTATTTATAGGCGAAGTTTGTGTCAGACAGTCCAAAGCTTTGTTGGTGTCGTATATGTTTGAAGTATTCACAGGAGATCTGTGTGTCATACATTCCAAGGTGTTGATGGTGTGACGTAGGTAGGAAGTATTCACAGGAGATTAAAATGTCAGTCCTAAGCATAGTTGATGTCAATCAGGAGAAAAGTGTTGACACGGGATCTGTGTATCAGACAATCCAAATCTTTACTGAAATCAAGGACAACAACATTGAATTCAAAACCGTTTTACTGGCCAGAATCTAATAAAAATATTTCGGCGCACTTGGTGCATAAACATATTTCGGTGCGCCATACGCTTAATAATTTTTAATGATTTTAAAATGTTAATTCGTATAGTTTAGCCCTTATATTTATATATTTTAAACTACGTAAAATTATTAATTATTTTCTCATTTATTCAATTAATCATGCATCATTGTCAATAAGAAATATGAGCATGATGAACTTTATGTCTGGCGTTGAACATACGCTCATTTTATCACTTAGTAATAAAACTCAAAACGTGGTACCGTTCCAATTATGTGTAATTTATTGTTAGAAAATTGTTTTAAAGTTTATTCACACGTCTTCATATGCGCACATTATATTGATTTCAGCTTGATAAATGTATTGATTTGGCATTCCTTCTAACATTATTTGATCAGCATTGAACATTTATGAGGAATTTTGAAGATATATGTACGCAAAATATACTTATATAAATATGTTTTTTTTCATTCAATAATAGAGAGAGAGAGAGAGAGTGGGGGGGGGGGGTATGTGTGTGTGTGTGTGTGTGTGTCATTACACAAAAACAGACAGACACACACACACACACACACACACACACACCCGACAAAATGTGCAACCCTCCTCCTCAGGAGCACAAAGACCGGGCTCCCTTCCTCTCCGCTTTCTTCTCCTCTCTCACCTACAGATAGAGAGAAGGCCCATTCACTCGGGCCATTCTCGCCACTTTCACCCACCTTTCATAAAACTTGCTGGGGTAGAGCACCTCTCTCTCCATTTTGATCCTTCTTCTAAAAGGACAGTTGTTGGCCCGAGAGAAAAGTGTTTGACCTCAGCCCTTTCAACCTCGTCCACCATACATTATCTTTCGCCATAGCTATCACACAGAGGAAAACCGCTTCTCCTTCGTTTTTGAAGGGGGGAGGCGGTTTGATCGTGAAAATGTACACGGTGGGCCCACCAGCGACAGTAGTCGTTCCACATAGCCCCACAGGTCAGCAACGCCCGGGCAGTGTATGATGTATGCGCGACGGTTTTCCTCGTCACTAACGCATCTCGGACAGATCTTCTTCGAGGGGTCCCTACCCGGGCGCCCGTGTCTCTAGAGCTTGTCCTGAACGGGTAGAGCTCCTGGGTAACACTGCCAAGCCAGGTACTTTTGTAAGTTGACTATCGGTCCCGGGCCAAATATCCTACCGAACAGACTGGCTAGCTCGTCTTCCTCCATGCCCAGAGCCTCTCCTAGAGCGTCGTCGCACTTGCTGCGCACCAACTCTCTATAGAATGTTGAGGTTGAGTCTCCACTGATTGCCGGATCCGCTTGCCAGAGGTCTGTGAGCGCCTGGGCACATTCAATGTGTCAGTCGCCCATTTTTCTCGGTCTTTGCTTGACCAGGATTGCAGCTCGGTGAGTGAGACAAGTCTCGGAAAGGCTCGCCTCACAAAAGGGGCCCACACCGGCTGACCGGTGAGGAATACCTGGAGGTGCCGTAGCCTTAATGCGTGTCTACGCATCGTCAGCCACGGCATCCCAGCCCTCCGTTCGAAGGGTGTTGACAGCAGATGGATCTTCTCACCAAAGAGACCCGCTTTTTCCAAAGGAATCGGAAGAGCGTGCGCTCCATTTTGGCGAGCGTTTTCGCTGGGCAAGGAACGACGGTCAACCGGTAGTAGATGACGGACGCTATATAAGTGCTCGCCCCCTCCACTCAACCTTTCAGGGATAGTTTGCACTCGGCCCACTTCTGGGCGAGTGCAAACACCCTCCCCGTTACCTCGTCCCAGTTTTTCTCCACCTGGAGGTCCGGTCCGAACCAGACCCCGAGCAGCTTCACCGGTCCCTCCGTCCAGCATGCCGTCGGAGGGCATCGGTTTGCCTCTCCACGTTCCGAGTTGCAAACCGACGGACTTGTCCCGGTTCAGCTTGGCTCCTGTAAACCTTTCGTATTACTCCAGTAAGGTGCCGATCTGCCCGATTTCCGAGGCGCACCACATTACTGTCACGTCATCGGCGTAGGCCGACGCCGCTTTCCGCAATCCCAGTTCCAAGGGGATTCACGGCAACAGCTCCAACTTCCGCAGTAGTGGCTCGAGAGCCAGCACATACAGAAGGGATAAGAGAGGGCATCCCTGTCGGATGGATCGTGCGATTTGGAACGGCTCCGAGAGGTAGCCATTCACCTTGACCCTCCATTGCAGCAATCCAGCCCCTGAAAACCGGTTCGAAGCCTGCCGCCGCGAGCACCGCATCCAGGAACCGATGATCGACCCTATCGAACGCCTTAGATTGATCCAAGTTGATCAGGGCCCCACCAAAGCCGGGTTCGTTCCCTACACTCTCTACGATGTATCGCATGAGGTGGAGGTTGTCGTGTATGGACCTGGACGGGATTGCGCATGTCTGCGTCCTCCGACCAGGTTCCCGAGGACAAGCGCCAACCTTTTCGCTAACACCTTGGCCAAAATCTTTAACTCTTTAGCAGAGTTATGGGTCTGAAGTTATCTATGTCATCCCCGTTGTGCTCGTCCAGCGTGACTACGCCCTTGGTCACAGAACTGGGAATTGTCCCGTTCTGTTGCCAGTTGCAGTAGACCGCCTCGAGGAGATTTGAGAATAAGTCCGGCATCGCTACATAAAGTTCGTATGGTAGACCATTGAGACCGGGAGATTTGCGTATGCCGCATTGGCTCAGCGCTTCCCCTATCTCAGCGGCTGAAATCGGCCTTTCGCAGGACTTCGCCTCCCCGTCCGAGAGCCGCGACAGACCGTCGAGGTATGGACCGAAATCCAAGGCCTCACCCGGCCCACCGCCCTTCCTGAGCGGTTGTGCAAAGCGCCGTTGAAAGGCCGCGCACATCCGCTCAGGTTCAAGGATCACGCGTCCATCCTGGTCCTTCAAAGACCGAATCGTGGACTTGTTTCCACTTTTTGACTCTGTCACTCGCGCCCAGCTAACAGCTTTGGCTCTTTCGTTACCCAGAGCACGTATTTTACTTCTGACAACGCAGCCCTTGTGCTTCGCGTCAAAGAACTGGTCTAGGGCCGTTCTTGATGCCAACACGCCGGCCACGTTGCCACTCCTAATCACCTCTTCTACTCTATCTATCAATTCCCTTTCAGTTCTATTCCTATCTGATGCTAATTCCTGACTAAAACCTATCGATTCTATTCTAATTTCTCTCTTGAGAGAGCCCCATCACCTGCTGTTGACAATTTCCCCCGTCAACCGCTGTTTAACTAGAGTGCTAATCCGCTTACTGTAATCTTTGTTTGTCGGTAAGGACAAGTTTAGCTTCCAGTAACCGGGTCCTTGTCTATGGGTTCTATCAAGGTTGACCACTCCGGTCACCAACTTGTGATCCGAATAGTCAACCATGAACATTCGTGGACAGCTTAATATGTCCCTATCCTTATTTCTAACTAAGAACATATCTAGGTACGACCTAGATGTTCCGCTAATATTAGTCCACGTCCACAGTGGCACAGTCGGAAAATCTAATCGATATCTATCGGCCAGATCAAATCTGCCGATTAACCGTTTGAGGCTGTTACACCCCCCTCTATCGGGACATGCCCCTACATAGTCCCATCGTGCATCCAGGATACCATTCCAGTCCCCCACTAAAAGCAAGGAGCGAGACGTACCCAGAAAAGTCTCTAGGCGTTGGAAGGAGTCCGGTCGCGGTGTCCCAGATTGGACATACGCTGCCACCAGCCTGAAGGCTCCACCTTCACTACTGCCGACGTCTAGAACCACCAGTTGGCCCTCCGGGTGCAGGTGTACCTGCCGTGTTGCGAGGCCCAGGTGTTTTCGCAGCAGAAGGACCACCCCGCCCCCACCCCCTAGCTGCCAGAGAGATGCATAGATCTCAAAGTCGTCGAAGATGGGGGCCAGTTGGTGCTCGCTGCTGATCCTGGACTCGCAAATAGCTATCACATCCATTCTGTGCGACCTGGGGTGATTTAAGAGTTTGCCCTACTTCCAGGACATCCCCAGGCCGCGCACATTTAAACGTCCAACTCTTATAACAGCCATATTGGTGGTGAAGAGTTTAGAATGGAGAAAAAGGAAAAGACACCTACATGTCCTTCTCCTGGGGATCTGGCTGCATAATTTCCATGGGGGTGTCGGTGGGGTTGTTTGGTGGGGTGGTGGTTTGGGATGTGGTTGGGACATCAGTGTGAAATGGGGACATCAGTGTGTGGTGGGGGAGAGGTGTCTGGGGTGGTGCTGTGGAAACATTTCAAGAGGATGCGGTTGCTAGGTCTAGTACAGGGGTTATCCACGTCCTCGGTAAAGTTCTGTTTGAGCATTGCGTAGGTGTCCCTTGGGACCCTAATCATTTTTAAATGCGGTTTAGTCGCCGCGTTGGTGAACATTTTAAACAATAGACAAAGACCCTTCGGTGGAAACCGAAGGGTCTTTGTCTATTGTTTACACAAGTGTTTTGTTGTTTGTGTTGATGTATGTATACTGTTTTTGTTGTGTTGTGTTTGTTTTTTGTTTGTTGTTCCTGTGTGTGTTTGCGCTTTGTAGTATGTGTTATGTTTTCGGGAGGGGTGGGTTTTTTTGTTTGTGATGTTTGTGATGTTTGTGCTGGTGGCTGTGTGTTTGTTGTATTTTTGTTGATGTGGTGCCTTCTTTTCTTTCTTTTTACCGGTTGAAAGGGTTCTCCCTCGTCGTCACCGGGTGACGCTGATAAGGGGTCCTTGCGCGTGTTGTTGGGGAGGGATATATTTTGGGGTTTTGTTGTGGTTGCTTTTGTATTTGTTTTAGGTGAGGAGGGGTTGGGTGGGACAGTGTCTTGTGTTGTTATTTTTTCGTGTTGTTGTGGTTGTTTTGGTGGTGGTGGTGGTGGTGGTTGTGTGTGGGGTGAGCAGAAGCGTCTTTTTTTTTTGGGGGGGGGGGCATTTAAACGGGGACATGAAGCCCTCAGGTGACCACTACTTGAACATGGTAGCATGAAGGCCGCCTGCCCTCAACAGAAATGTTTATGAAGGCGGCTTCATCCAGGGACACACGCTGCGGTATTCTTGCTATCCGTTCTGGTCTCATTTGGACCAGAACTTCAAGGCTATTGCCGCCGAATACGCCCCCGGTGGGTTCGCCTATCGAAAGGATTGTGTCCTCATCTTCTAAGAACCCCGTTAGCACCCACCAAATGCTCGCATTTGGCCTGATGCCCGAGATTCTTATCTTTTGAGTTCTTTTCGACAAATATGTGGGTAAAAAGGTGTATGCTTTGGATACAATTGGAGACACAGAATATTTCCGTGCCGCCAATTCATCTTGTATTAAAACAGATATGCTTCAATACAGTTTCTCTTTCTGTATGAAAGCGATATCCTTCCAGGTACTACTTAGGACCAGTTCAATTTCGCTTTGGGACAATTGAGCCGGTTTCCTAGTCGCGTTCGAAACTGTCCTAAGAATTACGGTCCTGATGATTGTGTCCCTTCTAATTTCTTCGGGGGAGGTAATTGTGAATTCCCCACCTTCCCCACCTTTGTTTGTGTAATTGTTACTTTTGGGGTTTTCACCCATTTCCACAATTTTTTCTTTTTCCGTGGTGTCTTTTGCGGGAGTAAGGTGGGAAGGCTTACAGCGTTGTGCTGCTACCCTCTCTCTATCACTTTCCTTGGGGGGGACGTGGCATGCGTCGTGTTAATGGCGTCCATTGTCACTAAACGACTTTTTATCGATAACTTATAACTATCAAATCTCGCCCAAAAAAGGAGCGAAATTTATTTTACCCAACGTCTGCAGTCCCAGGCGAGGGGTTAAACACAACAAGTAACAAGTAGCTTAAACAAACCTACCGCTTCTCGTAATAAATTCCGACAAAATGCAGGAGCGAAACAAAAACACGTCTATCTTCTTCGAGATTGATAGATAGATAAAGAGATAGACAGGCAGGCAGACATACCAGAAGACATACCAGACAGATATACCAGAAGATAAATAGAAAGATATATGTAACATATATGTCATATATATTAAATATTTGCGTGCGCAAACACTGTGTGGGTGGGAAGTGATATTATTGAAGATTAAATTAAAGAGAAAGGAGTTTAAAACTGTTGATGAATAAAATGCGTTTATGATTAATACATGAGAGTAAATAAATGAAGGAACATGTGGAAAGTTATTATCATTTGTAAGAAACGTAATAGATGCTGTTATCAGAGCTAAGGATGGTCAACTAGTAATTAAAATTCTCATATTTTATTTACACAAAATCTTTATATGAAAAAGAATATATAATACTAATTAGATAAGAAAAAAAAATTAATCATGCAATTCAATTTTTTTAATCTTTTTATTAGTGATTTTAAAAACATCTATTTTCATTCGAACTTTCAAAATGCAAAATTCTATTTATTTATCTATTTATTTACACATTTATTTATTCATTCATTCATTTTGTTACCTACTAATTCCAACATAAAGCACCAACTCACCTCACTCCGAATTTGGCTTGATCGACATACTTACCGTTATATTTTCAAGCCGGCATATAATGGCATCGTTATATAGAAAATGATTTGTATTTTTCATTCAGACTCTTTGCGCTCTGATTTCATATCCCGGCGAGGTTTTGCTTACATTCTCGTGTCAAACTTTATTAACAGAAATAACATTCTAATAAAAAAAACAATACATATATTCATAAATATGTCTATATGATAAGACAGTAAGCATGCACATACACGTACACCAGGTCCGAACACAAAGAAGCCGAAGTCCCACTGTCATCGCCTCGCTCTCTCTCTCTCTCGCCCTCCCCATCTTTCACTATTATGAGCAGATGTGGTCCCACGTGCTGGCAGCCCCATGGCCCCGGCGGACAGAATGGAGAAGACGTTACCCCGGAGGATGGTAAAGGAGATGCGCTGGGAGAACCATTCCACCTCGCGAGGCATTCCATCTGCGGCTCCCTAGGTCAGTGCCTATGGTGGTAATTAAGGAGGTAGCTCCAGGGTCAAGTACACCAGAAGTCCACACTTCATGTCTACTTTTCGTTTTCGATAATTTATTTACCAATCAAGCAATGAGACTCAGCACAGCTTGCGGCACATCAGAGTGCGTCGGCGTCTCTAACTATAACTGGCGGCACATCAGTAGTCTCTAACAAACTTATTTACATTCTGCGGCACATTAGAAAGCTACAACATACCAAATTACATATTATGAAGCCTCTAAGTGCTACAATACATCGTTTAAGATGTATTACACATTTCTTTACCAAAATACGCATACTTCTAAGGGTTTTAAATGGTCGGGGAATTAAGGACATATGTATATTGAACTTCTAATCATTATACACTTCATTCAGGCGGTCGATCTGGCAGAACCGTTAGAGCTTTGGATATTCGTTCAAGATCTCTGTTCTAAGAGGGCCACTTTGCCTTTCGCTTTTTCGAGGTCGATAAAGGAAGTACCCACCCAGTGCTTGTGCAAACCGTCTTTCCTTCCAGCTATCACATCCTGTATGTTTCGTTAGCTCAATAGAACGATTGTCGGTCGAACGGGTGTTTGTGTCTTCTCATGACTGCACCTAAAACTCGTATCAAACGCAGTTGAAAGATCATCAGATGAACTGTACCTGTAATTCAAACGGCCAGCTTTCTCACACACTGTCACGCTGAATCTCCTGTAAACTAAGCTAAGGGTACACGTGTCTGTGGATGCTCATTCACTTACATGTTAATTTCACGGGCAAGATATTCCATTGATTGAACAACTGGAACACTATTCGTCGAAACCGATGACAATTATATAAGCCAGTCTATTTCTGTAAACCACAATGTTGGTGACTTTTTGGTTTTGATAATGTGGCAGCATAACCAAGCATTAAATAAGATTGAAATGTGTTCCGTTTTTGTTAATGTTTTTTTGTTTTTTTTTATTTAAGTTAATAGCAATGTTTGTTGCTGATTCTTCTGTGTTGAGTAAGTAGCGCGTGTATTCATGTTTGCCATATATACTGATCTCCCGATTTATGTTCAATAGAAAAAGTCTGATATTATATAAAAGAAAATATTTCTATATCTAAGCAGTTTTTGTATGTACAGTATTACAGTAATTGTAAAGGACTTATTCGGCTATGCTCATCTCATGCTTCGTATTCAATAGAAAGGAAGTGATATTTTGTTGTTTATAAAAGAAATTTTCCAGCTTCTGCATGTATAGTATTATCATATGATATGTAATTGTAAAGGACTTCTGCTATGCCGATCTATTTCTTTATATTCAACAGAGAACTACTGGTAGCTTGCTTTTTATGAAAGAAAAAAAAATTGCTACCGCTATGCAGCTTTTGTGTTTATTCATATGTGTTATCTATAAATGGCTTTTTTTATCCCTGATATATATGGTCATATCTACTACCAGGTGGTGTCAACATGTGATGTACGCTATATAAATTGTAAATTACATAAGTTTAACACATTATATAGTCACACTAACTTTCAGCTGGAGTTCACACGTCATATATGATATTTAACTGCAATTTACTTCTATTATAGCCTTGTTTTCGCGAGATAAATAAAAGCCTTCAAATTTTACCTTCGTTAACCAAGATACAGTGAAAGATAATTGTTTCTACTATTGTCACAAGGCCAGCAATTACCCAGTACTTTATTTTATCGACCCCGTAAGGATGAAAGGCAAAGTTAACCTCGGCAGGATTTGAACTCAGAATTGCAAGGGCCGTAACTCTATCCGTCAAAGCATGGCGTCCGACCCTCTACCGATACTGCCAGAAAGATAATGGTGGTTGGTGTCTAACGCTAAAGGCATGGGTTGTTAAAATATACCAAACAGTCTTATTTTTTTCTAATTATTCTCTGCTAAATTGTGGTTACGTTTTGTATGCTCATGCCGTAATATGCCGTAAAATACTCGACTTAAAATTAGTTTATTTTGCAAGTAACGAAGAATAATTAAAATACTTTAAGCATGATTTTTTTCGAAATATTTTTCATACCTTTATCTTGTGTTTTCATTTCTTTATTTTGTCATGTCTTTTTTATTTGACTTTTGTGCAGATTTTGTCTTCAATTTTGATTATTATTCTTTATGATTTGCTTCAAAGAATTAGTTTTTAAAAGCAGGAAGTAATTCTAAATTGTAATATTGGCAATTGAATCTTCGATGTCTGAGACATTTTCAGAACTAGACATTATATTTTATTTATTTTTAAAATTTCTATTTGTTTTGAATTTTTAATTATTTCATTCTCGTTTTATGGGAGTTTTTCTTTTTC
>OZ024742.1:178024268-178031768 GCA_964016885.1 Eledone cirrhosa
AATAAACGAGACAAACACAAAATGCAAAAACAAAAGTTTTATCAGGTTCACGCCTGGGAATGAAGTTAATGAAAAAAGAAAACAAAGTAAATAATGTTCTCAACGTATCGAACATAAGTCCTTCATCCGGAAAGATCAATGTTTGCAGAGATAGGAGGTTATAAAAACGGGGAGTGGAAGTTGGGAAATAAAAGATAAGGAGAGTGAGGAGAGTGGGTGAAGGCTGCTTTATGGGCTATATTTTTACTGATCAGTCAGGGATAGAAAAGAAGTTCCTTGACACTTTCCTGGGATTTCAAAGAAGAAGTAACGAAGAGTAACGAAGAATAATTAAGATACTTTAAGCATGATTTTTTAGAAAAAAAAATCATGCTTATAGAAGAAGAAGAAGAAAAGAAGAAGAAGAAGAAGAAGAAGAAGAAGAAGAAGAAGAAGAAGAAGAAGAAGAAGAAGAAGAAGAAGAAGAAGAAGAAGAAGAAGAAGAAGAAGAAGAAGAAGAAGAAGAAGAAGAAGAAGAAGAAGAAGAAGAACACAATGATACCACCACCACCACGAGCAGCAAAAAGAAGAAGAATATTTACAGGAAACGTCGCTGCTTTTTCTAGCAGGTTAAATGGTAACCTAGAACCCCTTTACCCCCTTTCACTTCCTACACAATTTATTGGCTTATAAAAGGTTTAGATATGTTTTAATCGTTCATGAGTTGTAATATATGTTAAGAAAACGACTTGAATATAACGTAGATCTATGAATACCATGAAAAGTGAATGGAACGGGTAAGCTGGTGGTCTAAAGAGTTAAGTAGAAAAGTAGAATATTTAGATAGAGCAGTCAGAATTAGTTTAATTTAGTGTGTAAAGTAATGCACCTGTGAATGCCGTAGGTAAAACTGCACAGCATAATTGCATTTGACACTTATTCCAGCAAATGTTTTACCAAAATTTCTCATTTTTTCATCAATTATTTTAAATGTTGTTCTTACCCACTTTGTATGCATTACACACACACACACACACACACACACACACACACACAGATACATACATTCATATATATATATATATATATATAATGTATGTATATATGTATGTTTATCTACACATACTCACTCACACACACACACACACACATATATATATAGCTTTTATGAAATGGTTACATCGATGTTAATCTGCAAATGGATAAATTCTTTACTTACGTTGATTTATAAATATATGTGTATATATGTGTGTTTGTGTTTGTATGTATATGTGTGTATATGTGTGTATGTGTGTGTTAATGTGTATGTGCTTGTGTATATTTGTGCAGCGTTATTTAGTCAGAAAGGAGTAGAGTGTTTTATACGGTAGAAGAGCTTGTATATATATTTTATAAAGCTCATAAATTTGTATGGTAGACCGATTGTATTGCGTGTGAATTAGTCATTGCCTTGTGAAATTCTACATTATAGCCCTAATTACATGTTTCATGATGCCCCAAATTACAAATGGCCATTCGAAAATATACGTTAAACGTTGAGATTGCTTCAGGTCTGCCAGACGAAGAAGAGTTGGTGTAGGGGCAATAGCCGCGTCAATTTTTGATTACGGGTTGTTTCCATTTAATGTTTAAGAGAAGTAGTTTATACTAGTGCATACAATTAGGGGTTGGTTAGAAGAGGAAAGGGAAAGAAAGAGCAGGGCGGGGGGGGGGGCAGCAAAACCAGAGTGACAGAAATGTCAGAAGCTTTAATTAAACGGGTTTTGATAATAATGTTCAAACAGAGTGGGGAAACGCCGAAGAAAGGTAAGTGGAATAGGTGAAAAGATGATAATCATAGTATCAGTTGGCTTATGTAGCGAATGCTCCATATGTTTGGTTTTCTCGTTTTCCAAGAAGGTACTTCTCGATATGACGATAGTTGCTGAAGATATTCTGCTCTAGGTTACTATACGCTGCTATAACTGAATTCGGCCTAAACAGTGACAAAATATTAAAAGATGTTAAGGTTGAAATCAGGAAGAAAACGGAAGAATAGGAATATAATAATAGTGAGGTTCACAAATAATCCAAGTAAACCAAAATCTAAGTACAACCTGTATAACATTGTGGGGTTTTACCACTTTAATATCAATATCCTTATTCATTAAGGCTTTAGATCAGGCGTGGGCAACCTTTTTCGAGAAGCAGGCCGCATGAGATATGGCTCATCATCAAGCGGTAATTTACATTCGTGCCCACATTAACAAAATGGTGGTGACTCAGGTTGTTTTGATTTGTATCTTCAGAATTCGTACACGTTTTCCTCGATCGTAAAAATTATAGAAAGATAAATTACGACTGAAAAGTTGGGGTAAAAAAATCAGAAAGATTTCACTTAAGTGACTTAAGCGAGCCATTTAGAAATTATCGCGCGCCGCAGGTTGCCCGTGAGTGCTTTAGATTTTGCTGGTTGAGTCGTTCCTTCGAATGACTATGAGAGGGATTTGATGTTGCCTTCACGCAAAACCCAACACTTTAATAACATCTCAACTAATCCTTCTGTTCAATTCATTGTTGTTCTATTCATTTTTATGTTTCATCTGTTATTTACTTATTTCACACATACAGGTATATATAAGAATTTGAACACAGGAAGAGACACAAACACACGAATATACATAGATATATATACACACACACACACACACACACGCACACACATATATATATATATATATATAGAGAGAGAGAGAGAGAGACATATATATGTATATAAGTATATATATATGTATATATATATATATATATATGTATATATAGACACATATATATATACATATATATATATATATATATATATAGTAATAATCTGTTATTTTAATAAATACATATATATGTATGTATATTAATAAGAGGAATTCCATTAATATAATCTTCTATACACAATCATACACACCCGTGTATATTTATCTATCTATATATATATGTATATATATATATACATATATGTATACATATATATACATACATAGATACATATATATATATATATACATATATATATACATATATATATATATACATATATATATATATGTGTGTGTGTGCATGAATGTCTATATGCATATATTCAGGAGAATATATATTCCGATCATGAGTTATTGTCTGAATTGCAATTTCCTTCTTACTATTATATATATATATATATATATATATATATATATATATATATATATATATATATATATGCGTGTGTGTGTGTGTGTGTGTGTGTGTGTGTGTGTGTGCGTGTGTGTGTGTGTGTGCGTGTGCGTGTGCGTGTCTTCATATACGTATGTATTTATGTATGTATATATGTACGTATGCATGTATATATGTATATTTGTATGTATATTTGTATGTATATTTGTATCTGCTTGTATGTATCTATACATGTATATATTGATGTATTTACGTATGTATATATGTACGTATGCATGTATATATAGATTTATTTGCGTATGTATATATGAAAGTATGCGTATTTCAATTCTGTTCGTGTGTTGAATTTGCCTTAATCAGAATGATGTTTGTCATTGTAAATTACATATTCGTGTATCACAGTTGTAAATTTAATGAAGTTCTGTCTTCAGAACTTAACAATATAAACACTAAGCGTGTAAATCTCCAGAGACAACATTCCATTCAACTTCTCAGCCATGTTCTTAGCAGACTGCCGCTGAGTTAACCTGCAGTCTACCTATACTCTCTCTCTCTCTCTCTCTCTCTCTCTCTCTCTCTCTCTCTCTCTCTCTCTCTCTCTCTCGCTCTATCTCGCTCTCTCACTCTCTCTCTCTCTCGTTCTCTGTATATATGTATATATATATATGTGTGTGTGTTTGTATATTATGCATAGTTTTATTGTTCTACAATATTACTCACCTCTTACATATATATATATATATATATATATATATATATATATATATACATCCATATATAAATATACACACACATATATATATATGTGTGTGTGTATAGTATATATATATATACATGTATAAACGTATGCATACTCGCGGATACACATATATATATATATGTATAAATATATATATATATATCTGTGTGTGTGTGTGTGTGTGTATATATATATATATGTGTGGGTGTGTGTATACATGTATATATGTATGTGTGTGTGTGTATATATAAATGTATGTATGCATATAGTGGTACTTGCATGTGTGTATTACAGTATAATTTTTCCCCCGTCTGATTCTAATACCTACCTATGCTTCAACATAACACTATCACACTTTCATGAGCAAATATATGCGGAGCTATAAGTATATATCTATTTACTACTTGCACACACACACACACACACACACACACACACACACACACACACACACACACACACACACACACACACACACACACACACACACACACACACACACACACACACACCACCACCACCACCACCACCACCACACATACACACATACACACACGTGACAATCTCGCTGCTGGACTTTGTAGATCAGAAAGAAAGAAAGACGCGAGGAGATGCATATCTGGATAAGCAATTTGAGTGAAATTTTAGTTTGTACATTGTAATTTAGCCTCTAACTGAGCAAAACATATACAAGACGAAATAGTAAAACTAATCTAAAAAAACAATGAGAATTATTTTATCATAATCAGTAGCGTATTGGCGTTCGCTTGCCAATACAAATATACATACATACGAGTATACATTCATACATACAAACGTAGACATACATACATACATACATACATACATACATACATACATACATACATACATACAAACATACACACATACATGCACACATACATACATGTGTATATACATGCATACATCCATACTGGTAAAAATGTATAAAATTATAAAACCAAAACATACATACATACATACATAAATACACACATAGATATACACATACATACATATATACTTACATGCATACATAGGCATACACATATATATATATATATATACATATATATGTATGTGTGCGTGAGTATGTGTGTGTGTATTTATGTATACACATAAATCTGAACGCATTAGCGTTTTTCTTATTTCATTAAAACATTCTTTCTATGTATGGTGATATATTTGCTTTATATATTCATGTAAATATATGATATTAAACATAGAATGGTATAGGAGCACTAATTTTTGGAACTTATATAGTGGCTGCACGGATAACGAAGAAAAAGACGTGCCACAGCGATGGCCAAAAATTGACAGACTTTCTTTATTAGCATCAGTATTGATAGGTTCTATTTTTTAATGCAGCCGAAATTATTGTCTCTCTTCTGAGATGATGTGTTGATTCTACAATGCATGCTGTATGTATTCGACTGTTCTAATATTGTGTTGAATAGGACTAACGGAATAACACTGAATGAAAAGCTGATAACTGAAGTTGGCTACAACGAGATTTCAACTGAGAACATAGTGTGCCAGAACAAATACGGATGCATTTAATCCGACTTATTCAATTTAAGAGATTACAAAACACAGTTATTTGAATGTAAAGAGCATTATGTCTCTAAATCTTTTCAGCTTCTCTATTTTTTTTTTTTTTTTTTTGTGGTTTTATTCGTATTTTTTCACTTGTAATATCATGAAAATGTCATTTTATATGAATACATACAACGAGAAATTGACGCAGCATGGCCTAATGGTTTAAAAGTCAGCTTCACAATCATTTTCTCTTGGATTCGATTCCATTGCGTGATGTCTTGGTCAAATGTAATTTACTATAGCCTCAGATCGACACATGCTTACGAATGAAACAAGATAGACGGAAAATATTTTAAGGCCGTCAGATGAGCTCTATCTGTGACACAGTGTTATGCTAAATTCCCTTGGGAATATAGTTAGCCGTACACGTCTTTAGAATGCTTAGCCACTTAGACGGTAATTTCACCAGCAGGTTGTCCCATTGATCAAATGACTGGAACGTTTATATTCGAAACCGACGGAGGTCCATTTCAATAGTATGTAGCTTTCGATATATTCGTCTATACGTTTAGTGCAAATTTTATCAAGATGTTAGTATTAAATAATTTACACCTTTCATCCTTACGAGGTGGATAAAATAAAGTACCAGTAACGCACTGGAGTCGATTTAATCGACTTTTTCCACCCCAATTTCTTAGGCATTGTGCTTAAATGGGAAATCGTAATTGAATAACTTACAGTATGTTGTCTTATCTCTACACGGTCTGAGTGCAAATCTAATCAGGTCAACTTGACTTTCTTTTAATAGTTGACTGCATTCATCAATTTCAACAAATGATTGGTGATTATTTCATAAATCTAATTACTGGATTTAATTATCATGTTATTCTGCTTTTCACATGCATCATTCCAGATGTATATTTTCCTGAACCGTGAAGATTCAAATGATCCAATCTGCTTTACAATTCATTGATTTGTGCGTAACAATACTCATCAAATACACTGCATTCACCTTAGAAGTATGTGAATATGTGGTTACATGCATGATTTATACATGTAGGAGTTGCATTAACTTTTAACAGATAATCCAAAATTGAAGAAACGATGCATGTTTTATGGTTAATTAATGCTAACTGCGAAAGTACACAGAGCTATATAATTAATATGAAAAATATTCATGTTTGTTCTCCTTTGTGTTTACTTTCACAGATAATCAAATAAAAAATATGTATATATCTCTTCAACTTTAGAATTGCTTCAAAACATGTAATTTATTGCTGATGTTATTGAGAATATAAAAAATATAACTCGTCTATTCCCGTAACAATAAGAACTTTGAAGCCATAAGGAAATTTCTAAGTGAATGCATTAACTGCTTGAATGAGTAGCTAAATCTCTATCACATATCACCTTACTACTTTAAACAAAGGAAGCATGCATTGAATAATATAGTCCTAGATACACTCAGTTTGAAAACAAAATCAACACGGGTATTCGTGGTTAGAATGAATTCTCTTTTACTTGTTAGATATGGAAGGTGGTGCAGTGGCAATAGACTTCCTGGGGCCTCCGAGACCTGAAAGTGTGGTATGTGCGGGGGGGGGGGGTACGACTAAGCTTACTGTTATTGGCGAAGAGACGGAAGGATTATCCAGCGAGATCATTTATTTTATTTTTATTATATATGTGTGTGCGTATATATATATATATATGTTTGTCTTTGTGTGTCTGTGTATATGTGTGTGTATGTTTTTGAATGCATATGAGCGTGTCTATGTATTATAATTTCAGAGTTCCATTTTGTTGTTAGTTAAACAAGATAATATCAGACGAATATGACTGTTGGAAATAATACCGTAGAGTTAGTTGATACAACCCAAGTGGTATATCGTTTCATAGGGTTCCAATTGGTTAAATCCGTGATGGCGGTTAATTAACTTCCGGCATGACCGCCATTTACATCCGGTATTTCAGTCTGGTTTGAATACTTTCTTGAAAATGGCTAATTAAATTATTTTTCAGGCCGATATTTCTATTAATTAATATGTTCGTTTTTTTTT
>OZ024742.1:178036768-178061768 GCA_964016885.1 Eledone cirrhosa
TTTATTATTTCGTGGTAGTTTCTTTAGTATTTTGGCCCCTCACTTGTTGACCCGTCACCGTAAGATATACTCGGTTTATTACTTATACCTCTTAAAAGGGTCTCATTATAATTCCGTCCCACCTAGTAAACCTTTCTTTAGCCTAGCAGTACAAGTGAGAGACTTCATAGCTGTCCTTAGGTCGTAGTAAACAGAAATTGTTTTGTTTTTTTTACATTTAATTGCTTTTTAACACTCTTGGTATTTTTCTATATATTTACCCCATATTGTTTTACTTATTGTTTCGACTTCCTCCCAATCCCCCTCCCTAGTATCTTCTTTGACCTCATGCCCAGTTGTAGTCGGCACTATCAACGCATGACTGGGTCTCCTCCACCCCTCTCCCTCTATCTCCTACTGGCAGGTTCAGCTACCCTTTCCCTCCACAAATTGCCATGATAGAGTTATTATGTCTCAACAACAAACGTTTGACCAATCCTTGTGACAATCACTTTTACCATATATGGAATTACCCCTTGAGAAGCTCGGCTATTCAAATACCAGGATAAAAATGTTCATTTAGTCCAGAATTAGCCGTCGAAACGGCTTGAGCTCAGCCGTCGGGGTCCTACTCGTTCCTATTACCCACTCTACTACCCTAAGTATTGAGTACTTTGGTGCGTTATGGTCCACCTGGTACCTTACCACATTTCCTCCGTTATATATATATATATATATATATATATATATATGTGTGTGTGTGTGTGTATATATATATATGTATATACACACATATATATATATACACACACATATTATATATATATATATATTGTGGGGGGAAGTGAATGTCTATGAGGCGCATATGGGTACGGATATACGTGTGTGTGTGTTTCGTTTCAGTAATTCCTGCTTGTTGATCTAAGGAATCAACTTACAATGGCATTATCAATCATAAGCACACTACCCCATAGGTATTCATAAAAGTATTACGAATATGGTATCAGACGGAATTTTAATATTAAGTTAGAATAAGTGATAGTTTTACCTTTATACATCAGACTATTGCCTTACATCACACCCATTATACACATCTCACATAAACCGCTTCAACAAAATCACTTCAGCAGTGGGCATATCAAAAACCAAAAACAAAAACATTGTTTACATTTTCAACATCCGTCTAACGACAACGCATTAAATATCTATTATATAACATTGTAATGCATTTTAAATGACGTTTATAATGGGTGTGATGTAAGAAAATGAACTGAGGTGGAAAATGTAAAAACTTCTCTTCGTATTACTTTATATATATATATATATATATATATATATATATATATATATATATATATATATAGAGAGAGAGAGAGAGAGAGAGAGAGAGAGAGAGAGAGAGAGAGAGAGAGAGAGAGAGAAAGAGAAAGAGTGAAAGAGAGAGAGTTTGTGGTGCTTTGATCGAGGAGACCACTAATCATGTGAGTTGAGTACTCGAGACATTGGGACATGTAGAGTGGGTATAGGAATATGTAAAATTGGGATTTTACATATCTATATATATATAATTGTTTCTACTTTTGGCACAAAGCCAGCAATTATTCCAGTACATTACTGGTATTTATTTTATCGACGCCTTAGGGATGAAAGGCAAACTTAACCTCGGCATAATTTTCACTCAGATCCTAAAGGGCCGCAACTCCATGCTGCAAAGCATGGCGTCCGACCCTCTACCGATACTGCCAACCCACCACCCTATATCCATATATATATATATAATATTGAAGCGAAGTCATCGGAAGAACCGATGTACCTCCAACCGTTTTCTCACTCACTCAATGCTTTAATTAATTCAGCATCATTAAGATACCAATCAAAAAGGAAAGCAGAGTGCACACTTATATGTTAAGTAGTGAGAGAAACGATTTTGTGTGGGAAGAGAGAGAGATAGAGATAGAGATAGATACATATATATATATATATATATAAATATATATATATATATATAGAGAGAGAGAGAGAGAGAGAGAGAGAGAGAGAGAGAGAGAGGAATAAACACATATATACATACATAAACACATACATACTTACACATAAGCATACAGAGAAGTACATACATACACATATGTCTATAAATAAAGGCATCCAGTATCATATTTCTTTGACTCAACAATAAAAAGGAAACTGCCACAAAATAAAAATAATGGTTTGTCAATTTTGTGCCTTGTGTCTCCGAGCGTACGCATACACACATATAAATATTTTAATATACATACATGCATACATACATGGTGGCTGCCAACTCGTTTTCGAGTACGGCCGCTACTTTATATCCATGTAGGAGAACCCCTACCGATGCGTTGAACGAGTGTGACTTTTTAGTCCAGCCAGCGACTTGAAAACTCTGGTACAAACACTACACGTGTGACAATTATTGACACATAGTGCTGGGCCCATGGTACCATGTGACGACAAGTGCAGAGAGATCTCCAGATATAAAGCAATGCCTGTGCCGTGAAGCTTTTATAGTGAGCAAAGGCACTGCACAAAGCCAGTCCCACTCTCTTAACCAAGATGATATTTACCAAAAAGAAGAAGTCAACATCAATGGATACCATCAGGGTTGCAGGTGTTATATCAGAGTTTTCGTTCTCCTAGAATTCTGCCTTGACAAAGGCTAAGGGGTCATCTCTCCCGGTGATTTTGGATGGCCATTGACTCTTAAGAGCTCCTTTGCCCTTTTGACAGGTTTTGTTTTTAGTCCTGCAGGATGTCCAAAGTCACCCTCCTCACCAAGAGAACTTGGTGGGGTTGCCAGTTTAGTCGCCAACGACCCGACCATGAGACAGGTTGTACTGGGATACATGTTACCAGTAGCACCAACTGGTGACCTGACATATGCATACATACATACATACATACATACATACATACATACATAACTACACACATACAATCATATGCACATTCATACATGCATGCATACATACCTACATACACACATGCATACATTCATACATACATACATACATACATGATGGCTGCCCCCTCGTTATCGAGTATGGCCATTGCACCAGGAAAAGAAAAAAAAAAAATAATAATAATAAATAAATAAAAGGAAAATAAAAATTTAATAAAAAAAAGAAATATATATATATATATTTACATATACATACACATATAAACACACACACACACACACACACACACACACACACACACACACACACACATATATACACACACACATACATTAATAACAATAATAATAATAATAATAACGACAATAATAATAACGACAACAACAATAATAATATATTTCGTTTCTGAATTTGTTATTGGCAACATGACCCTCCCAAAGTATAACAATAATAATATACATATACATATATATATACACACACACACACACACATACGCATATCTACACACACACACACACGATAGCAACTAACAGCGCTGCGATCGAGTGTGGCTTTTTAGCCCAGCCAATGATCTAAAATGTCTTGCACAGAGTCGGCAACCAAAACATTCACTGGGAATAGTCGGCTGTGGTTGGAGTTCGTGTACTTTTGCATGTCGCTTGAGCCCTCCTGCTGATTTACATTCTCTACCACATGTTTGGCAAGCATGATGAGTAGCATCTCCAACAGCAGCCTGGTAGTCAACCACTGGTCTTACTTTATGACTGCGAAGATGACTTTCGAGTCCAGCTTTGCTTAGGCAGAGTCTCGCACATACGCTGTATGTCAGCACCATAGGAGGACCCTCGCCGTCTGGAAGTGCAACAGCAATGCCCTTCCTCACATCCCGCTTTACTTTCTCGTATACGATTCGAGATGCCTCAAAGGCAACTTTCCCCTCATCTCCATTTATTACGATCATCAGCAATATTCTCCCATGTATCAGCAGAGATGTTAGCGTCTTTCAGAGAGGCTTTCAAGGAATCCTTATACCTCTTTTTTGGTTTATGTGGCGGTCGTTTTCCTTTAACCAACTCTCCATAAAAGAGTTGTTTTGGTATTCTTGAATGCTTCATCCTGGCAAGGTGACCACTCCAACGGAGTCGTTGCTTAAGCACAAGAGCTTCTATACTGTCACACATAGAGCTTTCCAAAATCTCGACATCACTGATGTGGTCCCTCCAGTGAACGCCATGGATCCGTCTGAGACACATCTGATGGAAACGCTCCAATTGCTTAAGGTGGTGTCGATATGTGACCCAGGTCTTGCAGGCATAAAGAAGACAAGAGAGCACACATGCCCTGTACACCTTTACCTTTGTCCTCCTGCATATGTCTCGCCGACCCCAGAGTCGCCTTTCTAGCTTTCCGAAAGCATCACTTGCTTTCCTAATCCTAAGTGAGATTTCACTGTCAAAGTTGCTGTATCAATTGACAGTGCTTCCCAGGTAGACAAACTGATCAACCACTCCAAGTCGTTTGCCATACACATAGATGTTTGGTTCAGTGTACTGCTTACCAGGGGCAGGTTGGTACATGACGACGGTTTTCTTGAGACTGACAGTCAGACCTAGGGCAGTGCAAGCGTCAGAAAATGCATTCAAAATGTGCTGCATATCACTCTCTGTGTGCGCTACAAGATCGCAATCATCTGCATACAAGAGGTCTCTTATGATTGATGTAAACACTTTTGTCTTCGCAGCAAAGCCCCTGATGTTAAATATGCTGCCTAAGGTTCGATATCGGATGTAAACACCATGCTCGCAATTCCTGAATGCAATACAGAAAACCATTGCAAAGTATATGGCAAACAGGGTCGGTGCTGGAATATCCCCCTGCTTCACTCCATTTTTTACTGAGATAGGCTCCGACATGTTACCCCCCCAATTTAACCCAAGCCTTCATGTCGTCATGGAAAGACCTAACTAAAGCAAGGAACTTATCAGGGCAACCAAGTTTCTGGAGAACCTTCCATAATGCATCTCTGTTAACAGTATCGAAAGCTTTTGTCAGATCGACAAAAACCTGATACAGATCCAAGCCTTGTTCCATGCACTTCTCCTGGAGCTGTCTAGCTGAGAAGATCATATCAGTAGTGCCGCGTCCAGCACGAAACCAGATTGACTTTCAGGAAGAACACAATCTGCAATGTGTGTCAGCAGACGGTCCAGAAGCACCCTACATAAAACTTTCCCTACGACAGAAAGCAATGATATACCTCTGTAGTTCCCACAATCGTTCCTGTTACCCTTTCCCTTGTACAAGACCACCATTACTGCATCTCTCCAGTCCTCAGGTACGGATTCATTAGCCCATATCCTGCCAAACAAAGAGTGAAGATGTTGCAGGAGTCTCTCACCACCATATTGTAGGATCTCAGCATGTATGCCTCCATACCTGGAGATCTTCCACTGTTCAGCTTCGAAATAGCCACTGCAACCTCCACAAGCGTCGGAGGTTCTGCGAGAGCTACTTTCACAGGACTTTCTGGAATGAGATTGAGGAAATCTTCACTGACGACAGACGGCTGATTCAAAAGATCATCAAAGTGCTCTCGCCACCTTCGTAGAATTCCTTGTGAGTCACGAAGAAGTTCTTTGCCATCCTTGCTGCGAAGCGGTGTCACCAGAGAAGAAGACGGTCCATAAACCTCACGCAAGAGACTGTACAACAGCTTTGTGTTATTGGAATCAGACGCAGTTTGTATCTCACCAGCCTTCTCACTCCACCACTGATCCTTCATCTGAGAAAGACTCCGCCTAACACGTGATTTTACATCCCTGAGTTCCTCGTGCAACGTATTCCTCTCCTGTGGTTTTGCCGTCAAGTAGCGTGACAGAGCACGCCTCTTATCAGCCAACAAGTCTTCTATATGTACATCATTCTCATCAAACCAGTCCTGATGTTTCCTCTGCGCCAATCCCAGAACACGCCTGCCTACATCATAAACCGACTTTTTAAGGGTCGGCCAATCCTCACCAATATCTGCAGCCTGCATCTCTTCTTCCAATGTCCTCTTCACGTTTTTATCCTTAAGACGAGCAGCATTCAATCTTTTAGACAGGGAAACACCAGGAGCCCGGATTTTACGTTTAGTGATTAGTTTCACTTTTGCGCGTACCAGGCGGTGGTCCGTCCAGCACTCAGCTCTACGAAGAACACGAACACACTGCACATCCTGTCTGTCACGCATCCTGACTAGGACGTAGTCCAAAAGATGCCATTCCTTAGATGCAGGATGCATCCATGTGGTCTTGAATTTGTTCTTTTGTTGGAACATGGTGTTGGTAACACACAGATCCAGCTCCTCACACATCTGCAGCAGGAACATACCATTGCTGTTACACTTTCCCACCCCATGCCTTCCAATTACATTCCATGTGTTAAAATCTCTACCCACTCTAGCATTAAAGTTACCAAGCACGATGACTTTGTCTGCCTGAGGGATATTTCTTAAAACACCTTTCAAGGCATGGTAAAAGGACATCTTTTCCTCATCGACAGAACTCATAGTTGGAGCATACACACTCACCAGGGTAGCATATCTTCCCTTGTCCAGCGGAACTCTCATGGACATAAGACGCTCACTAATCCCTACTGGGAATTCTACTAATTTGTTCACAAGAACAGTCTTAACAGCAAATCCTACCCCAGCCTCTCTTCTGGTTCCTTCATCTCTTCCTTTCCAGAAGAATGTATATTCTCCACAAAATTCCGTAAGATGACCATCTCCAGTTAGCCTCGTCTCAGATAAAGCCACGATGTCAAGATCGTAACGTCGAAGCTCCTTTGCAACAAGAGCGGTCCTTCGTTCAGGACGCCCCAAGGAATCCCTGTCAAGCAGCGTCCGTAAGTTCCAGCAGCCAAGACTAAATGCCTTGTTTGGCTCTATTACAATGGCACGATGACGAGCGGGCCCAGGCTGTGATAAGCTGGGGCCCCTGCCCTTATTGCCAATGATCTTTTTTGTTCCAGAACCTAAATTGCCAATTATCTCTTTTATATTGTTCTGGAACATCATTGAATAGAAAAAAAAAAAAAAAAAAGTAATAATAATAGTAATAATAATAACAATAATAATAATAGTACACTATTAATGATTATTAATGCACTCGTGCAATGCCTGTGCGTGACGAATATTTTTAAAGTGAGGAAAGACTGTGCACTGAGCCAATCCCACTCTCTGAGCGACAGTAGCTATAACCCGAAAAGAAGAAAACATCAACATCATCGGTAACTACTGAGCCGCAGGTTTTATGTCGGAAGTTAACCCAGTTTCCTGAGATGCCTTCTCCTAGAAGAATGCCCTGACAAGGGCTAGGGGTTCTTCACTCCCAGTGGTTTAACTGCGCGATCGGGCATCCAGCCCGATTATTTCTATGTCCCCGAGCAAAAAAAAAAAAAAAAAAAAATCACCTATTGACACTTATACGTACGACATACATACATGCATGCATACATACATACAGACTGACAGACTGACATATGTACATACATACATATGCACATACATACATACATACATACATACATACATACATACATACTTATATACATACATATAAACATACACACTCACATATCTACATATATATACATACATATATGCTTACACATAAACAAGAGACACAAAAACTAATACACATACACACACACACACATACACACTCACATACCTACATATATATATACATACATACATGCTTACACATAAACAAGAGACACACAAACTAATACACATACACACACACATATACACATACACATACACATACACATACACACACATACACACATACACATACACACACATACACATACATATACATACACGCAGACACACAAACACACACACACACACGTATGTGCCTTCATCTCCTCTTCTATTCCTTCGTCTTACTACCTTTGAAGCTTCATCAACAAAATTGATTATCTGATATAAGTTAACAATAGTTAGATAAGATGGCGACCAGTATATATAAACAAAACAGCATAAACTGATCATCACTGATGAGATGAAAAGCCTGTGAAATATATTTACCGTTTAAATGCTTGGTTGGTCAGAAGAAATTTACTTCTCGCTTTTCTTGTTGACGTGGTTTCTTATTGTCGGTAGTGTGGGGTTTTTTTTTAAGTGTGATTTGTGTGTGTTTGTGAGAGAGAGAGAGAGACAGTGTGTGTGTGTGTTAGGGAGAGAGAGAGAGTGTGTGAGTGTGTTTGTGTGTGTGAAAGAGAGAGAGAGAGTGTGTGTGAGTATGTTAGTGTGTGTGAAAGAGAGAGAGTGTGTGTGTGTGTGTCTGTGTTTATGTGTGAGAGAGAGATAGAGTGTGTGTGTGTGTGTTTGTGTGTGTGCGAGAGAGTGTGTGTGTGAAAGAGAGAAAGAGTGTGTGTGAGAGAGAGAGTGTGTGTGTGTGTGTGTGTGAGAAAGAGAGAGAGAGAAAGAGATTGTGTGTGTTTTTGTGTTTGCGTGGGAGAGAGTGTGTGTGTGTGTGTGTGTGTGTGTGTGTGTGTGTGTGTGTGTGTGTGTGTGTGTGTGTGTGTGTGTGTGTGTGTGTGTTTTTGTGTGTTTGTATATATGTGTGTGTATGTGATATCAACTTTCTGGCAATACTAGATCATTAGATCGCAGCTAGTTGCCTTCTTGGCTCCTCACCACAAATGAATATCACACTACTAATCTGTATATTTCTCCTTTTGGCCCAAAACCAACAATTTGAAGGGAATGGAAGTGTCTATTAAATTGATCCTAGTGCTATAATGGAACTTTATTTTATCAACCCAGTAAAAATGAAAGGCAAAGATAACCGCGGCAGGATTTGAACTCAGATCGTAAAGGGACGTAACTATGCTGGAAAGCATGGCGTCCGACCCTCTACTGATACTGCCAGTGCTATAATGGAACTTTATTTTATCAACCCAGTAAAATTGAAAGGCAAAGATAACCGCGGCAGGATTTGAACTCAGAACGTAAAGAATCTGTACATTTACCGTAACGACACTCTCCCAAAACTGCTTGTCTACAATGGTTTCTTATATGGTTTCTTATATAGGCAGAGGGCCAGCAATTTGGGGTAGGGGAAAGTCGATTAAATCGACCGCAGTGCCTGAAGGGTACTTTATTTTATCGACCCCGTAATGATGAAAGGCAAATTAACCTCGGCTGGAGTTGAACCCAGAATGGCAAGGGCCGTAACTTTATGCGTCAAAGCATGGTGTCCGACCCTCTACCGATACTGCCAACCCTAACCTAAACTATAATAAAGTAAGAAGTGTGGGACTGCGTCCAGAATATATGTTTTATCCCGGTTGTAAAATAAGTTGGATTACTTTGAATAAATAATTGTTTCTACGTTAGGCACAAGGCCAGCAATTACCCAGTTCATTACTGGTACTTTATTTTATCGACCCCGTAAGGATGAAAGGCAAAGTCAATCTCGGCGGGATTTGAACTCAGATCGTAAAGGGACGTAACTATGCTGGAAAGCATGGCGTCCGACCCTCTACCGATACTGCCAATCCACTTTGAATAAATAATGAATGAATATTACATAATTTATCTACTAAATTTCGATATTCTTGATTGAATATAAATAGTTTTGTTGTTTATTTTAAGATTCACTCGTTTAAAATTTTTAAATGTCAATACTTCCGGTAGTCGATTAAATTGACCCCAGTGCATTACAGGTGCTTTATTGTAGCGACCCCGTAAGGATGAAAGGTAATGCTAACCTCGGTAGGATTTGAATTCAGAGCAACAA
Source organism: Eledone cirrhosa (assembly GCA_964016885.1). Classification (NCBI taxonomy): domain Eukaryota; kingdom Metazoa; phylum Mollusca; class Cephalopoda; order Octopoda; family Eledonidae; genus Eledone; species Eledone cirrhosa. Next base: position 178,046,469 of record OZ024742.1, read on the forward strand.
TAATAATAATAATTGTTTCTACTTTTGCCACAAGGCCAGCAATTATCCCAGTGCACTTCTGGTACTTTATTTTATCGACCCAGTAAGGATGAAAGGCAAAGTTAACCTCGGTTGGATTTGAACTAAGACCGTAAAGGGCTATAACTCTATGCTGCAAAGCATAGCGCCCGACCCTCTACTAATACTGCCAATCCGATTAGTGTTATACAAAAATCACCCTTGCTAGCTAAGGAAAGTATTATCTGTCGGAGGTCCATGGTGTGACTAGATAGGTGACTGAATATTTCAGTATATTAATCAGCTACACTGCGTGATGAAATGATAATACTGATTCTGATAATGAAAGAATGTTGGCTGGCGGTTGATAAAATGACACTTTCGTAGCCTCCAGTTCTTAGAATTTGCTGACATTAAAAAGTGGTTTGTGTGTTCTACACATCATTGACACTTTTACATGATCATATAACCAATGACTCCACTTGATAAAAATAGCAACCAAATTTCCTTCAAATCACATACGTTCTGTCTTTAAGAAAGTGAATACTTTGGATAATGTAGACTTAGATAGACTATTTCTTTAAATAATAATAGGATGACCAAGGGTGGAACACGTTCGATCTTAGATCTACTTAACTGAGGCTTACTGGAGCTATGCTACCATCTGCAGCAACAACACACAACACCTCCATCGACAACACGGACACAATAAATAGTATCACTAACAAACCAATGACGAAGACTATATGTTTTGGTGAAACTGGCAAGTAATATTTTATTGTCCAAATTACGACATTGCATCTTTAGGAAAGAAAGGATTCATTGGATGACGCGTAATTTAGCACTAAATAGAAGGCTGTGGATTGACAGGGTGGTTATTTCTTTTACAAAGCTTTGATCAGCCTTAGGCTATAATAGAAGTCACAAAGACTCTTGAGAAAGGGGCCACAAAACGTGGATATGAGAACACGTTGTTGTGTATCTAACACTTAACCATACAGCCATGCATATATTCATGTTAGAGAAAAAATAATAACATTATCCATAGTTTAATCATGCCCTGAAAGTATGTATGTATATACCCTAACTCCTGATGGGGTCGTACGGATACCCTAGTGACATTTGGCGTGTCTCTGACATTTTTAATCTTGTAGATCCATCGCTGTACCAAATCTAAACAGCCAATTTTATTTTTCCAGAGGAGATAGAGTTAGGTAGAGAGGAAGCGAAAGAGAAATTTGGAGGAAGAATCTACCCTAGAACAGGTATATTTTTATCGACCTCGAACGAATGGATGGCAAAGGTGACCTCGGTTTTATTTGAACTCAAAGCACAGAGAGCCTGCACGAATAATCTGTCCTGAAATAATAATATTCGAATATCAACATTTATTAAAGGGTCCCAATATAACTGATTTTGTTAATGTATTTTACTCCTACACCAAATCTCAAATGTTAACTATTATCACAAATATCAATTTTTCATGTGGGAAAACTTACAATTTTTTTATTAATATTTTTTTTTTTTAATTCAAAAATATGTTAGACAGAAAAATTTTGTTTTTAATAATTTTATAATTTCCTGTTTGTTGAAAGTTGTTCTTCAACAAATGTTCATTTTAATTTTCTTACTGAACTGGAATGAATAGAAAGTATGCGCTGCCTTCCACATTGATAATTTACATGCTAAAATTGCAAATGTCATTTTCTGCTCCAAGTGGTTTTTCCCTTTTCAAAGAAAACTTTACATTTAAATAAGCTTAAATAGGTCTTCAGGTCAAGAATTTTAAATAAACTTTGTTCTCTGTATCAATGATATAACCTTTACAATCTCAAGATACACACTTATACACACACAGACACATACACATATTATATATACATATATATATGGAGAGAGAGAGAGTGAGAGAGAAATAGAGATGGATAGATAGAGAGAGCGAGAGAGAGAGAGAGAGAGAGAGAGAGAGAGAGAGAGAGAGAACATATTTTAGATGTGAACTCGTTCTAAAAAAATAATCAAAGGTTACATTTTTCATTTTGTTTCAAACAAATTCACAGCATATATTTATTGTATTTGACGAAATTATATTGCATTATTTGTTTTCATTACATTGTTATTATTTTTATTAATATCATTAATATTATTATTATTATTATTATTATTATTATTATTATTATTATTATTATTATTATTATTATTATTAATTGGGATTTATGCCATTTAAGTTCATTGCATTCGGAAATTTACTCAGGTTTCTCATCTTTACGCATTGTTTGCATTAAAATTAAGATAAAGTTATAATTTCCCACCCCACCTCTTTTTTCTCCACTACCAATAAAACATTAATATATGCTACGATGATCGAAATATTATGCTTTCTTATTTTTTTTCTTTCTTTTTTTTCTTTCCTTATTTGTTGTTTTATTTTATATATTCATTTTATTTATTTATTCATTTTATAGTAGAGGGAAGGAAAAAAATTTAAGAATGAAGTCCAATATTTATGTCTTTATATGTGTACAAATCTGTCTTCTTTTTTCCTTTTCTTTCTGTTCAGAATTCCTGACCTTTATAATGCTCCATGGTAAAAATGAGATGTATATTGAATTACTCAAATGTTAAAATTACTGAAATCAGATACCTTCTCAGGGCTTATATAGTGTAGAAATATAGCACATCTACAGATAAGTAGAACAGCTATACTTGAACACTATCTTTATGAGTATAAAAGATTAGTTTTGAAATTTGTACTTCTTCCATCGGAAGAATTAAATCATTCGGCGAATTTATTGCTCTTCAGAGTAGACACAGTATGATTAAACGATTAAGGAGTTTGCTTCGCAATCATTATATCTCGGCTTCAATACCACTGCGGGGAGCTAGTGTCATTTATTGGGTCATCAAGTATGGAATTTGTAGAAACTTCTTTTTTTTCCTACAAGTTTCTACAAATTTCATACTTGACGATCCAATAACATAATTTCGGGTTGATGCATGGTTTGTGAGTGAAATTGGCTGAACTGAAACCGTTTAGAAGCTCGATTGTACCTAAAATTCAAAAGGTTAGTGTTTCCACACACTGTGTCACTCTGGATCTCTCTGAGAATTACTTATCCGTGTAGTCCTTCGCCACTTACACGTTAATTTCATGAACAACTGGAACTAACATGCGAAACCGACGGAATTCCATTGAAATAAAAATGAAACGCTAGTTGATTGGCAAAATCCTTAGAGCGTCGAGCAGCATGCCTGGGGCATTTAGTTACGGCCCTTTACGCTCTGTGTTCAAATCCCAGTGAGGTCAATTTTGCCTTCCATCCATTCGAGATCGATGAAAATGTACCAGTCTAATACTGAGGCCGATTCCTTCTCTATATCTTTTACTCACTTACTTCCTCTCGCTTTCTATCCTTCTGTGGAAGAAATCGGCTGCATTCAGACATGGAGAGGAATTGAGCTTTGCCAGGCTTTAAAATTCCCAACAAACGCTTTATGTCAATATGGTTCCCCTACGACTCTATCAGGATCCATACATAACCACCACCACCCACCTAATATGCAGGCTCTGTGCCTTAATTAGAAAAAAATTTAAAAGCCAGAAAAGTGGGAAACTGACAGAAGAGCAATCAATTGCGTCTTTCCTAGAGATTTAGATAGAATATCTAAATGAAAAAATATGAGATGTTTGCTCAAGAAAAGAGATTTATAAATCATTAAATTAGCAGACAGCCAGTAAAGGGTTTAGATGTTCAGATCTAGGCAGTTGATGTTCTTATATCTACTTAAATCCAGGGTCAGTTATAATTGAGAAGACAATCCACCCACGACCAATCTGTTTCTATATCAGACAATTTATTGAGAAATGTATGTATATATATATATATATATATAGAGAGAGAGAGAGAGAGGCTTGTAACCCCTGTTAGAGTCACAGGGGTGCGGCAGTGACATTTTAAACCTGGTGGAGTGCATCCTCTAACTATCTGTGAACACAGCCGATTTCTTCCAGAGGAGGAGAGTGAGAGTAACAAAGATAATTTGAGAAAGGGATATAGAGGCAGAATCGACCCCAGTCCTGGAATAATAATGTTCTATCGGCCTAGAAAGGATGAAATGAACCTCGGTGGGATTTGAACTCAGTGCGTAGAGAGTCTGTACGAATACTCTAAACCATTCAGTTTGTTGTTCTAACGACTTTGCCAATTCGCAGTCACTAAGAATATGTTTATAAAATGTCATCATGTATTTTAAGACAGTAGGCTGTAATTGGTGAGAGCTTTCTCGCAGATCCCTCGTTGTTTTGCTATAGTCAGAGTTAAACTAATTACATTTCAGTGAGATATGAATAATAAGTAGCTGTCAGACGGTGAGGTGAACACGATTGCAGACATCGCTAAAACTAAAAAATTTATAGACGTTTTGTTATTTCACTATTCTGAGTCCGTTTTCTTTTGTGGACTTGGGTCATAATAGACAAATCACTAACAACTAACAACTATTTTCATTTCTAATTCATCCACACTCCAATTGTCTCAAAAGAGAAAGTCTTTTATATTATAGCATAACTAATATTTCCAACATTTACCATTAATCTAGAATGCTTTTATCTTAATCAAAGTGATGGGAAAATGAAATAGAAATATTGTAAATGTCCTTTAAACCAGTCAGCATCGCAGCTAATTTGTAGTCTGTGAGAATACTACAAAATCCCATTGAGAGATTTTGTAATTGTGAACAAGCAACAAGGGGTCCTACACAACCGATAATTTAATAGATTCTGAAATGGTATGTCAGTTCTTCATTACTTTAGTTGATAAATGACAATTATTCTTTGTTCAGACTTTACTACTTGTGACATCTGCCATAACCTTAAAATAGCAACAGCAAATATTGCTTAACGTCCTTTCAATAACTTTCTTCTGGTTTTTATTATCTTGCAGTGCAAATGTGGAGGCCATTCCAACTACATGTATGGAACTGTCAACATTAATAAATCCAAAAATTAAGAATTTCACTCAAGACAAACATTGATTTCGAATCTGTGAAGAATAATAGAAAGTTGTTCCTGGAAACTTTCCATGAACTTTCTACTGGACATATTGTAGAACGAAATAGGTATTAATATTAAACAAGAAACATGGCATAAGTTCACCCAACAACCGTTCCACCATAAGCTGGAAGGACATATTTGAATTTATTTCAAGAGTAATATTCGAACAAATAGATTTCCAAGTAGCATTTATTTGTAAATGCTAAAGGTTATTATATTGAATTGAAAGTTCTTAGGAGTGAATTATAAAGCTTTTAATTGAAAGGGGATTTTCAGTTGCATAAAACAGTAATAAACCTTTCGTGCTGTATTGGTGTGGTGTTATGGGATATAAAGCGGTTGATAGAAAATAATTTACGCCATGTTGTATAGAAACATAATCAGCTGTTGAGAAACCAAAATATACATTCTGATTTCAATTCCAGGTTCACATCACTTGTATCAAAACGAGACAACGAATGAGTCCCTACCAGGTGAATCAACCTGCTAGAAATAGCAGCCAAATCTTCCGCAAATGACACCTTATTGTGTTTTAAAAAGGCCAAATAGAATAATGTATTTTTAAATGTGTAACAAAACAATGTGAACACAGCAGTAAACATTCTGATCATAGTTCTGCTTAATCAGAGATTATCTAGAGCTAAGTAGTACGTGTATTTATATTATAGATGGTCGTCGAAAATGTTATTATTACAAACGCCATTATATTTTCATTCTACATTGGTTAAATCCAGTGACATGTACGTATGTAGTATTAATTAGGAAAGCGAAAAAGAGATTCTCCGAATGGTCTTTGGGGTAATATTACTTGATAGCATGCGTTGGTTGGAGATCGGGGAGTCGCTCCTGATAGAACTGCTAATTCTCTAAATCGGGAGACCAAAGCTCCGATGCTACGAGCAGGCATTATGGATCTCTCTACATGTATATAGATATATATGTGTGTATATATATATATATATATAAATGATTGTAGGTTATATATATATATATATATATATATATATATATATATATATATATATATATATATATATAATGTAAATGACAATTAGAGAATGTTTAAACTTTCACACATTTAATCAGTGACGATCGTTTCATCCTAGCACAAGGCCGGATTCATCGGAGTTGATAACAATAGCCAAACATGAATATAAAATCAAAACTTTCTCACAAGAACATTAGGAGGATACATAATTGGGAGGTTAGATAAACATAAGTATGTTTTTTTATTTTTTTATTTTTCAGTTTTTATTGCTTTTATCTGCTCCTAAATTTTATTGCATTTATCTACTCCTATTCTTCATATATTTTTTCCGCCTCTGTTACATTATATAAATGTTGATGCGCATGCTTATCTAACCTCCCATATTATGTATCCGCCTAATGTTCTTGTGACAAAGTTTTGATCTTATATTTGTGTTTGACCTTTGTTATCAACTCCGATGTGTCCGACCTTGTGGTAGGATGAAACAATGTTCAGTTATTAAATGTTTGAAAGTTTAAACATTCTTTGATTGTCATTTACATTATATATATATATATATATATATATATATATTAATACATACCTACAATCATATATATATATATATATATATATATATATATATATATATATATATATATATATATATACATATATATATATATATATATTAGAAATAGAAGCTTTCACTGTATTTTTGACTGAAAAAATTTTAGCCTGATAATGGGGTTTAGAACCCTCAGATAAATGGAAAAAGGTGAGTATTGGTACGTCAATACTCATCTTTTTCCATTTATCTGAGGGTTCTGAACCCCATTATCAGGCTAAAATTTCTTTAGTAAAAAAAATACGGCGAAAGCTTCTATTTCTAATTTCAAACTTGCTCACTGTTTCAAAACATACTTATACATATATATTCCGCCTCCGTGGTATTTTCTTCGGGGTTATAAGAGGCTTAGCTCTGTTTCTCGACCGTTATATCGCGTGACTATCTCCCCCTCCGCCTTCTGGGATTCTTTCTCACGTCGTGTGGACGCGTTCTTGAGACTAGTAAAATGAGGTATCCTCTTGATAAGTCGGCAGACCTCGCAAGGACTCTATATCTTTATGATATATTGTTTTTGTTTATGCCACGAAACTACGTAGTCGAGGAATTTAGGAGCAGTTTAGGTATGATACATTTTATTACTAATTATATCTAAATGTTGCTTCTCTCTTCATAATGTATTTTTAACTCTGATACTGGTTCAGTCTGGTTCAACTGAATTGGTCTGTCCCAGTCATTCATTGAGCAACGTCGGTGAAGTTGGCACCCTTAACTCACAGTTGGGTGCGGATGCATTCATGTATATATGTGTGTGTCCGCATGTATCTGTGTGTTTCTAAATATATTGTTAATAACTCCCCCTGGTCGAGCAACCTTTGAAGTGTGGGGACAGCTGGAAAGCTTCCATTACTCATACTTCTCGCCTTCTTCACCACCTCTTCTACAGCCTCGATATGAATACCCCCTCCGCCTCCGTGGTATTTTCTTCGGGGTTATAAGAGGCTTAGCTCTGTTTCTCGACCGTTATATCGCGTGACTATCTCCCCCTCCGCCTTTTGGGATTCTTTCTCACGTCGTGTGGACGCGTTCTTGAGACTAGTAAAATGAGGTATCCTCTTGATAAGTCGGCAGACCTCGCAAGGACTCTATATCTTTATGATATATTGTTTTTGTTTATGCCACGAAACTACGTAGTCGAGGAATTTAGGAGCAGTTTAGGTATGATACATTTTATTACTAATTATATCTAAATGTTTCTTCTCTCTTCATATATATATATATATATATATATAGTATAAAAAAACGAAAAATCAGTGATGCATCTGGACTCAGTTTATTGCGTGTTACAATTGTTTCGTCGGCAGGTAGCTCGAGACATGATCATAGTATGGATTTGGCTGATTCTACGGCTGCAGGTTCCTTCGGTCACAGGCAATTCGTTCGGAGCAAATTTTCTCACTGGGGTGTTATCGTCAAAAAACACCTTCAAAAAACATCTTCCACTCTTGTCATGCCATTGGCCGTTGTTATTCTACGTCATCATAAGTTCTGGTCACTATTTTTTACTGCTACACGGGTCATCAGACATTTTCCGTCCGACACACTTCAATGGAGCCATGCTGGGTTTGGTATCTCACACGTCTGTTCACACTCCAGAGTATGTACCCACATATACACACACACATATACACACACACATGCAGGCACACACACATGCATGCATGCATACACATATGTACGCATACTTGTATAGACACACATACCCCCATGCACATATATACACGCACACACTCTCCCTCTCTTCCACAAACCCAGGCACACCCACATCCACAATCCGACCGCCACATGCCTATTGGAGCCTGCCTAAACTGCGCATCTCACACGCACGCATACGCGCACACACGCGCAGACACACCACACGTCCACGCATACAAAGAGACATATCGGCGTTCATGTATACACAAACACTCTCATACATATACATGGATATACATGCACATACACGCATGTCCTTATGGATAGGCATCTATCTGCAGCCATAGAATCAGCCAGATCCATACAGTGATCATCTCTCGAGCTACCTGTGGGTGAAACGATTGTAATCACGCAATAAACAGAGTCCAGATGCATCACTGATTTCTCCTTTTTTATATACTATTCACACTCTACTCTGTATGAATATTGAGTTCTAATTTTGGCATACCGCCTATGGAAGCGCCATAACTACCATTATACACACGTATATATATATATATATATATATATATATATATATATATATATATATATATATCTTTGATTGTCATTTACATTGTATTTCGGTTCTGTATTATACTTGTTATTTTATATCGAGCTATTTTTATACTTGTAACTGGGTAATATTTATTATTACCCACCTTATATATATATATATATATATATATATATATATATATATATATATATATATATATATATATATATATATTAGGATTGGTGCTCTGAAATAGCGATGTATACATGAATGTATGTATAGTATATCTGGCAATATACTGTATGTTTAATTAAAAACATTTTGAAGACCTTGCACTATTATTTTAAAGTAGTGACTATGTCACTTACTTCTTTTTTCAGCTAAGGAAATGTGATAAGCGGAGAGATCTGTTTCACACTGTCGGTGTTCCTCAGAGCCTAGCACTCGCCGACCTTTACCGAAACTTATAGAGGCTGGATTCTTATAGAATTCCAGTAATATTCAGGAACTGATTATACAGCGCGATTGCCGGTCCAGCAACAATTGAAAATTAGGATTGGTGCTCGGAAATAGCGATGTATACATGAATGTATACATCGCTATACACTGATTATACAGGGCAGCAAGTGCTTGGCTCTGATGAACACCAACAATGTGAAACAGATCTGTCAGCTTATCTCCCTTCCTTTACTGAAAAAAGAAGTAAGTGACATTGTCACTACTTTAAAATAATAGCACAAGCTCTTCAACATACAGTATATTTCCAGATGTACTATACATACATTCATGTATACATCGATATTTCAGAGCACCAATACTAATTTTCAATTTTTGTTGGACCGGCAATCGCTCTGTAAAATCAGTTCATGAATATTACTGGAATTGTATAAGAATCCAGCCTCTATAATTTTCGGTAAAGGTCGGCGAGTGCTAAGCTCTAATGAACACCAACAGTGTGTAACAGATCTATCAGCTTATCTCCCTTCCTTTGCTGAAAAAAGATGTAAGTGACATAGTCACTACTTTAAAATAATAGCGCAAGGTCTTCAAAATGTTTTTAATTAAACATACAGTATATTGCCAGATATACTATACATACATTCATATATATATATATATATATATATATATATATATATATATATATATATATATATATATATATATATGAAAGACGTAAATAAGAAAGTTATGAAAATTGACTTACTTACTAAAATTTCGCTCCAACTAATTAGTTTCTGTAAGGGGATAAATATGGTTACGGAGCGTATCCACAGAGAAACCTTACGTCATCAGGGAGTCTATTCTCAGCTAAGCTTCCAGGCAATGCGAGGACACTGGGAACTTATATAAAAATAATTCAGTGGATGGAAAAAAGAGAGCGGGAACTAGATTCCAAGACACTGAAAAATTCACTGCCTACTTGGTCAAGTGGCAAATTCAAAAGAATCAATCACTATATTTATCCCCTTACAGAAACTAATTAGTTGGAGTGAAATTTTAGTAAGTAAGTCAATTTTCATAACTTTCTTATTTACGTCTTTCATATAATTGTTCTGCATCCCCTTGCATAGAACCACAATGTTACTAAGACAAAACATATATATTTGCTAGCATAGGTATGTATACATATGTTGGTAGATATACTAATTCTTTATATATATATATATATATATATATATATATATATATATATATATATATATATATATATATATATATATATATACATATATACATATATATATATATATATACATATTTATATATATATATATATATATATATATATATATATATATATATATATATATATATATATATATATATAAGTAATTGGCGGACCAGGCGTATTTAACAATGCCAGGACCGGTTGCATTTCATCGTATTCAATAGATAATGTAGAATACATTCCAGAATATACAAATAGTTATTCGCTTCAACACAACACATGTAAACGTGTGTCTATATTAGTTCCCGGACTCGAGTTTCAGCCACACTTAATGCAGCAATAGGGTGCACTGCACCCTCTGTCTGCATATATTATGCAACAATGCATAATCAGCGCATGTGGGTTCATCAGCGGGTATCGCCTAATTCATCGACAATCGATCCTCAGAGTTCAACCCCTGTCCAGGCCGGCTATGACTATATGTGACGTCCGACACAGTAAAGTGATTAGCAACTGGAATCTAATACAACTCCGTCCCCCGATCAGCGACCGATTTACAAATTTACGTGGTGGCAGGAGATTAGAAAATAAATATTTCCGCTCCCGAAAATACCAAACGATATTATTATCCACTCTTATATATACTTATATATGTGTGTGTGTGTGTGTGTGTGTGTGTGTGTGTGTGTGTGTGTGTGTGTGTGTGTGTGTACAGGGTGTCCCAAAAAATGTATACACACTTCAATAGCATTCTAATAAACATTTACAGTACAGGTAATCAATGTGTGTGTATACATTTTTGGAAGACACTCTGTATATATATATATATAGATATATATAATATATATAAGTGTGTGTGTGTGTGTGTGTGTGTGTGTGTGTGTGTGTGTGTGTGTGTGTGTGTGTATGAAATGGAATTGGTAACTTCACCGTATTTTTCTATTGCAGAAAATAGTCTAATAATAACAGACCGCATAAAACCTTACATCTAATCACAATGGGCATTAGCGTGCACGAGAATCGAACCCACGCCTCCTATTTTCGCGATTAGTGTATTATCCGATTACATCAACTTGCTAATGCCTATTGATTTTCGTTGTAGGCTCTTATACTCTATGTCATTGTTATACTATTTTCTTTAATAAAACAAATACGGTGAAGTTACTAATTCAATTCAATGTTTCAACTCCACCACCTCTTTTAATCACGTGATGTTTATATGTGTGTGTGTGTGTGTGTGTGTGTATGTGTATGTAAACATATATACATGTATATATATATATATATATATATATATATATATATATATATATATATATATATATATATATATATATATATATATTTATATATATCCCTATCAATTTATGAAATTAACCACAGGAAACTACGAGCTAAATATCACAAAAGAACCAGAGAATCCATTGTATTTAACCGTATCACTGTATCACCATTCTATATTTCTGTTGTTTTTCAAACGAAATGTACTGGATATAGATATTTATTCATAAATGTCAAGGCTAAAAGCAAAGAACGACATGGCATGATGACAGTTCCTGTGGTTTCTAAATCTTAACTGGAAACTTGTTACTCGGACTCGTTCACCATTATATCAACAACCACCACCACCACACCTGCACACGTAGAAACACACTAGCTATTGTTTGGAGTTTCGTACAAAGAATATAAGTTAACATGAGCAGAACAACATCGATTGTAATATATTTCTTTTACTAAGAAATATGGTAGATAATAATATCGTTTGGTATTTATGAAGTCACGCATTCGATCTCATTTCGCGGCATTTGGGGCAAATGTATGTACCGTTGAATCGAGTAAAACTAAGACTTTTGAGTGAAACTGAGCAGACGGAAACTGAATTGTACAAGATTCCGCCTTGGATGGAAGCTAGTCCCTTGCAGGGTTAATTCACCCCACCACCAGCTATCGCTGGTACTTAGTTTCAGCTGAGTGTAATGAAGTAAACTGAAATGAACTGTTTTGCTCAAAAACACATCATGACACCTGGTCCAGGAATCCAATCCACGGGATGATGATCGTAAGTCCAGCACGCACCCTAACCACACGCGCAGGTTTACATGTGTCTAAAAAATATGCAAACTATAACCATGTTAATTCACGAATTACCTGTTCCGGTGATCGAGCAAATGAATGCTCATCGTCGAAAACAACGACAGTTCCATCATTATATTTATCTCAAAGAAACAAGGAGAAAACCTCTCACCATCAACTTTGTTAGTTAAATATTCGACCAAATAATGTTCAGGATAGATTCTTAAGGAACATAATATAAATGAATCCAATGCTATTTTTAAGCTATAGTACATTTTTCGAAATGCCTGTAAGAAAGATGAAGGGAACATTGATAAGGTAGTAATCACAACAGATGGACAATTGGAAGACCACGAGCAAGATCATAAACTCGGGTGGTCTCACTGGCGTATAAGATCATATTATTTGCAGATGGTTGCTTCCGAAAGGAACCTCATAAAAGTATGTCTGAAGACTCAACTCCCACCACACTCCCAGGTAGAAGAAGAAGAAGAAGAAGAAGAAGAAGAAGAAGAAAAAGGTATATATATATGTGTGTGTGCAAATATATACATATATGCAAATATATACACCTGTAGTGGCGGACTGGGTCTAAAAATATTGGTTGCCAGGAGATGAAGGGTTCACACCTACATATAGAATGTTATCATTTAATTTTTATAATGAATAAATAACATTTTCAAAAAATACATAAGTGGAAACAAAACAGAGCAATCAAATTTTTGTGGGAAAAATATCTTACCTTCTCCAATAAAAGATATTATGTATTTTGCGAAATCCAGAGACTTTTAATAATGACCTTTGATCTTTCACACTAACTCAATATATATATATATATATGGGAGTGCGTGTACATGTGTATATATAGAGAGATTTATATATATGTATACATGACGTTTTCAACTTGTACAAAAATTCCAGAGATCTAATTGATATTGTATATATATATATATATATATATATATATATATATATATATATATTTAAAAGAATAGAGGTGTATCACACGAGTTGTGATATATTAGTAAAAGGAAAAAAAATGCTGACAACTTTTTCCCAATGAAAAATAGTTTAATTAGGAATAAGTAAAAATGAGTAATAAGTATTGGTTAGTATTCATTTTTAGCTTTAAGTTTTTACCGGTTGCGCATTTCTAATGCTTTTCAAAAATAATTTTGAGATAGAGCGCCCGTGATGTTTGCTCTAATCCAGATTAGAGCAAACATCACGGGCGCTCTATCTCAAAATTATTTTTGAAAAGCATTAGAAATGCACAATCGGTAAAAACTTAAAACTAAAACTGAATACTAACCAATACTTATTACTAATTTTTACTTATTCCTAATTAAACTATTTTTCATTGGGAAAAAGTTGGCAGCATTTTCTTTTCCTTTTACTAATATATATATATATATATATATATATATATATATGCTTGAATGTCTGTGTTATATATGTATGTTTGCATGCATGTATGAATACACTACGCTTTAGATTTAGTAGAATGTAGAACCTCTGATTCCAGCTATTTGCGCTATCATATATTTCGGTTTCTATTAATTAACTGGAGAATTAGTTGATCAAATGCTTTGCTTAATTATTTTATTTATTTTTAAAAAATGTTTATTCATTCTCTTAGACTTCAAGTATTTTTTCAAAGCTCACCATTGGCCCCTAAAACACTACAGTGGGCCCTGCAATGCTACCGCGGGCCCCTGCAAAGCTATCGTGGGGCCCTGGGGCCCACTTACCATTGGGCAACCTGGCCGGTCCGCCATTATATATATATATTATTTGTTTGTTAGAATAATCAAATTAAATTAATTCAATAGTTAAACACAAATGGAAATAATAAGACTCTCCAAAGAGCCAGAAGATTGACATGTCGACACTAAGTATCACTAATAGCTCTAGGAAAGCCACATCATCTTATCTTTGATTTTGAAAGTAGGGTTATAATTATTAATTTTCATAATATCTTTGTAGCTGTCTCGGCGGCCTAGTTGGAGGAATCTTAGACGGTGGTGATCCTGGTCTGATGTTCGATCCTGGTCGAGAGTAGGGTTCCCATTAAAACTTTTCAATTTTTTCTATGGGATGTAAAATAAAAACTGAAAAAGATTACATGAACCCAAGATCAGTATCTCCACCGTCTCTTGTACCTATCGCTAGTCCTATGAGACAGCTACCAAAATCTATTGAAAATTCATACTTAGAAACCTACTTTTAAAATGTTCAATAGAAAATCATGTGGTGTTGTTCGTGTATTTCTTAATGTTATTGCCCCTACGTAAGGTCGACTTCTAAATCATTTAGGTGTTCCATAAACTACATCCTCGTTTTGTTTCTCATCTATCTAGACTATATGTTAACCTATAATCCATGTTTCATTTCTGTTGCACCTCATCTCTCTCCCTCTCTTCCCCTCTCTCTCTCTCTCTATCTCTCTATCTCTCACTATTTCAATCTACTATGATTTGAGTTTACTTTATTCATACATATATGTTTTTGCATTATCAGATTCACACTTACAATGAGTGGGATTATATATACATATATATTTTTAAAAAAAGGAAAAGAATGACTTCACTTGTAGTGTTAAGCAATTTTTGATTTAATTTCATAATATTATAATATTATGAGTTGGAAGATCCAGTAAGTTCAGTACAGCATAGACGAAGCTCTAGTATACGGCCAATCTAGCGTGTATGCTTATTCAGTCTGTAGCTTTAGCACT
>OZ024742.1:178066768-178076768 GCA_964016885.1 Eledone cirrhosa
GGATTACCAGTTTAAGTTACCTTCACAGAAATGTAAAACGATTGCGGTTTTCAAAGGTTTTTAGAGCAGTGGACTGTTCGCTTATTTTTAATGAAAGAGTCGTCCCCGGTCCTTGAACTCTTTCGGATCCACCATAACTGACAAGAGAAACGGGTGTGAGGAAGAAATTATGTTTAGACTTGATAATTGACTTTAAAATATTTAGCCAATATTAGATTCGTGTTTACAAGGGATCAAGAATAATAAGAAGTTGGCAAAATGAACGGAGGATTAAGTGAACGAGCTCTATAATATATAATTGTTTCTACTTTAGGCACAAGGCCAGCAAATACTCAGTGCATTACTGGTACTTTATTTTATAGACCCCGTAAGGATGAAAGGCAAAGTCAACCTCGGCGGGATTTGAACTCAGATCGTAAAGGGACGTAACTATGCTGGAAAGCATAGCGTCCGACCCTCTACCGATACTTACAGCACGTTGGGAGGTCATGTGTACATTTGAGATGTTAATAGACGGGGATAGCAAAATCCTCACCCTAAAAGACAAAAACACACATAACAAAAAATAAAACAGAATTTAAATACAGTCTGATGTTAGATGATTCATTTGTATCTTTCATTGCAATTTCATTTAACGTATTCTCCAGTATATCATACGCATTTTTTTAAGGGGGGAGGTCAATATATCGATTCAAAAGAGAGGATACTTTTGATAGAAAAAATATAATTGTTTCTACTTTTGGCACAAGGCCAGCAATTACCCAGTGCATTAATGGTACTTTATTTTATCGACCTCGTAAGGATGAAATTCAAAGTTAACCTGGCGGGATTTGAACTCAGAATGGCAAGGGCCGTAACTCTATGCGTCAAAGCATGGCGTCCGACCCTCTACCGATACTGCCAATATAATAGCAGCCTATCAGATGTATTGCAGATTAACATTATAACTGGTGGAAATCACCACCCCGTATCTCAGTTTTAACCTACTGTGCCTCTCCCACAAGACGTAATGGCTTTTTTTAAGTTCTTGAGTTTGAGACTCCTGCTTTATACAGAAAACTCTATTTTTAACCTGAGTTAAATGAGGATGCTTATATAGTTTTCCTCTGGTTGAGTTTTTGTTCGAATCCCTAAATATGCCAAATAAAAAATTAACATTAGTTAAACTCCGTTAGCACTATTTAAGAATTAGAAATGACATTATGTAACCTAAGATAATACTTTAGGTCGACGGTGATGATGATAATGATGATGATTATTGCTTTAATATATCGAAATCGTGTAATATACCTCAAGTATGTCTAAAGTCTAAAGTCTGTCTTAAGCCAGAAGGCTCATTTGGCCAGTGCTTATCCCGGTTTCATGGCGTTAAGCGACTGAGAGTACAAGACTCCCCCCTGGACAGGACGCCAGTCCATCGCAGGGTTAAACCTCCAGCTATTGCTGGTACTCATTTTCAGCTGAGTATACTGGAGAAACGTGAAATGAAGTGTTTTTCTCAAAAACACAACACGCAACCCAGGAATCGAGCCCACGACATTATGATCGTAAGTCCAACGCCTTACCACTAGGTCACGTGCCTCCACCCTCAAGTATGTACCGAAAGTATATATCGTAAGTATGGAAAACAAGCGAAATTGTAAAAGATTACTCTTATTCCAATTTTAGATTTTCACTAACATAATTAAAAACCAAAACCATTAAAGAGCCATTGCCTCCTGGTCGAGTCGTAGAGGCACCATCCTGACATACAGTATGTCTTGGTCATTTTAAATCATTTAAATAAATGGATCTCATCCGTGAAAACGTCGGAACCCAGGCGATTTCTTCCCGAGAAAGAAAGTCATAAAAAAGAGAGACAGAACAAGAATCGAACCCTAGACGGTACTGGGACTTCATTTATCGACATTGGGAGGATTTATGGCAAAGTTGGCCTTGGCGTGATTTGAACTTAGAACGCAGTGATGCAGAAGAAATATTGAGATATTTTTATCCGACGCCTTATCAACTTTGGCAATTCGCCGCCTGCTTTCTGGTAAAATACTTTTAAAAAATGAAAGACATCATAAATATTTGTGAGATATTGCTCTAACAAATAATAGTTTTAGAATACTTCACGATTGTAAGCCATAACATACATAGGATATCACTCATTTCTGAGATATCTTCGTCTTTTGGTGGTTGAGGCCAGTTACGTATGTGTGTGTTTATTGTTGCGGTAGATGTGTTTAATATACAAACCTATATACACTGACATATGTTTGTGAATAAACACGCACATACATTTGTATGTGTATATGTGTGCGTAGGTATATGTGTGTGTTGATGTGTAAGGATATGTGTTCACAGTCACAAACACTTATATATATATAAATATAAATATATATATATATATATATATATATATATATATATATATATATATATATATATATATATATATATATATATATATATATATATATGCGCGTGTGTATATATAAATGTGCGTAGGGTCACATAGTGATATTAACATATGTGTTTAAATTTAAATATATACATACTTGCACATATATACGCACTTACAAACATCCAAACATACCTACCTACATACATACTTACACACACACATACATACATATATGCATACATACATTCATACATACACATGTACGTACTTAGGTAGTACATATATATCATGTTTCCCATAAATCAATCTAGGGGTTCCAACATAAAAAAAGCTTAAAATATATGTACATAGGTGTAAATATATTAAGAGGCATGGATGTAAGTGTGTATGTATATGGGAATATATTAGCATATATGCATAACTGTTCATTGATTTGTATATATAAATATATATTTATATGTATCCTGTGTCCCATAAATTGAGCAACGTTTAAACATAAAACATGCTTTAATACTGTAGTTTACTTTAGTCTATCTGCATTTTAGGGTCTCTCTCCCCCTCTCTCTCTCTCTCTCTCTCTCTCTATCTCTCTCACTCCCTCTCTCCCTCTCTTTATATATATATAATTTACAGATAGATTAATATATATACATATATATTAATCTATCTGTGTATGCAATTGTGGTTCTATATATATATATTTACATATATATATATGTGTGTGTGTGTGTGTGTGTGTGTGTTGTTTATTTGTGTGGGTATGTGTGTATGAGAAAGACACTAAAGTTTATGTGAGTGAGGAAAGAAGAAATGAGAAAGTAAATGAAAGGAGTAAGAGGAGGGTATAGCAGATAGAATGAGAGATAAAAAAATGTCTACATCCAAATATATATTAATGGAAGTGCTTTAGATGGCGTGGGTGAAATGTACTTACATAAGTATCATGAGGAGTGGGTTATTGTTGGGGAAGAAGAAGAAGAAGAAGAAGAAGAAGAAGAAGAAGAAGAAGAAGAAGAAGAAGAAGAACAACAACAACAACAACAACAACAACAACAACAACAACAACAATAACAGCAGCAGCAGCAACTTCCACGATTATGATGACAAACGCGACAAAGATGACAGTGTTCGTGGTGATGATCATCATAAATATGGTAAATGATGATTATGATGATGATGTTGATGATGATGATGATGATGATGATGATGATGATGATATACACCATGATGATGATAATCATCATCATGGCCATGAAACAGAAGTATTGATTGCAGAGTAAAAAAAAAAATAATAACTATATATAACCTACCTCTTCATGTAAGGTATATGAAGTAGCTCTTTGGTGCTACAAAACTTGAAGAGATACGTTTTTGAAGGGGTATTTTTTTTCTCTTATTTGTATTTTATGTGATGTTTATTATTAAAGAGCATTAGACAAAGTATGTGAACATGAAATGATCAAATGGCGGCTGTCTACACTAGATACAGGGGGAATAAATGCTACGAAATGTTTAATAAAGTTCAAAGAATATGGCTACCTTTTAAAGTGAACGTGTAAAAGGAAACGCTGTTACCAAGGCACTTAAAAGTCTGTCTAAATGTTATTACATTAGAAAGAAATGATAATGTAACAGTGTTGTTGTTATTGTTGTTGGTGATGTTGTTATTTTTGTTTTGTTGTATTTGTTTGAGCTCTTATTCTTTTATTCTTTTACTGATTTCAGTCATTTGACTGTGATAATACTGGAGCACCACCTTACAGGGATCTAGTCGATCATGTCGTCTCAAGTAGATTTTTCTTTTAGTCTACTTCTTATTTTATTGATATATATATATATATATATATATATATATATATATATATATATATATATATATATATGAGTGTGTGTATGTGTGTGTGTGGGGGGGGTGTTTTGTATATTTTTATTGAGCCACTAGTTTATGGGACTTATGCAATCAGTAAATGTAGACACAGACACAGACAAACACACATACACACACACACACACAAACATATATATATGGGCGTATGTATGTGTGTATGTGTGTGTGTGCATGTGTGTTTGCGTGTGTTTGTGTGTGTATGTGTATAAATATATATATCACTTCATTCTCGCGGAAAGATTGGTGAAGAAATTGCCGAAGAAAACAACCAGCGAAAGCCACTACATCAGCCAGACCACTTCTCAGGTCTCATACATCAGGTGGGGTGCAATCCACCAACGCTTGGGCCGAGGACACTAGTGGTCACGGTGGTGACCGATATAATAAAGAAGCAGTCGGTATTTGGATATCTATATATGGAGTGTGACACTATTGATCTGGATGATGGAAAGTATCATCTTTGTATAAAAGGACGTTGTTTGGGATACCTTGTGATATTTGTTCCGATTCTTTACCTTCATGGTGTCAAAATCCATCGTGGCCCACTTGAGTGATAAAATTAATCTGTAACCCGGTTTAACCCCCACCATTTGAATTTGGGTCACTTTAGTGGGATCCATTCTGAGGCAGTTGAGAGGTTTAAAATTAATTTTCTGTCATCAATCACGGACGACATTCAAAGGGTCCTAAATATTCGGGAAAATTTAATACAAATGACCATGGTTTTGCACCTAGAAAGTTTCCCTCCGAGGCACAAGCCTGGGCAAGGTTTGTTTTGTGGAAGACCAGTAGTCGCCTATGCATACCTGCCTCCCCTCTCCACGCCACCGATAATGTCCAAGGGAAAGGCAATGACCGATGCAGCGTGGCACTAGTGACGTCGCAACTCATTTCTACAGCTGAGTAAACTGGAGCAACGTTTCTCAAGGACACAACGCATCACCCGGTGCCAGAATCGAACTCACAACCTCTCAATTGCGCCTTGACGTTAGTATATTATTTGATCTAGCCTCAGGAATAGCTGTGTAGTTAAGCAGTTCATCTCGGAACCACGTGTGCTCGAGCACACTCCTACGGCGTTGCACCTTGTGCAAGTGTCATCTACTATAGATTTAATTTGCCCAATGGTTTGGGAAATTTCGTAAATGAATATATACATATATACAAATCTTAATTTATTATGATGATCAATTCTGTACTTGTGCTCATGAACCTGCAGTAACGGGAATATTTGTTGAGCCCTCACGCTTTAGGTTGCTAAACAAATATCTACCCCCTAGTTTACGATGCTTGTGAAGTCTGTATTTTCATTTAAGATGTACATATATATATATGTATTCTCTTTTCTTCTAGTTTATTTTACACCTAATTCTGTTTAATTGACTATATCTGGGCGATTACGCTGTCGAAATATTCGATAAATATTCCGTCGCAGCCGACGCGAGGGGCTAGTTTCGGTTATTTGTTGGAGATTTCTTCATAGAAGCCTTATTCTTATAGCCTGGTCTATTCGATTTTTTATATGGTTAATTATGCTAATTGGGAGAGGAAATGGTATATATTTTATCTGGTGATTCTATAGGCATGTTTTATGATATATATATATATATATATATATATTGTTATACTTTGGGAGGCTCATGTTGCCTATAAAAACACGCGCACCAGTTGGTTTTCATTTCAATTTATTATAAATTTCCGGTTGGTTCGATAACCGGCAGGTTATTTATATATTGTCAAAGCTCTTTCGTCACACATTCTGTGACCTCCTCAGTGACTATGTTTTTGTTTTGTCTGTCTCTCTTTTGCTCTGTCCTACACCATCCTATCAGGTGCGTGTGTTTTTTATTTGCAACATGACCCTCCCAAAGTATAAAAATGTTTCAACATATGTTTTCAGATAAGAAATCTCGCAAAACAAATTCAAAAACGAATCATATATATATATATATATTTATATATATATAACGAACCAGAGTACTCAATACTTAGTGTAGTAGAGTGGGTAATATGACCCCGACGATAGAGCTCAAGCCGTTTCGATGGATATTTCTGGACTGAAATAGCCGTTGAAACGGCTTGAGCTATATATATATATATATATATATATATATACATTATGAAGAGAGAAGAAACATTTAGATATAATTAGTAATAAAATGTATCATACCTAAACTGTTCCTAAATTCCTCGACTACGTAGTTTCGTGGCATAAACAAAAACAATATATCAAAGATATAGAGTCCTTGCGAGGTCTGCCGACTTATCTGTGCGTTTCTTAATATATTAATAACTCCCTCTGGTCGAGCAATCTTTGAAGTGTGGGGACAACTGGAAAGCTTCCATTACTCATACTTCTCGCCTTCTTCACTACCTCTTCTACGGCCTCGATATGAATACCCCCTCCGCCTCCGTGGTATTTTCTTCGTGGTTATAAGAGGCTTAGCTCTGTTTCTCGACCGTTATATCGCGTGACTATCTCCCCCTCCGCCTTTTGGGATTCTTTCTCACGTCGTGTAGACGCGTTCTTGAGACTAGTAAAATGAGGTATCCTCTTGATAAGTCGGCAGACCTCGCAAGGACTCTATATCTTTGATATATTGTTTTTGTTTATGCCACGAAACTACGTAGTCGAGGAATTTAGGAACAGTTTAGGTATGATACATTTTATTACTAATTATATCTAAATGTTTCTTCTCTCTTCATAATGTATTTTTAACTCTGATACTGGTTCAGTCTGGTTCAAACTGAATTGGTCTGTCCCAGTCATTCATTGAGCAACATCGGTGAAGTTGGCACCCTTAACTCACAGTTGGGTGCGGATGCATTCATGTATATATGTGTGTGTCCGCATGTATCTGTGTGTTTCTTAATATATATATATATATATATATATATATATATATATATATATAGCCGTTGCTCGCACCAACCGGAGGTATATGGTCTTTAAAGCGATGAAATGCCAATGATGGTTGGAAGACCACTGATGAAGGACTAACTTTATTAATAGGTAACCCGCAGCACGTTTATTCTCATATTTACACATATTTTTTCCCCCGCTGTGACCCGTCTATTTCGTTCTTACTGCTTCCTCTTTCTCTGTATCTTTACCCTCTCTAACAGTCACTCTCTCTCTTAGCCTCTTCCTCACCCTTCACTCACTGACTCTCTGTTACTACCTCTCCTCCTCCTCCTTCTTCCCGTTTGACCTGTGCGTAATTCTTTTCTTTCGCACTCTTGGTCAGGCTGGTTCGCTTTTTTTCTACGATTTCACAGAACTTATGTTCACCGAATTCACAGACTAGATTCCTTCTTCCTCCCGTTAGACCTGTACGGAATTCCTTCCTTGCTCACATTCCAACCAGCTTTGATGGTCTTTATTCTCTCGTTCACGATTTCTCCGAACTTATATTCATGGAAATTTAGGACTTGACTCGTTCTTCCTCACTTTTCGTTGCTTCTCCATCTTTGTTTGTTTACACTTTCGCGTCCCCTTTATTTATGTGTCCCAACGACTTATTTTAGCCGTTGCTCGCACCAACCGGAGGTATATGGTCTTTAAAGCGATGAAATACCAATGATGGTTGGAAGATCCCTGATGAAGGACTAACTTTATTAATATATATATATATATATATATACATATATAGATAGATAGATATATATGAATAAAATGGCGAGCTGTGTGGTTGCAATTAAGTATAACGAAAAATAAAAGCTACGGGCGAAAGAGGGTAATATCCATCGTCAGTTGTCTGCTAGGAATCATAGGTAGTTCTTCGCGTTAGAGATAAGATACCTCAGCCTAGGGCGAACAATAACTAAAATAAGTTATTTGGATAAAAAAAAGTCTGCGGAGAGAAAATGTAAACAGACACGAAGGGTGAAGCAACGTAAAGAGTGGGAAAATAGGAAAAATATCAAGTCAACAACTCATTTCGAACATAAGATCTGGCGAGTTTGACGAGAGAAAATGTGTGTGTGTGTGTGTGTGTGTGTGTGTGTGTGTGTGTGTGTGTGTGTGTGTGTGTGTGTGTGTGTGTGTGTGTGTGTGTGTGTGTGTGTGTGTGTGTGTGTGTGTGTGTGTGTGTGTGTGTGTGTGTGTGTGTAGATATAATCTCGCAAAACAAATTCAAATACGCATTATATATATATATATATATATATATCATCGCTAAGTTTCGTTGGTTCAAGGAATTGTTTAATACGCAGTCGGCTATGGAGATATCTATTTTTGGTGTAAAGATTATTAAGTGTCCATCAACTCTCATCATTGCATAATCTGCATATTTGAGACTATTTATATATGGCCGAGATTGTTCAAGTAACTCTCATATAATAGAGATTTTTCTATTCATGTCCTTGACAGGCCATATTTTATTCGTCAAATTAGTGGTATTCCTTTTATTTGTGTATCTGAAAGTTGCTTCATGATTTAGAAAACGGCTTTTGAAACGACGCTCCGACATGGCCACGTATGTCCAGGTTTCATTTTAACGATTTTTATTCAGTTGAGATAGTAGAGAGACAGAGAGACAAACAGAGGGAGAGAAAGACAGAGAGAGAGAGAGAGAGGGGGGAGAGAGACAGAAAATAATACAATGACCTGAGGTAGATGTAAACATTGAGGGGAGAGGGGAGAGGGAGTGGTGGGAGGGAGAGAGAGAGAAGTGAGAGAGCGAGATAGGTGAGAGAATGAAAAGAACACTTTGGGATTGAGTTTTATTTTCTCAAATGGCCCATTTCTCCTCATCCTCAACTGTTCTTTGGTTCATACATTATTGGAGGGGTTTTTTTCATTCAGTGCAGCATTGCGATAGCACACACATGTGTGTGTTGCTGTTGGGAGTATTTTAGTTTGTTTATATATATATATTTTTTTTTGCTTGTTCTTATTTTTCTGATAACAGTTTTTCGGTATGGGGGAATTCTGCACTTAGTTTTGTTCACATATCTTGGTGGGGGTGTTTTGCGCATATATATGTACATGTATATACTTTATACTATATATATATATATATATATATATATATATATATATAGAGAGAGAGAGAGAGAGAGAGAGAGAGAGAGAGAGAGAGATATAGATATATATACTATATATTTATAAATATATATACTATATATGTATATACTATATATGTGTGTGTGTGTGTGTGTGTGTGTGTGTGTGTGTGTGTGTGTAATAGGGATATATAATATATATATATATATATATATATATATATATATATATATATATATATATATATATATATATATATACACAGTTCAAGAGTAACCAATCTTAAAGAGAGAGATGGAGATAGGAGAGGAGATATGAGAGGAGAGATTGGTGAATTAGTTAGAAGCCAAAGCGTAAAGACATGTGCTCAATGTGCAATATGCAGTAGAAAGCAGCTAGGTGGCTGGGTTCATGCAGAAGTTAGGTGCGCAGAGCTGAAAATATTCATTAGTTAAGCAAAGCAAGACCACAAATTTCACAATGCATGCCCATTAAATGCATGCCCATTAAATGGACACTGCCTGACACCCAACATAGTCTATAGGTGCACGGTTAAAACTGCTTCGAATACCAGCTCTTATATCGGGTCTACCTCTAACCTTTTTAAGGTACGCTATAACGCGCACTCTTTTTCCTTCCGAGACCCTAGCAACAGATGTTCGACATCGCTAGCTAGGCTCATTAAAAAACCTTAAATTAAACAACATTCAACACT
>OZ024742.1:178081768-178104268 GCA_964016885.1 Eledone cirrhosa
TTTTTATACATTCAAATTCCTATTTTAACTTCCTGTTACTGTTTTCTTCTACAGCAATAATTTGTTTCATTTTTGTTCAAACCTATATATGGTGAGGCTGCGAAACTGTCGTGTATTGCGGAGAACCCGGATAAGTGGCGGATGACGACTGATAGAACATCCAGACTAACAATACTATGACTGACTGCACAGGTTACAGTATGATGACGTTGATCCTGATTCTACTTCTTATCGTGTCTCCAAGAATGACGGCAACAACGCTTGGCTAGATGTGGTTCCGCCACAGCTGAACACATTACTGTCCTTTCTTATTAAACTCTGCCAAGTCCAATGCTGTGCAGGGGTGTTTCATCGGGGGGCGGGGGGGGGGCATATATATCAGGAAGTTCTGCATGGTCTGTGATTCGATGCCGCAGTCATACAAACGTTCCCATCATTTAAATATCCCCATTTTGCCAGATTGGCTTTTGCACGACCAACACCAGATCTTAATGTGCTGAGGCATTTCTACACTGCATAATTTGTACCTACTGCGGGGCCGCAGTGCCTAGATCACCTTTAGCTCCATTGTTGTTACAGATGGGAGGGTGTTAAGCTTTACTTTTCAGCTAGTGGCTGATTATTATGATGATGTTTAAACGATGGATTGTGTGTGCATCCTAAAATACCCTATATTTCATTGATTTTTTTTTTTTTGCAACACATAGTTCTTGAATAGAAGGATGAGTGATAGATAGATAGATAGATAGATAGATAGATAGATAGATAGATAGATAGATAGATAGATAGATTTCTTTATTAGCCACAAGGGCGCAACAAGAAAGGGGACAATACAAAGACATGCCGGGGATTTTACATATAGTCGTGTAAAAAATATAAAAACAAAGAATTTCAACAATCGAAATCCCCAATAGGGGGTAGGCGCCACAAATGGGTTGTTTAATACCCCGTCGATAGAACAACCCTCAACTCGAGGAGCGTGTTGTGCAAGTGCTCCTTTCTTCCTTTTGCTCTCTTCCTCAACCTACAGGCTTATAAACAGAGAAGGCCCAATCACTCGGGCCATTTTCGCTTCATTCACCCACCTTTCAGTAAATTTACTGGAGTGCAGTGCCTCTCTCTCCACCCTGATTCTCCTTCTAAAGTGATACTTAAAGAAGGGAATCAATTGTTGTCCGGAGAGAAAGGCATCTGTCCTCAGTCCTCTCAACCTCGTCCACCATATAACTTCTTTCACCATAGCCACCGTACAGAGGAAAACCGCCTCTCTTTCGTTTTTGAAAGAGTCTGGCGGTTTGATCCTTACTATGGACTCGGCAGTCAACTGTATTTGTCCCATACGCGACAGCAGTTGTTCTGCATAGTTCCACAGGTCGCTTACGCCCGGGCAGTGTACAATTGAGTGCAGAACTGTTTCAATGTCCTGCGCACATCTTGGACACGTCCTCTTGGAAGGATCCCTGCCAGGGCGTCCGTGCCTGTAGATCTTGTCACGAACCGGTAGAGCTCCTCGGTAGCACTGCCAGGCCAGGGACCTCTGGAAGTTGTCCATAGGTCCCGGGCGGAAAGTCCTACCAAACAGACTGGTGAGCTCATCGTCTTCGACGCCCAGAGTCTCACCGAGCACGTCGTCGCCCTTGTAACGTACAATCCCTCTATAGAATGTCGAAGTGGAGTCTCCACTGATTGCTGCGCCCGCTTGCCAGAGGACTGTGAGCGCCTGAGCGCATTCAATGTGCCAGGCGCCCATCGTTTTCGGTCTTTTCTTCACCCAGGACTGCAGCTCCGTTAGCGAGACGAGCTGTGGGAAAGCCTGTCTCACAAACGGTGCCCACACCGGTTGGGGGTCGGTGAGGAATACCTGGAGATGCCGCACCCTCAGCGCATGTTTGCGCATCATCAGCCACGGCATTCCCAGCCCTCCGTTGGAAGGGTGCTGACAGCAGACGGATCTCCTCACCAGCGGAGCCTGCTTCTTCCACAGAAACTGGAAGAGCATGCGTTCCATCTTGGCGAGGTGTTCACGGGGACAAGGCACGACAGTCAAGCGGTAGTAGATGACGGACGCTATGAAAGTGTTCGCCACCTCCGCTCGACCTTTCAAGGACAGTTTGCACTCTGCCCACTTCTGAGTGAGTGCAAACACCTTGGCCGTGACCTCGTTCCAGTTTTTCTCCACCTGGAGGTCTGGACCGAACCAGACCCCGAGCAATTTCACCGGTCCGTCCGTCCAGCGTCCAACGACGCTGTCGGATGTCATCGCTTTGCCTCTCCACGTACCGAGTTGCAAACCAACAGACTTGTCTGGGTTTAGTTTTGCTCCCGTCAGCGTTTCGTATTCTTTCAGTATGTTGCCGATCACCCCGATTTCCGAGGTGCTCGACACCACTACTGTCACGTCGTCGGCATAAGCCGACGCCGCTTTGCGCAGTCCCGGTTCTAGGGGGATGCCCTGCAACAGCTCCAATTTCCGCAGTAGTGGCTCTAGAGTCAATACATACAGAATGGAGGAGAGAGGGCATCCCTGTCGAATGGAACGCGTGATTGCGAACGGCTCCGATAGGTAGCCGTTCACCTTGACCCTCGAGCAGATGCTGGTGTGCATCGCCTCGATCCATCCTCTGAACACGGGACCGAAACCGGCCGCCTTGAGAACCGCTTCCAAGTATCGATGGTCGACCCTATCGAATGCCTTAGACTGATCCAAGTTGATCAGAGCCCCACCGAAGCCGGGTTTACTACCCACCCTCTCTATGATGTATCGCATGAGGTGGAGGTTGTCGTGTATGGACCTGGTCGGGATTGCACACGTTTGCGCTTTCCCTACCAGGTTCTCGACGACAAGCGCCAACCTCGTCGCTAGCACTTTGGCCAAAATCTTTAACTCTGTGTTGAGCAGAGTTATGGGCCTGAAGTTGTTAATTTCGTCCCCCTTGTTTTCGTCTTTCCTGATCAGCGTTACTACGCCCTTGCCTGCAGAACTGGGAATTCTCCCGTTCTGCTGCCAATTGCAGTAGACGGCTTCGAGGACGCTAGAGAACAAGTCCGGCATGCCTATGTAAAATTCGTAGGGTAGACCATCTAGACCGGGTGACTTGCGTTTCCCGCAGCGGCCCAGAGCGTCCCGTATCTCAGTGTCCGTGATCGGTCTTTCGCAGAACTCGGCGTCCGTGTTTGAGAGACGCGGCAGGCCGTCGAGGAATGAACTAAAGTCCATTGCCCCGTTCGGCTCACCGTCGTTCTGCTCAAACAGTCGCGCAAAGTGCCGCTGAAAGGCCGCGCACATTTGCTTGGGGTCAAGTAGCACGCGTCCGTTTTGGTCTTTCAAAGACCGAATTGTGGACTTGCTGCCACTTTTTGCCTCCGCCACTCGGGCCCAGCTGACAGCTTTCGCTCTTTCGTTTCCTAGAGCACGTGTTTTGCTTCTGACCACGCAGCCTTCGTGTTTCGCATCGAAGAACTGGTCCAGTGCCGTTCTCGACGCTAACACTCTAGCCGTGTTGCCACTTCTAAGTGCCTCCTCTAACTTGGCTAGTAGTTCTCTTTCTATTCTGTTTTTCTCTAAGGCTAACTCTCTGCTATACCCTATCGATTCTATTCTAATTGCTTTCTTGAGAGTACCACCATCTATTGTTGACGATGGCTCCCGTTAACTGTTGCTTGACTAGTCTACTTATCCGTTCACTGTAAGCTTTACGTGCCGGCAACGACACGTTCAGCTTCCAGTATCCGGGACCCTGTCTATGTATTCTATCACGGTTGACTAAGCAGACGACTAACTTGTGATCTGAATAGGCAACCATGTGCATTCGTGGACAGCTTAACATATCCTTGTCCCTTTCTCTAATGAAGAACCTATCTAAATACGATCTAGGTGTTCCACTGCGATTTACCCACGTCCACTGTGGTGCAGTCGGGAAATCCAGTCGATACCTATCGGCCAGTTGTAATTGGCCGATTAAAGTTTTGAGGCTGTTGCACCCCGCTCTACTGGGACATGCTCCCACATAGTCCCATCGTGCATCTAGGATACCATTCCAGTCCCCCACTAAAAGTAAGGAGCGAGACGTTCCCAGAAAAGACTCTAGACGCTTAAAGAAGTCTGGCCGTGATTGCGATTGCCCGGTCGGGGCATAAACGGCCACCAGTCTGAAGGCTCCACCTCCGATACTGTTCACGTCAAGGACTACCAGTCTACCCTCCGGGTCCAAGTGTACTTGCTGTACTCCGACGTCCAGGTCCTTCCGAAACATAACATCCACTCCACCTCCACCTCCTGGCTGACAGAGAGATGCGTAGATCTCAAAGTCGTCGAAGATGGGGGTTAGTTGCTGCCTGTTGTGGATTCTGGACTCGGTGATGGCTATCACATCCATACTGTGTGACCTAAGGTCGTTTAAAAGTTGGCCCTGTTTGCAGGGCATCCCTAGGCCACGCACATTCACGGTTCCAACTCGTAAACCAGCCATGTTGCTGAAGAAAAGTTGGAGAAAAAGGATGAAAGGTGCACTTACCTTTTCGTTTCCTGGAGATCGGGTTGTTCAATCTCCATTTGGGTGCTGGATGGGGTGTTGGGTGGGGTGGGGAAGCCTTTCAACAGGACGCGGTTGATGGGTTTGTGGCAGGGGTTGCCCACGTCCTGTGAAAATTTAATTTTCAGGTCTTTATAGGTTTCCATAGAAACCCTTATAAGTTTAAGGTGTGGAGACGATTCTGCCTTGACGAAAGTTTTGCCCTCCGTCTCCACCTTGGGGTTTTGGGAGATGACCTCCATCAAACTCTTGTTGTTTGTGTTGATGTATGCGTATTGTTGTTTGTGTTTTTGTTGTATTGTTTTAGTTTGTTGTTCATCCGGGAGTTTTCTTTTTATGGTGGGTGCTTGTGCTTGGGGTGGTGTTGGTGCTGGTTTTGCTGATAGGGGGATGTTTGACTGTGGTGTTGTTTGTGTTGTTGTTTGTGTCTGTGGTTGTGTGTTGGTGTTGGTGATTGGAGTTTTGGGGGTTTTGTGGTGTCTCTTTTTTTGTTTTTTGGATTTCCGCGGTTCTCCCTCTTCTTCACTTAAAGAAGGAGAAGCAGCTTCATCCGTCGATGAATAATCATCGTCAGGTGTGTGGGGTAAGGGTATGTTGTGTGGTGGTGGTGGTGTTTCGGTATGTGTTTGTGGTAGTGTTTGATGGAGTGGGATGGAGTGGGGCTGTGTTATTAAGGGGTGTTGTCTCTGTTTTTTCTGTTGTTGTTGGTTGAGTGTCTGTTTGTTTTGGTGTGGTTGCTCGTTTCGTCTGTCGTTGTACTTGTGGTGGTGGTGGTGGTTGTTGTTTTGGTGTTGGTGTTGGTAATAGCGTTTTTTTATGATGTTGTTGTTGTGTGTTTGTGGACAAGAGGCTTTTAGGTGAGATGTGCTACCACAGCGAAAGCAGTGAAATTTTCGTCCTTCTACCGAAATGTTTATTTTGTTGTTATTATCAATAACGACTCTTTCGGGTATTTTGGAGATTCTCTCCGGTTTCATTTGCAACAGAATCTCCAAATCGGTGCCCGCCCACCTTTGTCGAATGGATTTTCGTATCGAAAGGATTATGTCTGTTTCTGGCTCTACGAAGCCAGCCAAGATCCACCAGATGTTAATGCTTGGAGGTATATTTTTTATTTTTATTTTTTGTGTCCTTTTCCCCATGTATGTAGGGAAAAAGGTGTATGCTTTTGACACTATTGGTGTCACAGAGTTTTTTGGGGCGAGTGCCTCGCTTTTAAACAGTACGGAAACACTTCCGTACTGTTTTCCTCGTTGGAGAAAATCGACATTTCCTAGAATCTCTTTGAAAGAATCTTCTATATCTGACTGATTAACAAATGTCGGTTTTTTTGACGAATTTGACACAGTCCTAAAAGTGACTGATCGGCGGTTTGTGTCTTCCTTTATTTCAAGGGGTGAGTTAATTCTAAACCCACCTCTTTCTTCGAAAGTTACAAATTTTCTCCCTTGCTGGAGCATATCTCTTGCGTTGGAGATATCAAGATTTATAAAATCTTGTTTCTTGTTGACTGTGTCAGCGAAAGACATTTTCTTTTTTTGTGTGATGTTGTTGTTGATAATGATGTTATCGTTGTTGGAAATTTTATGTGTAGATGTATCTGTAGAGTTGTTGATGTCTTTTTCATGTGTATGTATGTCAATGGGTTTTTTTGCTGTGTTTTCCTGTGTGTTATTGTCATTTTTCTCCGCTTCGGCGGTAGAAATTGTAAAATTTTCAAATATTGATATATTTTTTTCTTTTGTAACAGTTGTATCTATGGCAACGTCCATAGCAGCAGAAGCAGATATAACGTTAATATCTGCCTCTTTCTCTCTCTTTTCTCTATTAACGTTCTCCAGCGTTCTAGTGTTGCTCAAGTTTTTTACTTTGCAAAATCTGATATTTTAAAACAAATTCTTGTAAATAAAATTTTCGCCCCTACAGGGGCGAAAAATGGGATTACCACCCAGCTGACAATTCAGCTTGGGGGTTAATCTACAAAGTGTTGTATTTTTTCAAACAATTAGATCAGGTTTTTTGCATAGAAATTAACAAAAAACTTACCGGCGATATTCCACACGTCAGACAGAAAGATAGATAGATAGATAGATAGATAGATAGATAGATAGATAGATAGATAGATAGATAGATAGATAGATAGATAGATAGATAGATAGATAGATAGATAGATAGATAGAGAAGTAGAGGCAGATAGAGTTGAGAGGGAGAAAGAAAGAATGGTATGAAAGAGGTTTATAGATATATTTCTTTATTTGCCACAAGGGCGCACAATACAAAGACACATGCCGGGGATTTTACATACAGTCGTGTAAAAATATTATTAAAACAAACAAATTTAACAATCGAAATCTCCAATAGGGGGTAGGCGTTACAAATGGGGTGTTTAATACCCCGTCGATAGAACAACCCTCAACTCGAGGAGCGTGTTGTGCAAGTGCTTCTTTCTTCCTTTTGCTCTCTTCTTCAACCTACAGGCTTATATACAGAGAAGGCCCAATCACTCGGGCCATTTTTGCTACATTCACCCACCTTTCAGTAAATTTACTGGGATGCAGTGCCTCTCTCTCCACTCTGATTATCCTTCTAAAGTGGTACTTAAAGAAGGGAATGAGTTGTTCTCCGGAGAGAAAGGCATCTGTCCTCAGTCCTCTCAATCTCGTCCACCATATAACCTCTTTCACCATAGCCACTTTACATTGGAAAATCGCCTCTCTTTCGTTTTTGAAAGAGGTTGGCGGTTTGATCCTTACTATGGACTCGGCAGTCAACTGGATTTTTCCCATACGCGACAGCAGTTGTTCTGCGTAGTTCCACAGGTTAGTTACGCCCGGGCAGTGTACAATTGCGTGAAAGACGGTTTCAATGTCCTGCTCGCATCTTGGACACGTCCTCTTGGAAGGATCCCTGCCGTGCCTGTAGATCTTGTCTCGAACTGGTAGAGCTCCTCGGTATCACTGCCAGGCCAGGGACCTATGGAAGTTGTCCATAAGTCCCGGGCGGAAAGTCCTACCAAACAGACTGGTGAGCTCGTCGTCTTCGACGCCAAGAGTCTCTCCGAGCACGTCGTCGCCCTTGTTTCGTACTAACCCTCTAAAGAAATGTCGAAGTGGTAGCGCTACATTAGAATGTGAAAGACAGTGGGAAAGGGTGTTGGAGTGTGAAAACGAGAGTGAAGGACTGTTAAAATGTGAAAGAGACATTGAAAGAGAGTTTGAAAGAGTGTTAGAATGTGAAAGTGGGTTTGAAAGAGTGTTAGAGTGTGAAAGTGTCTTTGAAAGAGAGTTTGAAAGATTGTTAGAATGTGAAAGTGGGTTTGAAAGAGAGTTTGAAAGTGCGTTAGAGTGTGAAGGAGTCTTTGAAAGAGAGTTTGAAAGAGTGTTAGAATGTGAAAGAGGCTTTGAATGAGTGTTAGAATGGGGAAGAATGTTTGAAAGACGGCTTAAAAGAGCGTTAAAATGTGGAAGATACTTTTAAAGAGAGTTTGAATGAGTGTTAGAATGGAGAAGAAGGTTGAAAGAGAGTTTCAAAGAGTGTTTGAAAGATTGTTAGAATGTGAAAAATTTGAAAGAGGTTTGGAAGATTATTAGAATGTGGAAGAGACTTTTAAAGAGAGTTTGAATGAGTGGTAGAATGGGGATGAAAGTTTGAAAGAGAGTTTGAATGAGTGTTAGAATGTGGAAGACAACTCTGAAAGAGAGATTGAATGAGTGGTAGAATAGAGAAGAAGATTTGAAAGAGAGTTTGAAAGAGTGTTAAAATATAGAAGAGACTTTGAAATGGTGTTAGAATGTGAAAGAAGATTTGAAAGATTATTAGGATGTTAAAATGCATATGAAAGAACATTAGAACATTAAAGAGAGTTTGAAAGAGTGTGAGGATTTGAAAGAGGTGTATTAGAATATGAAAGAGAGTTTGAAAGAGGAGAAGAAAAAAGGATGTAAAATATTGAACTATTTATTTATTTATTTATTTCCTTTGTTTCTTTCTTATCTTTTAGGTTGATTATGTCCAAAGATTCCATTAGAAGGTTTTCAAGAAATAAGCAATGATTTCTACATGCTCACCCCCAAAACTTACATTTAATCACTGGATGTGTAATATTGTTTTTGCATTGTTATTAATCTCATTGTTCTATTTTGGTAGTTTCTTCTTCTTTTAATCTCAAAGTGGCTAGGAGGGATAGGGTGAGGGGGAGATGA
Organism: Eledone cirrhosa; assembly: GCA_964016885.1. NCBI lineage: Eukaryota > Metazoa > Mollusca > Cephalopoda > Octopoda > Eledonidae > Eledone > Eledone cirrhosa. The sequence continues at coordinate 178,090,503 of OZ024742.1, forward strand.
TGTGTGGAATATCAACAATAACAATAATAACAACAATGAGAACATCAATAGCAATAACAACAACAGCAATAACAACCACGTCAATAATAACAGTAGCAATAACAACAACAGCAATATCAAGAGGAGCATCAGCAACAACAACTGCAAGAATAACAACAACAGCAATAAGAGCAACAGCAATAACAACAACAGCAATGACAACAACAGCAATAACAACAACAACAGCAATAACAACAACAGCAACAACAAGAACATCAACAGCAATAACAACAGAAATAACAACAACAGCAACAACAATGGTCGGAGCACAACAACAGCAATAACAACAGCGTCAACAGCAACGGCAATAACAATAATAGCAATAACAACAACAGCAACAACAACAAAGATAGTAACAACAACAACAACAACAACAATAAAAACAACAACGGCAGTAACAACAACAGCAACAACAACAATAAAAACAACCACGGCAATAACAACAACAACAACAACAACAAAGATAGTAACAACAACAACATCAACAATAAAAACAACAACGGCAGTAACAACAACAGCAACAACAACAACAATAATCACAACAACAACAACAATAACAACATCAATAAAAACATCAAAAACAACAACAGCAATAGCAACATCAACAATGGCAACAACAGCAATAAAAAAAAACAGCAGCAGCAAAACATCAAATATAGTAACAACAATCATAACACCTAAAGCAACATCATCATCATCATCATCATCATCATCATCATCATCATCGATTTCAACAACAAAAACAACAACAAAAACATAAACAGTTTAATGTTAAAATGTTCCTTCCATTTCATTTTATTAGTTCTTAACATATACCACAACAGACACCAGCACCACTACATATATATATATATATAATACAATACATGCATATATATATATACGATACTAACAAATGGAAACTATATTTATAAAACCATATTTATTTCATTATACATATTTCAAGGACACCAAGTTAAATTATGGTGTGCTTTCATCAGATAAAATATAATATAGAGCAGTTTTATAAATAAATATTGACATACCCTTAAAGAATGCAACCATTACTGTTGGAAGCTCCCGGATAGTAATGGTTGCATTCTTTAAGGGTATGTCAATATTTATTTATAAAACTGCTCTATATTTATTATATTTTATCTGATGAAAGCACACCATAATTTAACTTGGTGTCCTTGAAATATGTATAATGAAATAAATATGGTTTTATAAATATAGTTTCCATTTGTTAATATCGTATTTTTACTCCAATTATTTGTTGAGTGCTTTATATTAGTTATAAAAATATTTGCTTGTTGTATCCCAACAATTTAAATAGAACTTTTACGTATATATATATACAAAGATATAGGTCAAACCATTTTATTCATTTCTACGATCGATTTTATTTATCATAATGCGTCAATAACAATTTGCAGATCTTCTTCTTCTTCGCCCGCTAATTCTTGAAAGGGTCGTGGGAGTAGAGTCCGCAAACACGCCTCCCAGTGGGTCCTGTCGAAATCAACAGTCTCCAACTGATCCAGCTGGATCCCAAAGCGAGACCAATGAAGCTTATGGATGTTATGCAGCCATCTTGCTCGGGATCTACCCCTGGGTCTCCTGCCAGTTGGTTTTGCCTGTAAAATCAGCCCACCGATATTTTCCTGACTCATTCTAACCGTATGCCCATTGTATCGGAGCTGTGATCTCTCAATTCGGAGAAGTAGCGGCTCTTTCTAATATGACTCTTTGATCGTATTCTTTCAGTCATTACCTAAGATTCATGACCATAGGTAAGGGATGGCTCGAATACCGAATTGAAGATGGCTTTTACACCTACCTTCCTTCTTCTGGTTACGGAATGCTGAAGCTGGTGTAATATTGGCACCAACTGCTGCAATTCTTGCACTTAATTCAGCCTCCTGCCTTCTATCACTGGAGTCACGGCCCCGAGATACTTAAACTTCTCTACCTGCTTCAGTGGAACTCCATTCACATATCGAGTGCACTGCGCAAGCTTCCCTGAGAGGATGAGTGTCTCAGTTTTAGCAACACTGATTTTCATTCCAACGATGCAGCACTCGGCATTGGACCTATCAAGTGCAAGACGAAGATCACCTTCTGTTGAGTTAAGTAACAACATGTCGTCCGCAAATTCCAGTCGACTGATTTTGCACCCGACAATCATGATATCACTTCCAAACCGGTTGCACATGTCAATCCTGTTCATGTAAATAATTGTTCCTACTTTTGGCACAAGGCCAGCAATTACCCAGTGCATTACTGGTACTTTATGTTATCGACCCCGTAAGGATGGAAGGCAAAGTTAACCTCGGTGGGATTTGAACTCAGAATGGCAAGGGCCGTAACTCTATACGTCAAAGAATGGCGTCCGACCGTCTACCGATACTGCCAGGAGAGTTGACAGTACCGCACCCATTTATCCGAACACAAATATTCGAGCATTCCTCTAGAGACACCAGGGCAGCAAAAAGCAGACTATCGATCCCATACTCCTGCACAACCTTCCACAGATATATATGTACATATATAGATAATTATATACACACATATAAATACATAATTTTAAGATGGGAATAAGAATAAGTATTATATGACAGTCTAATCTATAAGCAGGGTGAACAATATCAACGAGACGAATATTTAGTGCACTAAAAGGAAACGAAAAGAATATCTTATTAGAATGTAAAGGTAAGAGTAAAGGTCGAATTAATCAGATTCAAGGGTTTTATAAAAGAAACCGTGAAAGGTTCTATGTAAAAAAAAATAGGGAATAGTTCATTCTTTGCGTTAACGAGAATAATCTTAAAGGTTACTATTTCTAATTCCTCAGTCAAACAAAGATTACATTTAGTTTGCCTCCTCCATAAGATTTTACTGAATTATTAGTTCCTACAGAGTGCTGAATAGTATATTGTTTTGAGAAGAAAATAAGTTTTACTAAAGAGGCAGAATTATATCATTTGTCATGCTTAAAGGATTGTATATGCGCATAAAATCTTATAAAATTACTATAGATAAAGGAATTACATTCGAGCTTTGAATACATCTCTCTGCCTTATATTGTTGTATTATGAACTCATATAATCTACCAAATATATATATAGGTCTCTGCATATAACCAGCACCACTATATATATTGTTTTTGTACATATAATCCGCCACCACTATGTATATACTTATATATATATATGTTATCACCATCGCAAAATATATACTTTCATATATACATATCCACAACTCAACTCTATTCTTCTCTCTCTATATATATATATCTACCACCGCTATATATATATAATTATACACTTAATGCTGATACTTTCACACCTCATTCCTACTCATTACATATATATATATTTATACAATATATTAATAAATGGAAACTATATTTATAAAACCATATTTATTTTATTATATATATTTCAAGGGCAACCAAGGCAAATTATGGTGCGCTTTCATCAGATAAAATACAGATTTGTTTTATAAATAAATATTGACATAACCGGAAAAAAGACAACCATAACGGTTGGAGATTCCCAACCGTTAAGGTTGTCTTTTTTCCGGGTATGTCAATATTTATTTATAAAACAAATCTGTATTTTATCTGATGAAAGCGCACCATAATTTGCCTTGGTTGCCCTTGAAATATATATAATAAAATAAATATGGTTTTATAAATATAGTTTCCATTTATTGATATATTGTATAAATATATATATATATATGTAATGAGTAGGAATGAGGTGTGAAAGTATCATCATTAAGTGTATAATTATATATATATAGCGGTGGTAGATATATATATAGAGAGAGAGAAGAATAGAGTTGAGTTGAGGATATGTATATATGAAAGTATATATTTTGCGATGGTGATAACATATATATTTTATATATATATATATATATATACATATATACATATATATAAGCAGATAAGTACTGCCAATATATGTGTTGTTATTTTTCAGTTTCCTTCCTGATTTCCATTCCAATTCATTCATTGATCTCTCATGAGATTGAAGACCAGAAAATAAAAAATCGAAAAGAAAAATATATGAAACAAAATATGCCAAAAGATAAACACAGAAAAAACTACAAAACAGTAATAAAACAGAAAATAAGAAATAGGGTAAATATAGAATTAAAAGAGATTTAGATATTACCAATCTCATTTACAAAGTAGAAAAACATTATAGATAAAGATGATTTACAAAAGAATAAATAAGATTGACGAAGTATAATTCAACCATTAATTAGTATATATTCTTCATTATTGATATCCACAGCTTGGCTAATGAGTATGCTAAGCTCCATTAAATGTTCTCACAAATAGGGAAGGAATTAGAAATATTGGATATTATAGTTAGTATTTTGTGGGATTTTTTCTATTACTAGATAGGATTAGATAGAGTACTAAGTAGCTAGTAAATATATGTACATTCGACTGCTTTTCTTCGTTTCTCACTATTGAATTACAACGATATATATTTTTCATTGCTCTTCTAGCTCTCAGAAAATGGGTAGTATAAGATTTTATTGTTAGTAGGTCGCTGTTGGTTTGCTTTTTCTATTATTAAGTAGATTACAAAGATATACCCTAAGACTAGTAATGTTTTCTCCGTCGGTTATCGACGATGAGCAATCATGTGTTCCATTACCTGAATATCCAGTACGGGTGTTTGTGTATAAGTATATATATGTGGATGTCTGTGACATATATACACTGGTCGCAGGCACACACATATATACACACACGTGTATATATATATGGGGGTGGGGGGGGTATGTATGTGTGTGTGTGTGTGTGTAAAGGGTAAAGAGAAATAACAACACAATCGGTAAGGTATATGGAAGGGTTATATTAGGTTAAAGCTTGATATAGCAGGAAGAGGGTCTTAACGTTTCGGACGCTAGTCCTTCATCAGAAGAAAGAATGAGAAATAATATAGATTGAGGGGACGGGCGGGTTGGAATTGGAAAAAATGTCTTTAGATAAAAATAACCTGTCCATTCACACACACACATATATATAGACATATTCACATAAACATAGAAACCCTTCCTATTTAGCAGGAAATATTTGCTACACACATCCTGTCCTAACACAAGTTATATGATACTTAATATTCAGTCACCAAATTTTAGCTAGATAGGGTAATGTTGTATTCGATTCTTTGAAGTCACCTGTTATAATTTCATTCAACAACACCACTAGCACTCTCTCTCTCTCTCTCTCTCTCTCTCTCTCTCTCTCTCTCTCTCTCTCTCTCTCTCTCTCTCTCTCTCTCTCTCTCTCTCTCTACCTCTATCTTTCTCTTTCTCTCTATTTATGAAGGTACCACGAAAAAACCCGTATCTGGGGAACTCATGCTCCGATTTACGAGAAACTTGTTTTATTCCCTTTGTGTTGTTCCCTTTCAAAGTGTTTCCCATTATGTGTCGTTTTGGCTGTATTAAATTACAGACAAGCACACAATCACAGAGTTTTAGTAGTACATATATATATATATATATATATATATATATATATATATATATATATATATATATATATATATATATATATATATATATATATATATATATATATATGTATATATATACAGCCATTTATTTTGATACACTATACATACACATACACACAGACACGCACACACAGACACACACCTATATATATATACAGAGAGAGAGAAAGAGAGAGAGAGAGAGCGTGAGAAGGGGGAGTACGATGGGTAGATACATAGATAGATATGGATATATAGATATTAGATATATTATATATATATATATATATATATGTATATATATATGTGTGTGTGTATGTGTGTATGTGAGTGTATGTGTGTGTGTGTACGTGTGTGTGTGTGTGTGTGTAGTTGTGTGCTTGTGTGCATGTGCGTGCAAGTATTTATATATGTACGTAAGCATGTTGGGATACGGGTAAACATTTCAGAAAAGAAAAATTGATTTTCCGCCTTTACAATAATAACTGGAAATTCTGGTAATTTTCTGTTATCACTTTGCCAAAATGCATCGAGACATTCTGTCTGGAGTACAACTAAACAGTGGTTTTGAACTTCATTGAATCTATTTAACGGCTTTCATCTATCACCTTATAAATATATATGTTCACGACTGTCTCCACTTTAAGCTATTCGTATTCAGTGAGGTGAGAAACTGCAAAGATAAAATATAGACGTTCGCATATCACATCAAGCAAATTGTAAAGATATATACATGGAATGTGCAATTGGTTTCTAATAAACATGTGCATCTGTATATTGCGGCATATGGTGTTTCTCATACACACACACATACACATATGCATATATATATATATATATATATATATATATATATATATATATATATATATATATATATATATATATACATACGCACCCAAACACATATATATTTTTATTGACGGACTCTCATATGACCAGCTATGAATTTAAGTTGCTCACCTTATCAATAACTTGTATTGTATTGGAAATATTACCTAAAACCCATATTAATTAAGATGCTGTCTATTGCAGTCAACTTTCCTCTTTCCGGAATTTAACTAATGGGAATCCAATGAAACTCCCCAGTACCACCCCTACTTACAACATGTGGCACCTACTTACAGCAACATGAGTTAGGCCAGTAAGAGTTGCATTCCTTGGTTTAATATACAAAACAGCACACTGATTTGATAGGATCTGCCAACCTATCAGCTGATTACTTTCTGAAACTTTACTAAGTGTGTGTACTATAGAAAATATTCATAACAACTGAACTGTATTTTGTTCATAAATATTCATACTATTCGTCTGTTTGAGCAATCTCATTATTAGAATTAAATGATTCTGTTCTGATGCATAAGCCCCACCTGTTAGCAGACACATGAAAAATAAAATAGTATGGATTAAATGAAAAACACAAAATCAGAAAATTATGTATCTGTAAAAAAAAAGAACGAAACAAATTATGAAAATAAATCCTCTGGAAATCCTTCTTCAGCCATGAAGTGGTGCCATCAATTTAGTTTGATTAGTTTACAAATGAAACTTGTTGTCTAATCAACTTGTATGGAATGCTAATAGCATTTAAGTTTAATTTTTTAATACCATTGGAGTTCGTCGACAGGCAGTCAGAAATGATGCCGAAAAAGAGACTGATTAGGTTAAAATATCAGGTAGTGGGAAGCTCTTTACTTGGCGTCAATCTACAGATATTAGTAATCAAAGATGAAGCAAGAAAGAAAAACAAAAAAAATAAATATCAGAGTTCTTTAAAGGGTAATTAATCAAAATCAGACTGTGTTTACTGAAGCCAGAATCAAATTTGACAAAAGGATTAGATAACATCAACAACTGTTTGGTTTTGGTTTGGCGTTACAGAAGAATTTTGTGCACGTCGAAATGCTATATATATTTTTTTCTTTATTTCAGAATATTCGCCATGCGTGTAAAACTGCATTAATTAGAAATAGCTGCTAAATCTTCCTCAGATTACACTCTATTGTTTTAAAAAAGAAGAAACACAAGTTGAATAGCGGTATAAGTAGATACAGTAAATAGGATAAAATAAGACAAGATGGTGACGACTACAATGCTTTTGATCATACGTCTGCTGGGTTGGGGCTGAGATGAGCGAAAGAAAAGGGGATGTTAACAGTATATATATGCCTAATTTCTGTATGATTGTGGACCTTCGCTGGTTTCAGCGATGAGCATCAAATTTTATGATCAAATGAAACCTCAACACCTGAATAAACGTGTTGGTGGTTGAGTATTCCGCAGACAAGTGTATACTGAACGTAATCAACAAGTGGAATTAGTGTGCCACAATATGAGACAAGGTTAGATGTTGAATTCCAAGTACAATCCATCCAACAGGCTTCCACACAGTTTACCCTGTTTCACTCTCAAGGCTTGGATGTACTCGAGTTAAAATCACACCATATTGTTTTAAAAAAAAATGTTTTAATATATTGTTTAAAATTAATGATATTTTTGAAAGGAAAATATTTCAAGTTATTTTATGGTTATTATATTTTTGATTATTTACTTTGTCTCCCATCCTTTGAAGGACGCTAAAGCATAGCCCCAGTCACGTAGTGGAGTCGATTTAATCAACTATCTCCTTCTACAGAAGAGCTGGCCTTATGCCGAAATTAGTAATCATTCTTATGAGCTTGATTGGCAGAAAAGGCACAATTTACTGTCTTAGAAATGAATACATTGGATAATGGTGCAGGTTACAATGTATCTGAATCAATATAGATGTGATAGCCATGGCTGGAATGCCTTTAATAAAAAATATTTGCTTGACCAAAGCCAACTTGAGCCGAAGCAACAAATTATATTTAGAGAATGTAAGAATGCCAAACGCTGAAAATAACTATATCCACATTCGATTACTATAAACAATAGCTTAGAAAATCGGATAGAATAATTCTATACACGGGGAAAAGTGGTCAGCAGCCGCTATGGATAAACGAACTCCGTATTCCTGAAATTCCGGTTGAGTGCTCTAGACATTGATTCACTAACGTTGATATCTGCGCCAGCAAGAATTTATTTTAAAATAATCTTCTACTGACTGCAATAAACTATATAGCCAATACTCATCTGTGGATGTGAGTTAAATATGCCCCTGGACAAGAGGTTTGGCCATGGCATATAGGTTTCTCTGTTGGTGATGGATTTCAGTCACTTCTGACGGTGAGTGTTCCAGTTGAGCGAACAACGGGACAGACAGCTTGTGATATTAACGTGCAAGTGGTTGAGAATTCTACAGGCACATGTATCCTTAACGTAGTTCTTATGGAGATTCAGAGTGACACAGGTGTGACAAGGTTGACCCTTTGAATTACATGTACAACACATTTTTCTTCCTCCTCAGTAGACTAGAGCAATGTGAAATATAGTGTCTTGCTCAAGAACATAACGCCCCACCAGGAATCGAATGATATGTGGCCTTAGCTATTGCGATTTATGGTTCCCGACCTTGGATATAACACAATAACCACTGAAAGCACAGAACGACTATACTCACAATTGGTAGCTGTCGTATTAAATCAACCAGCTGAGCTCTCGTTCTCAACATTTCAGACAAGCAAGACGTAAAAAAAAAAACGAAGAATAGGAATAACTCTGTTTCGTAGACTAACAGATAATAAAAATTTACTTAACTGCAGCTTCTATATGTTTTTTGTTTGTTTGGGCTTTTTTCTTATGTTCTTTTATTTTATTTTTATTTTTATGGTATATTTGGTAGAGAAAAAATCCAAACGTAAAGCTACTTATGGAGTTATTTATTCTCCACCATCAACTGCTTGTTTTCTGTTGACTGAAATACATAACTTGGATGAATTGATCTTCCCGCCCTACATATTCTTCTGTCAAGATATATACATTAAATATTTGTTTAAATGATATTAATGGTGATATATACTTAAAGTACCAATATTTCTCGGAGCAAGATTTCACACAACAGTCAACATTCTTCTCTAACATTTTAGAATTTGGTAAAAGTTTACTCTTTACCACGTAGCTTGGTAAGAACTAGCTCTAGATTCAAGCCCACAGCATTTCTCTTTCACCAAATTCAATTATATCTTGACCTACATACGAATAATAGTTTCAAAACTAACTCTTATATATTATGATGCTGTATCAGATGGTAGAGGCATATGGCAGTATGTAATCACTGGAATGTCTATGCTACAAGAATACACACACAGGCATGCGCACGCACACACATACATACATACATACATAAATACATACATACATACATACAAATAAACATACATACATACATACATACATACATACATACATACATACATACATACATACATACATACATACATACATACATGCATACATACGTATATGTGTGTGTGTGTGTGATAAAAATGTACACGGGCGTATAAGTATGCATATATATAAGCTCAGAAATGTATATGCAACATACACAAATATATATATATGTGTATTATATATATGTATATACATATATATATGTGTGTGTGTATATATATATATATATATATATATATATATATATATATATATATATATATATATATATATATTGAGAGAGTGGGGAGAGTATATGTATGTGTGAGTGACTGAATGTGTGTGTGTGAATGAGAGTATGTGTGTGTGAATGAGAGTATGTATATATGTATATGTGAGTGTGTGTGTGTGTGTGTGAATGCATAGTATTGACTAAATCTGCATTACAGAAATCTATCCAACTAAACGCACTAAACATAATAATGACGTTAATAGGTCTCCGGACACCTCATGTCCAAGCAACTATTGATACACTAGCCAGAGTATTTACATTCTTATTCAGTTATTGTTGTTGTTGTTGCTGTTGTTGGTTTATGTTTTATTAGTTTTTATATTTATTTATATATTTATTTATCTATATATTTTATTTATTTATGTGTATTTTCAATTGTGTTCATACCACGGAAATAGTCGAAAATAAGAATAAGAAATGGCATGAATAAAGAAGCAATATATTACTCTGCCTAGTCTATCAGATACATGAATAAATTTTGATGCATAGATCTAAGATCAAGTGCGAATATGCTTGCTTCGCTATAAACTATATACATTGGAGATTTTACAGATGTGGAATTGAAGTCATTCCCTTTGCAATATTATTAACTTTTCTCCAGATAATTGTTATTTCTCTCTGAATCTATCGCAAGAATGATTGCAGAGTTGCAGCAAAATATTTAAATATTTAAATGAATATATGAATAAATGAGGCTAAAGGAGAATAATAAAATTGTGTTGGTTTATTTTATTGCAACGTGCTCTCACTGTAATCGTCTATTAGTGGTTTTAGCTATAAGATCACACTTCTCCATTATAATCATATAGATTTCCTTTCGAGGTTTCATTTTCGTTTATGGCAGCGATATACCTCTGTGTATTGGACCTCCGTCGTTTCCGACGAAGAGTATTCCAATCGTTTGGTCAAAGGAACAGCCGGCGCTGGAAATTAACGTGGAAGTGACCGAGCATTTCAGCGGTTAGCTGCATTCTAAACGTAGTTTTGAGGAGATTCGATGTTACACAATGTGGGACAAAGCAGGCCTTCTGAATAATAGATGCAGTTAATTTTTTTCCTACCGCATGCGGCCCTTTACAAGCACACCTGGGGCCCGCACAAAGGTGTTCACTGCGCGAGCATGTTTTGTCTTCGTAATATAAAATGTTAAAAATTAGTTGTAATGTGAGCAATTAGTTGTCGTGTGTGGCCCTGAAACAACACATATATGACCCATGTGGCCCTCGGGGAACCCTCGGGGAACCCTCAGTTTCACATGCCTGAAATAATTGTTTCTACTTTAGGCACAAGGCCAGCAATTACCCAGTGCATTACTGGTACTTTATTTTATCGACCCCGTAAGGATGAAAGGCAAAGTCAACCTCGGCGGGATTTGAACTCAGATCGTAAAGGGACGTAACTGTGCTGGAAAGCATGGCGTCCGACCCTCTACCGATACTGCCAATTCACCGCCCCTTGAAATAATGCCTGAAATAATGTATCTTACTCAAGAAAACAATGCACCACTGGAAATCGAACTCACGAAGCTACGGTCGTGATCAGGACAAGCTAAATACTAAGAGAGTGACGTATTACTTCCCGGTACTATTCCTTATTGATTGTTTGGCCTTGTGGTGTGTATTCACGATGCACATTACCACGGTAGTAAAAGAAACAGTTCAACATCATCTTCATATTTTGTTACAAACCAGTTGTGCATTTTGGGGCCTTGGTGATGCGGATGCTTCCAGTGGGAGTACTGGAACTTGGTTTCCGAGTTGTAACCATGTACCTGTGGAAGCTCATCAACTTGCACATTAATTTCATGAGCAGGATGTTCCGTTGATCGAACCACTGCACTGGAACACACAACATCAAAAACTTGATATGAAATATGATTCTTGGTCTCAGAACATAATGTGCTGTAAACAAGAACGGCATATGAGAATAATGCAATGTAAATCTCCATCTAGTTGTAGGGCACCATTGGGACATGCTTAGGGCATTTTATTTCTGGTGGAGTCTATCCCTCACAACATTTGAGCTCAGCTGATTTCTTAGAGAGTGAGAGAAAGAGATATTCTATCTGTTGAGAAGAAGAAGAAGAAGAAGAAGAAGAAGAAGAAGAAGAAGAAGAAGAAGAAGAAGAAGAAGAAGAAGAAGAAGAAGAAGAAGAAGAAGAAGAAGAAGAAGAAACCTCTGCTACTTATTTATCGAATCCGCCAAAAGGAGTTGACTTCGGTGGGATTTGAAATCAGAGCGCAGGAATGAAAATGAATACCGCAAAGCTTTGTATCCGACGCCTCTTTATATTTTATCTATTTGATGTCGGGTTCATAACAACTTTTGTTGAAACTTTAGTGGCTTAAACTGTGAATAGATCAAAAACCTCTTTTATATAACATTTAAGTACAATTTCATTAACCGAATTTCGTAATTGTAGGGGCGGCATTGTTTTTGTTTAGTTTACTATTTTTACGAAGTTGAAATTATATAAATTCGCCCTAAGGACTTCATTTTACCTGAGAAATGGTAAAGGCGTATTTTATTGAACGGATTTTGATATAAATGAACGGATTTTAGATATAAATGTGGGAAATGTTAAAGCTGTTTTTGTATTAAAGAGAAGCCCAAAGGTCGTATCTTCGTTGATAGATAGAAGTTTATGTGAAAATGTCACAATTTTATTTACTTTTAACTTCGAAAAAGGGAGGTGCTGCAAAATAGTAAGTTGAATGTATAGTAAACTGAATAAATGGTAAGCTTTAAAAAGAAACTCAGTCCTAGAATTGCCAAATAAATTTAATGAAAATATAATTAAACTTAGATTAAAAGAGGTTGTGTGACTTTAAACTACTAAACGTTCTTCAATAGATGTAAGGAAATCAAAAGAAAATAGGTAATATTGAATGTATTTTTTCGTTTATACACACACACTCACACACACACACAGACATATATATATATATATATATATATATATATATATATATATATATATATATATATATATATATATATATATATATATATATATAAATATATTCAATGATATTAAAAAATGGAAACTATATTTATAAAACCATATTTATTCTATTATATATATTTCAAGGGTACCGAAACTTTGGTACGCCCTCATCAGATAAAATACAAAGTTTGTTTTATAAATATTGACATATCCAGGAACGAGATCTTAACGATTCTAGTTTGTCCTGGACAGTGAAGTAAAGAAGGGAAAGAGAAGAAAAGTCAAATATTTCAAATTATTAAGATGAGTATGTTGGCTTTGAATCAGTTATAAACATTTATATTTGTTGAATTACCAACAAATTGAATATCCCTTTTTGCTTATATATATATATATATGAATATAGACATAGAATATTCGAAAATATTCTGTATGTTTATAATAAACATTTTGAAGACCTAATCGCTATAGAATAGAATACGTCACGTATTACAATTAGATTCTCGATAAAAGCAAGGGAAGTAATCTACGCGTTTCATTCTTGTTAGAAATCATCGAATATTCTATGTCTATATTCACATATATATCGCTATTTCAGAGCATTTATTCCAATTTCTAATTTCTGCCGGACCGGCAACCGCTCTTTCAAACCAGTTCCTGTACACAGCTAAGTATTCTATAAGTCTCTAGCTGT
>OZ024742.1:178111768-178126768 GCA_964016885.1 Eledone cirrhosa
AAAATATACGCATATCTCCATGAATCTTTCTAGATTACCAGTTACAATTTATAAGTTAACATCTGTTTCATTCTTTACCAATTTTAAACATCTGGTATTATAAAAACACAGATGAATGACAGATTCCATAATCTTTATAATAAGGCAGTGAAAATTACAGTATCGGGCGAAATACCTTGTGGTGTTTGTTTCGGTTCCTTGCCTTCGGACTTCAAATATCAACGAAGCGGACTTTGATTCTCCTCCTTCCAGGTCGAGAAATAAAGTAGTAATCCAAGTATAGGAATCGTTAGATAGTCTGACGGGATGCTATGCTGTTTTATTCTGGTCCTTTGCATTCTAGGTTTAAATCTTGTTGTGGCTTAATTGGATGGTGGACTATTTTGAGATCCAACCCGTGTGTTTATAACAGAGTTCCATTGAAAGCAACACAAGACCATGGGATCGTGATAAACTGTATGACTGATTAAATCAGTCATACAGTTTATCACGATCCCATGGTCTTGTGTTGCTTTCAATGGAACTCTGTTATAAACACACGGGTTGGATCTCAAAATAGTATACTATTTCTTCCTTCCCTTTATGGGTTTCGGGTACCCTAGAATGAGTCTGGAGATTTCCATTTTTCATGACCAATATAAAAAGATCAGCCTTCTTAGATTGAAATATTGTGACAACGTGGAGCCGATAGCATCAGCCAAATAATTACATTAAGGGTACACATGTTTTGTGGAATACTCAACCAGATTTACGTTAATTTACGAGTCTGATGTTCAATCGATCGAACGATTAAATGATCATCGTCGTAAGCGACGAAAGATCTATCGTCATCTAACGTGTTTTACTGGATACCGATTAATACTATTTTTATATACATAATTCTTTTGTTGAAATTGTCAGAATTTTACAAAAAATGAGCAAACGGAATGTATAGTGGCACTCCGTCGGTTACGACGACGAGTGTTTCAGTTGATGCGATCAAAGGAACAGCATGCTCATGAAATTAACGTGCAAGTGGCTGAGCAATCCACAAACACGCGTAACCTACTCAGGGTGATTCAGTGTGACACAGTATGTAACAAGGCTGGCTCTTCGGATTACGAGTACAACTCATTTTTGCCAGCTGAGTGTACTGGAGCAACGTGAAATAAAGTATCTTGCTCAAGGACACAGCGTGCCGCCGGGAATCAAACTCACGATCTTATGATTGTGAGCCGAATTCCCTAACCACAAAGCTACCCGCTTTCACGAAACCGAAATGACACCAAAATAAAACATTTTGGGAGACATTTCGGAAATTCAGCATCAAGGTTTCTTCACATTTATCGCTTTATTAATTCCAAAGAAAATACTTGTCCGACAACATTAAAGACCGGACAGGTCACAACACCGAGACTCTTATACGAATGAGAGAGAATGGAGACCAGTGACGACAGCTGGCTACAAAAGCCTTCCAGAGTGGTACCCCCAACGACTGACTGCACAACCTACGGTTTTATAACTCACCGGAATAGGAGGTGGAATTTGTACTCAGACCGCACAGGACCGCAGCGGCAGATACCAAACTTCATCACGTTTAACACTTTAACAGTTTTGCCAATCCATCGCCTGTGGACTGCCATTTTAATTATCGACCGCGAAAGGATGAAATGCTAAGTCGATTTTAGCAAGATGAACCGCAACACATATCGTGGAATTTAAAATGACACTCTAACAAACGCTACCAATTCACGAATTAAAACGCAAAAAAAACGTTTTAACAAAATCATGCAGAAAGCTTTTATACAGGAGATATGCATTTAGGGAAATTTATTGATGTCACACATCAGGAGTTACAAGTGTTAGAAAGGCAAGGTGACAGGTGATATGGGAGCTGTGCACAACAATACAGAATATACTATTAAGTTCACTAGGAGAATATATGAATACATACACTTTATAAAAGACATTCAGAGATATTTTTTCTATTTTTTTCCTATTCAATGAAACCATCTAAACAAACTGGATATTGTGGCAGTGAGGTTATAGAATAAGCTTCTTACTATCTCAATTATACATAATAATTTCAGCAGCAACAATTTACCATTTTTTGTGTGTATATATATACATACATATATATATATATATATATATATATATATATATATATATATATATATATATATATATATATGTATGTATATATATATATACTCCTCTATAGCATTGTGTATGTTAATAAGTATATATACATTATATATATGTGTGAGTGTGTGTGTGTGTGTGTGTGTGTGTGTGTGTGTGTGTGTGTGTGTGTGTATTCCTCTACTTCATTGTATATGTTAATAATAAGTATCTCTATTTCTTTCTTGCTCTCTCTTCTCTCTGTCTCTCTACAATATATATATATATATATATATATATATATAGACAAACTGATATGTATATAGAGAGACAAATTGATATATATATATATATATATATATATATCGATTTGTCTGTTAATAATTGTTTCTACTTTAGGCACAAGGCCAGCAATTATCCAGTGCATTACTGGTACTTTATTTTATCGACCCCGTAAGGATGAAAGGCAAAGTCAACCTCGGCGGGATTTGAACTCAGATCGTAAAGGGACGTAACTATGCTGGAAAGCATGGCGTCCGACCCTCTACCGATACTGCCAATCCACCGATTTGTCTGTTAATAATGATAAGTTTTTACATACCAAACTGCATCATTAATAAGAGGGGAAATTATCATAATAATTGTGTGTTTAAGGTAGTTGAGTTGGTGTTGTTGTTATTTCCCTTCTGATAATGTTTCTGTGTATAAGAAGATAACAGTGAAAACGAAGTATAGCTTTATTTCTAACTCAATAAGTCTATATTTGTTTTTTTCTTCCTGAGCATTTCCTTGAATAATTCTATATGAAGTAATCTTAAGCAACAGACCTGGGTTATTGCCTATATCAACAAACTAATATATACATAGCTGTTCTATTTTATTTGTCCATATATCTCCAAATAATTAGTGAGTGACTATTCCAATCTTTATATAAATGTACGAAGATTACAATTATGCAATACACATTACTTCTATGAAATATTAAAGTTTTAAGACGCGTCTTTTACCAATTCAGATTGGACCATTCCTTGAGTTAATAATGAGGCTGTCTCTTCTTTAAAGTTATGCATTGTCTTTTTTCGTGTTTCTCCATGCTTGCGTGAGTTGACCGAAACCCGGTCTTTATCCTATTACTAGCTGACCCCATAGCCTGTCGTCACAGGACCAATCCTCAACCCACACCCCACCTCACCAGTGTCACTGAGACACATTTTCAGCCGAGTGAACTAGAGCAACGAGAAATGAGACAGCGCGCCACCCGAGCTAGGAATCAAACTCACGAACTTATGTTCGTGGGTCCATCACCCTTTCTAATAGGTCACTCGCCTTTGTGGCCAAACGGAAAGATGCTTTCAAGGCATGGACATGTGGCTAAGAAGTTCGTTTCGCTACTAAATTGCTTTGTATTGCGATAGATATTACGTTATATCATACTGCTAAACTAACATTTGCTTCTTGAAAATGCGAGGTGAAATGTCTTTCTCATTGGCATTATGCTAAAAGAAGGAATAGTAGATAGAGAGCTAGGTGTTGAGTAGATATAGTATTGCCAATAAACCTAGTATTGGAGACTGAAAACTTTGAATCAATTTGCAGAGTATGAAATAATCTATGGAATTCTGGAGAGACAGAATATACCGAGGATGGGGGGGGGGATATATCCAAGTAAAACTTCTCCAGAATCTGCAGTCATTTCTACTAAAAGCTGGAATCAACTTCTTGATTATGTATTGAAAATCTAATACTACATCAGCAGACGGTTTGAATGTAAAAAGTTATGAAAGAATTAATTTCTCTTGACATTTGATAATTCCCAGATTCTCCATATAAATATCTTAAACTTACAGCTATATCATTATGACAGCAATGAATGATTTAAAACCAAGAGTGGAAAACAATTTAAAAAGTGACATATTCCATATGTTATATATGCTTTGAAGTTCCATGTCACAATTTATAAATAATATGGAAGCAAAAAGTATTGTGTATTTAGTCAAGATATTCAACTACCAGCTCATAGATGTTTTGTTGGTATTTTTTCTATACACCCGTAACTCCTGTCATAATTGTAGTTATATACTGCCTTTCTTGAATATTTGAGAAACAGATACAGAGGGAGAATCGACCCCAGTACTAACCGGCACTATTTTTATTGACCTCGAAATGATGAAAGGCAAAGTGGAATTTGGTGACAGCAGAGAAGGCCGAATAGAATACTGCAACGCATTCTAGTCGATGTTCTAACAACTCTGCCGATTCGCCGCCTATGTTCGATAAAATAAAGTATCAGGCTAAAATAACCAGTGGCGCATATGTGACCGATTAAAAACCTCGACGGTGGAAAAGAACTCGCACCCACTAGGCACCTTGTCTGGTCTTTCGTATCCAGAATTTAACATTAAGATCTATTTTTGCTGTTTTGTCAATAAACTCATCCAGATTTGCTTTAGATTTTTTTCTCTTTCGACCTCAAATAGTTTCTCATTCACTCAGCACTATCAATAATTGATTCTACTTTTAGCACAAGACCAGCAATGTGAATGGATAGGGGAGAGTCAGTTAAATCGGCCCTACTACGTTACTGCTATTTTATTTTATTGGCCCTGGAAAGAAGACAAGCAAAGTTGATCCTGATGCGATTTGAATTCAGAGATCTGAGCACTGGAAAGCCTTCTAATCGACGCTCTAAGGACACTGCCAATACACTGTCCTAGACATATCAATAATAAAACAGCAACCATGACGTTTTCTATGGCTTCATGTTGACACTCAACTCTCAAAGAGAATCACAAATAAATTGGACTGACATGGGCGAGATGTAAGCACCATCTAAATCGATATTTGTCTTTTGAGAACGACTATTTCCCAGTCCTATCCAATAAAAAAAAATACAGAGAGAATAACTGACAATAGCAATTATTGGACCGCCGTCGTTTCTGGCAATGATTGCTCTAGTTGTTCGAACAAGGAACATGAAATTAACGAACAAGTATCTGACCATTCCACATACACGTGTACCCTTAGCATAGTTAAGTGTATACATAAGATGACCTGACTCTTTGAATTAAACGCAAAACACATTTTTGCCAACTGAAGCAACGTGACATAAAGTGTTTTGGTCAAAGACACAACGCGCTGCAAGGAATCGAATTCACTACCTTTCGATCATAAACCAAACGCCCTAAGAACTATGCCACACACTTCCCCTTACAGTAACTGAAAAATATCAATATATAATGCAAATATATTTTAAATGGACTTTAAAGATTCGGAATACTACAAGCGTAAGTTGAGTCATTTATCTTTTAGTAGGAAGAAGTCTATTAAACTAGTACTAGGAATAACATTGCTAATAATATTTATATATATATATATTCATTTTTTTAAGGCGAAATAGTGAGTCTTGTTACTCTGTGGTTTCGCCTGTATATCACAGGGTCATAGACAAGAACAGTTGTGGTTTTATTTATAGACATCTCGCTACTAAATGACAACTGACTCAACTTACGCGCTTGTAGTATTCGAAACTGAATCTTTAAATGTATATATATATATATATAAATGTATATATATATATATATATATATATATATATATATATATATATATATATATATATAGTTCGTTCAAGGAGACAACAAACAGAAGTAAAAAAAAGTCTTATTAGTTTCACGCTTTATATTGAAAAGGCAGGTCAACGTGTGGGACTTAGGCCCTTCTGCAGGAGTACAAAATAGAGACAGGATCACAATGGAGAAACAGAAAAAGGTCCATTAAAGACACACGAAAATCGAAAATAAAGATGGCAAACAAGACAACCGTTAGGTAGTCTTGGTAACGAGTTGGAACGCCTAGGCATGATGGGAAAAGAGGAACGAATGAGCAAAACAAGAAAGGTGACACAAACAAGTTAGAGGTAAAAACAAAAGAGACAGAGAAAAAAAGATAGAAAACAACATATATATATGTATGCATATATATATATATATATATATATATATATATATATATATATATATATATATATATATATATACACATGTATATGCCGTATTTCCCGGCGTCGAAGACGCTACTTTTTTCCTAAAATAAGTCTCAAAAATTTACCATGCGTCCTGGAGGCCGAAAGTTGTTCATTTTTTTTTTTTTTTTCAAATTTGTCGTTGTCAAAACTAGGGTGCGTCCTCGAGAACGAAGCGTCTTCAGCACCGGGAAATATGTTTATATATATATATACGCAGGGGGCAGCATCAACCGACATAAAAACCGTTTTAACCAAAATATTCGTGAGCTAGACTTAGTCTTTCAGACAAAAGCCAGTGATATTTCCAGCTTTATCTATATTTATCTTCACCATGCTTCCATGCAAAATAGTCATGTCATGCCTGAATATATAGTTTTAACTGAATCATTTGAAAATATAAAACATATACATAATTTTTTTTTTATTTATTTCGTACAACATAGGTTTAATTAAGTGATCACGAACCAAAATTATCTAAGTTTGATACCTACCCGCCAGTGATGTTTCAAAGGAAATTATATAAATAAATACAAATATATAATTATTCAGAAAATAGAAAATTAAAATTAAAATAACAATAATGATCTTAATCATAATAATGTTTAGCAATTAATACCAGTTCATCGACTCTCCTATAATAAAGATAAATATTTATGAAGTAGTCTCTTAAAGAAAACGGCTATATCTGTAAGATTACATTTTAAAATAGTGTTTCTTCAAAGAATATTTTTTTAAATTATATATTTGTTTCCAAAAATATCTTAAAGTAAACAATTATATTTTTAAAACGATATTTTAAAAAGTATGTTAGGGAAAACGATTAGATGAATATTAAACCACTGTATGACTTCTAGCTAAAATATTTAAAAGAAAACAATTAATTATTTGGGCAGTAACTCAATAAAGGAAGAATATAATCTAATAATAGTCAAACAAGGTTAATACTGTACAACCAGCATTTGCGTTCAACTAGCCCGGCATTCCTTGTTTAAGAAAATGTTCAATTGACTACTATATTTGCGCATTTCATATTTTCAATATTTAGTGTTGACTTTCATTTAGTGTTGACTTTCATTTACCCACATCTGTGAATCACTGTCTTAAAGAACGCGATATATATTGGAGCTGATGCCTGCATTCCTAGCAGCTTCGACTCTTCTAAAGGCTGCATCTGATTAGCAGGTGGCAGTGATAAACCAGAGGCGGCGTTTTGCGGATGAGGCTCCAAGTTTATTCGGTACTAATTCCCAATAGTTAAGTCTAATAAAAACACAGAATTAAATATATCCACATGGCTTACAATTTGGTCTACTGAAGACACATAAAGTACTTTCCAAATACCTAACATAATACCTACAACGTATGCCAACTAAGGGGCAACAAATTGGCGAAGCCATTAGAACGTTGGATAGAATGTTTTACAGTATTCTTTCTGGCTCTTTGCATTCTGAGTTCAAATCTCGCTGACGTCTACGAGGCCTTTCATCATTTCGAGGTCGATAAAAAAAGTATCTGTCTATTACTGGGACCTATTCACTCTCTCTCTCTCTCTCTCTCTCTCTCTGGAAGAAATAGGTTGTGTTCAGACATAAAGAGAAATGAGCTCCTCCAGTTTTGTCCCTACAAGTTGCCCCTTTTGCAAGTTAAAGAACAGAATTTTATCGAAGCAACGAACAACATTGTGTGTGATGGACCTCCGTTGGTTAAGATGATGACTGTTTCAGTTGTTTGGTCAATGAAACAACGTGAACATGAGCAGTTGAAAACTGTTTGGAAGCTCGTCGGATAGACGGTACATGGAGTTCAAATTGCCAGCTTTCTAACAAACTCTCAAGCTGAATCGGCTCGAGAATGACATTGAGGGTACACTTCTCCGTCGAATACACAGTCATTCACGCGTTAATTTCATGATCAGGCTAGTCCATTGATTGAACAACTGGAACGCTCATCTTTGAAACCGATGGACGTCCATTATCATTAACAATGTTTTTGCAGATCTCTCTCTATATATATATACGGTGGTGTAGCTATTGTTTTTCTTCTTCTTCTTCTCCTTCTCCTCGTCCTCCTCATCCTTCTTCTTCTTCTTTTGCTTTTGCTTTTATTTAGTCCTTGGTCAGTCCTGATCGAGCCGACTCTCATGTTCAAAGACATGCCTGTCATTACCACCCACTCGGTGTTTTTTTAGATCAAATATATCTATCATTCTATCATTACATTCTTTAATATTTTTTTTTGTTTTTTTTTATTCAGTGATTTGAGTAAGATTTTGTAGTCATTTATCATAAATTATGTGACTTTCTAGAAATTGTTGGCATGAAATCCTTATACCTAATTCTCCATTAATCGACTTTATCAGAACTTAGAACTTAAAAAACCGGGATAAACACCACAGTGAATTTCGCCCTGCGCTCTGTCACCCTGCGCTCCTTCTCCATAAATATCCCCTATGCACACATTGACTTGCAGATGTTCGTGTTTGGCAATTAGCATTATCAATCTCACCTATCTCTCTGGAAGGTGGAGAATAGGTCTCAATATCAGTCTCTTCTTTCATCACTCGTTTAAATATATGATACAGTGCTTATTTTAGGGTGCAGTTGAACCCTGCTTGTAAAGTTCTAAATCAGATTTTGTGTAGTTCTAAGCCTAATGTTTTGCAATAAGTTTATATTTCTTTCAAATACTACATGTGCTTTCATAGTAAATAATAGTTGAAATACTTAAAT
This sequence comes from Eledone cirrhosa, assembly GCA_964016885.1. Taxonomy (NCBI): domain Eukaryota; kingdom Metazoa; phylum Mollusca; class Cephalopoda; order Octopoda; family Eledonidae; genus Eledone; species Eledone cirrhosa. The sequence continues at coordinate 178,120,625 of OZ024742.1, forward strand.
CATTCATAGAATGTTACAAACAGCCATAACAATAGCTTCTCAGACTCAGAGAATATCAAATACCGGGTCATGACACCTGCCTCAAAGATTTGTGCATTTCTAAATCTAATTTTCCACAGTAAGTTTATATTACGTGTCAAATACTACATGTGTTTACATGGTAAACAATGGTTAGGAGACTTAAAACACTCATACAATGTTAGCGACGGCCATTACAAATGCTTCTGAAACTCAGAGAATATAAAACACTGGGTCGTGATACCCGATTCAAAGATTTATGCAATTCTATCTAAATTCCTTAAACTAAACCTTGATGTAAAATAAAAAGGAAAATCTGCTGTTTTTCTACTAAAGACGGTAGTCATATTTCTCATTTCAAGTATTTATTTTAGTGCCTCAGCAACACATGAAAACATGCGATAGGGCAATGAAGCTACGAAAGCAACTTCTAAGGATATCCTTTAAAATGGCTCTCTTATAGTCGAGCGGTATTTCTTCTCTGTTTGTTATGAACGAGAAGAGAATTTATATGTAAAACAAAACAACACAAAAGCAAAACCAACCAAACAATCTCTTGAAGTTGTTTATGTATTCTTGTCTTCCTAAGAACCGTGCTAATGAGATTTAGTCTGAAAAATCCTTGATGTTTTCTATAAAGCAAAATTAATTAACAACGAATGCTTCGTAAACTAACAGGCACATGCCTATTCGCAAGTACATACACACACATACACACATACACACACATATATGTTCACATGTATGTATGTATATATGTCTGTGTGTATATATATACATATATTTATATTTACATATATATATATATATGTATATTATGTATGTATGTGTATATACATATATATATATATATATATATACATACACACACATGCACACACATATATATATATATATATATATATATATATATATATATATATATATATATATATATATATATATATATATATATATATATAAACTGCTGTTGAAAGAGGATGTAATATAGAACCACAGAAGTGTTTGTAAGAGATAAAAGGACAAGTACAAAGAAAGATTTGGCGGAAACTATTTGCAAAAACAGAATTAACATTTTTTTTCTTTTCTTTATCCTGAGTAAAATTGAAATTTGGTGAGAGCACGGTTCTTTAAGGTTCGCTAAACTATGGAAAGAAAACGAAAGCCCATTGTATTTTAAATCTGTGTGTGCATGTGTGCCTATCTGTGTGTGCGTGCACGCGTGTATGTGCGTGTGCGCACGCGTGTGTGTGTGTGTATGAATGCGTGTGTGTTTAAGTTCTATCTCATTTTTGGTGGGTGCAAATTAGGACCCATCGTTTGAAATTGTTTACATGGGCGTGTGTGTCAGTGTGCATGTGAGTGTGGATGCGTGAGCATGTGTATCTGTGTGTGTGTGTGTGTGTGCTAATGTGACAGTGAGTGCGTGCGTGTTAGTGTATATATATATATATGCTAATGTGTTTGTGTGTGCATAACATTGTGCGTATGCGTGTTTGTATTATTGTATGTATGTGTTAGTGATTGTGTATGTGTGATTGTGTGCATGTGTCTGTTTTATTAGGCAGAATGTGATGTCTTGTGATATATGCATGTGTTTGTATATGTGTATATGTATGTTTATGTGTGTATGTGTATGTGCGTGTGATATTAGGTTCTCTCCAATATGAGCCTCGCCATAGATTACAGTGTCAAGTAGTAATCCACTTCCCCAAAAATGGCTGAATAATCGCAAACATGCTTCAAAAAACATTTGTCCCGTTTCTTTCTCTTCTCCATCGTCTATATTTCTTTTTCTTCATTATTTTCTCAATCTACAGTGTGATGAAGGAGTAACGAGAGAAATATTAAGACTATTTTCCTATTATATCAAGGCGGCAAATACGATACCAGTCTTGTATTGGGGTTGACTCTTCCTCTATCTATCTTTTCTTACTTGTTCTCTTATAAAAACCGGCTACGCTAGGCTTAAATACGCAAGATGCTTCATATGTGAGGATGACCACTCTTATGAAACCAGAAAGCGTTCAGTATCCCAGAGATCTGACTTTCCCCCCATTACATGTATTCTCTATCTCCTATATTATCCCTCTCTCTCATTACTCTCATTACAATGGACTTGCCTTTGAGACACACCCCACATATGTTGTTGGATCTTCATCGGTTCAAACAATGAGTGTCCCAGTTGTTCCAACGTCCGAACAGACAGCTTGTGAAATTAACGCGCAAGTTTATTAAGATATCTTCGATAAATTCGCAACGAATTGGCAAAATCGTTAGAACGTCGGATTGAATATTTCCGTCATTCGTTCGGGCTCACTATTCTCTGAGTTCAAATCCCATTGATGTAACTTTGCCAATCATACTTTTGATATCGATTTAAAAACTAACAGTCCAGTACAGGAATGATTATTCCTGTATTTTTCTTTTTCATTTTCGCTCTATCTCTTTCTTTCATTCTCTGAAAGAAATCAGCTATATTCAGGCAAGGAGACCGGAGAAGAGATTGGCTCCACGAAGTTTAAAGTGACCATACGGCTCTATCTGACATCTTTAACTGACATTCCAATAGAGAAATATCTCGGATAAACAGAAATTTACTTGGCTTTTGTAAAAATTGGTAAAATTCTTGATAAATATCCTGAACGATATCATTAGCTATTTACGTCAAACTTTCTGCAGTGTTGGCTTCTATGAGAACATTGTTGTGTTGTTTAACACGCAGACGCATAGATTAGTCGATAGCATTGTAAGAAGGCAAATGAAACTAGAGGATAATTATCTAATTAATTAGTTAATTAGCTGGAAATAGCTATTACTAGATTCATCAATTATACCTTATACAAAACGACAGTAAAAATGTGAGCAATTTATATGCATAATGTTACTCGGTATGCATGGTGGTATGTATACACCCACACACACACACACACATATATATATACAGGTGTATGTATATATGTACGTGTTTATATATATATATACGCATATAAATGTGTGTGAACTTGTAAATATATATACATATATATAAATATATGTATGTATGTATATATATATATATATATATATATATATATATATATATATATATATATATATATGTCCCAAGGCTCTGATACCATCAACACTATAAACACAGAGCTGACTAACTGCCTGATGAGGTCATAGCCATTCAATGGCTATCGTCGAAATATATATAGCAGTAAATAAAGGATTATGAGTTCATGCAATTGACTTATCTTTCGTCACTATATATATATATAAATAGTAGGGCTAGTTACTACAACGGCAGCATACCAATACGTACGTTTCGTTAGTCCTGGGGATCAACTTGCTCCACCTGTACCGATGAAAATGAACAGAATAACGTTTCTTCGAAAGAGAGGAGAGTTAAAACAAGGGCAGTTAATTCAGATGGACTATGGGAGATAATTTGACCTAAAAGAACGCGAATAAACGTTAAAATAACTAATAGTTATTAATTATGAGTGGGCTAGATAAAATCAATAGGTTAATAAAGATATGAATCGATATTAAGGAGGCCATTTCTTCAAAAGGTACAAACAAACAATCTGATAAGAGAATATTCTTCCATTATTGCTTGTCTGAATGTATTAAGAGGGTCAATATTCTTTCTTAATTCCAGGAACTGCACTCTAGGAAAAGATTGGAGTGAAATTGTTTTGTATTAGTAGGTAACTATGTATAAATTATTCTATATTTATATAGAATAGCTATATTTTGATTGAGATGTTCTTCGGTAGTAATATTTGCTTCTCCTTGTGTCTTGGACATTTTAAAACCTTGCCAGGTCAGAGCACAGCTGACTTATTCCAGGGTAAGGAAGAAAGAATCGGTATTTTCATTTGTCGACATCGAAAGGCTGAGAGGCAAAGTTGACTTCGGCGGGTTTTGAACTCAGAGCGAAGCGAGCTGGAACAAATACCAATACATTCTTAATCCGATTCTCTAACGACTACCAATTCGATGCCATAGCATGGTTTTAACTAATAACAAGATGATCGCTGTTCTCAGGTGTTATTATTGGCCCGTCTTCACAGGCTGGATCGCTGCCATGCACAGCGACATCTGCTCTGTGGTGAGAGTGAACGGTCACCTTTCGGAACCGTTCAACATCATGCGCTCGGTCCGCCAAGGATGTCCCCTCTCGTCCCTCTTGTACGTATTGACTCTCGAGCCATTACTGCACAAACTGGAGACGTTGAGGGGCGTGCCGCGCGAACTAGGATGCGGAAGATCAGTGTCAGCATATGCGGACGATGTCACCGTAGTGGTGTCGAACGCCAAACACATCGAGGCGATCGGCACTACACTAAGAGAATACGAAGCTGTGACAGGAGCAATAATCAACCAGGAAAAGTCAGTGGGCCTGCAGCTCGGCACCTGGAGAAGCAGGTCCATGCCGTCCAACAGCGTCGTCGGGCGCTGGACGGACGGACCGGTTAAATTGCTAGGGGTCTGGTTCGGTCCGGACCTCCAGACAGACAAAAACTTGGACGAGGTGAGGAGCAGGGTGGCTTTTTTCACCCAGAAATGGGCAGAGAGGAAGCTATCCCTGAAAGGTCGAGCGGAGGTGGCTAACGCGTACATCACGTCCGTCATCTACTACCGCCTGACCGTCGTACCTTGTCCTAAGCCCCGCCTGACTGCGCTGGAGCGTTTGCTCTTTCGCTTTTTGTGGAAGGGACGCGCTCCGATGGTCAGGCGGTCCATCTGCTGTCAACACCCGCTACGTGGAGGGCTGGGCATACCGTGGCTGATGATGCGGAGACACGCGCTCAGGCTACGACATCTCCACCTCTTCCTCGACGGTGATCAGGTGTGGTCGCCGTTTGCTAGGCGCGTATTTCCCCAGCTCGTCTCCTTGACGGGGCTGCAGTCCTGGGTCAAGCGAAGACCGAGAGGGAGCGCTTGGAGACTGGAATGTCTTCAGGCGCTCACAGCCCTCGACTAATCGGGCAATGTGATCGGTGGAAACTCCACCTTGGCGTTCTATAGAGGATTAGTGGAGGGGAAGAGCGACGACGTACTTGGGGAAACCCTAGGCGTCGACGAAAATCAACTAGCCTATCTCTTCGGAAGAACTTTCGGGCCGGGGCCTATGGACAACTTCCAGAAATCCCTGGCCTGGCAGTGCTACCGGGGAGCTTTGCCAGTTCGGGATAAACTCTACAGGCATGGAGGTGCCGTCAGCCGGGCATATCCGAGATGCGCGCAGGGCGACGAAACCGTCCTGCACGCACTCGTCCAGTGTCCGAGCATTGCTGACTTGTGGGTTTATGTCGAACACCTGCTGTCGCGTGTAGGACGGATCCAGCTATCAGCTGAGTCCATCGTGAGGATTGCCCCGCCCTCTTCCTTTAGCCGGGAAGGGCAGGCAGTTTTTATCTGTCTGGTGGCCATGGCGAAAGAGATAGTATGGTGGACACGTTTGAAAGGGCTGAAGACGAGCACTTACCTCTTCGGTGATGCCCTGATTAACTTTTTCAAATTTCATTTGAAAAGGAAAATCAGGGTAGAGAGGGAAGTGCTCTCTTCCCAGCATTTTGTTGAAAGATGGGTGAGAGAGGCAAGAATGGCCCGAGTGAATGGGCCTACTCTGAGTATGTGTCTGTAAATTAAAAGTGGAAAACTGGGAGAGGGCACTTGCCCTGGTGGTCAGGGTCACTGTGGATTTTTAATGGGCTTTCTCCACGAACGTCCCTCGGAAGTCTCCCCCCTATTGGGGAATTTTTTCATTGTTCTATTATTACATTCTCTGTTTTTTGTTTTTTTACACGCAGAAATGCCCTTTTGTACCATCCTGTATTGTCCTGTACTGTCCTTAATGTCTACTTTGTGTAAACCCCTGTGGTTAATAAAGAAAGCATTATTATTATTATTATTATTATTATTATTATTATTATCACTATCATTCCTTATTTATCATTAAATCAATATCCAAATTTTCTAAATACTATTTAATTTTTAAATCAATATCATTGTTTTTATGTGTTTTGAGGGGAAAAAATAATGAATGTCGTTAGAAAACTAACACAGTAAATAAAACCAATGTGTACATATTAGGTGCGTCTGCTTGTGTGTGTGTGTATGTAAGCATGTATA
>OZ024742.1:178131768-178134268 GCA_964016885.1 Eledone cirrhosa
ACAAGCGATTGCAATACTCTTAGCAGAGTTTGCAGCCATCGTGTATATATGTATAAATATATATATTTAACTTTAATTATATCTCATAAAATAATACAACTGGCTTTCCACATAATACATATAGTTATCACCCCCAAACACTTAAATTGGGTTATACTAACATATAACCTAATGTTTGTTGAGTGAGATGGTTACCAGTCAGAATTTAGCTTTAAGCTATCTCTGTTATTGTATTAAATATATATATATATATATATATATATATATATATATTCCCACTACAAGCCGAATATTACATAAAAGAGGGACATCCCCCAACTATATAAACCTTAATCTAGTTAGAAAAATATAAAAACAATCTCTTTTCAACATATATTAATAACCTTAAATTACCATACTAATAATGAAAAGATATGCTGATGAGAATAGGTACAAATATGCGATAATGAATGTGTCTAAAAACGTCCATAAGTATGTATATATATGTGAAAATGTATATAAATAAGTAAATATATATATATGTTTGATGTGTATAGTTAGATGTAAGTGTATTCATGTATTAAAGTGCTTATATATATATATATATGTGTGTGTGTGTGTATATGTGTGTATATATGTATGTGTATATATATATATATATATATATGTATATATATGTATATGTATATATGTATATATATATGTGTATGTATGTATGTGTATATGGATGTGTATGTATGTGTATGTGTGTACACATGGACTAGAGTATGTATGTATATATGTGTGTGTCTATACGTGTGTATATATAAAGATAAGTTGAGTATGAAAATGTATACACATGAGCGCGTATGTATGTACATGAATACATGTGTGTATATATATGTGTATGCATGTGTATATATATGTAAGTATGAATATGTGAATTGTGAGTATATGTATTTTGTAGAGGTGTGCAAATATATTTGTGTGTGAATGCGTGGGTGAAAGAATACGTACACTTGAAAGAAAAATTTAAGTCTGAATGTTAAGTGCAAACACAAAACCAACCACGCATATCTTTACTATCTCTAATCCTTCTATAGATTTAGAAAAATAACCAATAATATATTCTATAAAAAATGTCAAAACAACAGATGGGAATCTAATTAATCACTGCCACCAAGAATTCTCACTGCTATCGAAAAACCACTCCTTCAACTATTCTTCTAACAACTTCACCCCTTCCTCCTAATATTCTCTATAAAAACTAAATAGGTCCTCAGTAATATTATTCTGATGAAATGACAGTAAACAATAACATTGAAATATTGAATGTCTGCATAACTAAAAGTTTGTAGATAGCTGTTTTAGGTTATGTAACTGTTATAGAAACACGTGTCAATAAATTCCTTTCAACTAAACTGTATCCATTCAAATCTTTCTATATATATATATATATATGTGTGTGTGTGTGTGTGTGTGTGTGTGTGTGTGTGTGTGTGTGTGTGTGTGTGTGTGTGTGTGTGTGTGTGTGTGTGTGTGTGTGTGTGTGTGTGTGTGTGTGTGTGTGTGTGACTGTATTATAGGGTAAAATGACAGAAGGCCGGACAGGTTGTATTCCTTTAGGTTTTATTACTGCAAATATTATGCACATTTCAGTGGCCAGTTTACGTGTGAACCCGGTGAATCCGGCCTCTTGTCATTTTACCCTATAATACAATTTAACTCCGTTCCCGCACCACCAACATGATTCAACATCAAAGATGGGTGAGTTGCATAACGCTGAATGCTTTCATAATATTATATCAGGGTTTACTTCGAGGAAAGACCAAATTTAGGCGCATATATATATATATATATATATATATATATATATATATATATATATATATATATATATATATATATATATATACATACGTATGTATGTATGTATATAATTGTTTCTACTTTTGGCCTTATGCCAAAAGTAGAAACAATTATATACATACATACATACGTATGTATATATATATATATATATATATATATATATATATATATATATACATACGTATGTATGTATGTATATAATTGTTTCTACTTTTGGCATAAGGCCAGAAATTACCCAGTGCATTACTGGTACTTTATTTTAGCGACCCCGTAAGGATGAAAGGCAAAGTTAACCTCGGCGTGATAATGTGTATATATATATATGTGTATGTATATAAATAAATTTAAAAAATTTCGCTCTACATGGCTGAATAGAATAAATAAAATCTGACTTTTCGAATATTAATAATAACATTCGATTCGTTTGCAATTATGCAAACAAGCCTCATTTTAAAGCCATGTCAGTAGAATTGTGTTGGCATGTAAACAGTTTACATGCCAACACAAGAGCAAGAATGAAGAGTTCATTCTAGTGACATCGCTTTAAAAATGAGGCTTGTTTGCATAATTGCAAACGAATCGAATGTTATAAACTCAGATTATATTTATTATATGTATTTATATATACACAAACATATATATATATGCATATATATATATATATATATAT
>OZ024742.1:178139268-178144268 GCA_964016885.1 Eledone cirrhosa
GTCATAAATATATCAAGTCTCTATCTCTCAATAGCTGTAAAAGACGCTGGACAGGTCTAATCTCAGTATCAAATCTGTAGAATTTCGGTCGGTCACAATTAGTGTAAGTGAGTACACTCACACTCACACTCATCGACGCGAGGTCAGAGAAAAAATATATATACCAACACAGTATGTACCGAAAGTTAGGTTACAAAACAACAAATGTTATATTGGTCAAATCTCAATTTTAACGATGTAAATTAGAAAAAAATTGGGTCAACCACAACCCTATACACACGCAAGTAAATTCCGTTCAACGTTCTGCTATATGTGTATCGATTGAATTGTAACATCCGTATCGTCTATATAGTGTATGTTTTGGTATATAGGCATCCATATGTAGAGCAAGTAGTCAGCTCGTATCGAACTCTATATGTGCCGTTGTCCCGTTGAGAATCCTAGTCCCTGAGTCTGTGCGTGCAAACACTGGCCATGTAGGCCACCAAGGGGCTCCATGTAGGGTTAGGTATTTGAGTTAAGCTATCAGTGTGTGCGTTTTCCCGTCATATGGGCCCTCGGGCTTTTAAGATAAGTATTTGAGTGGTGGAGGTGTGTTACCCAACACAAAATAAAATAAAATAACAAAACCCCGGGGATGTGTGTAAGCCCATTGATGGCGTGTAAGTAGTATTGTCCAATGCACACACTGACACCTTAACTCAAATACCCAACCCTACATGAAGCCCATTGGGGGCCTACATGGCGGGTGCTTGCACGCACAGATTCAGGGACTCGGATTCTCAACGGGACAACGGCACATACAGAGTTCGATACGAGCTGACTACTTGCTCTACACATGGATGTGTATATACCAAAACATACACTATTTAGACGATACGGATGTTACAATTAAATCGATACACGCATAGCAGAACGTTGAACGGAATTTACTTACACGAAGACGATAGCAGTTGGCGTGTTTTGGCTGCTGAATCTTCATATGGGGAACAAAACTCTAGTGAGTGAACATCGTTAGTTTTTCCTACCTGATATCAAAGATTTGAAGACACTTCATTATTCACTTGATGAGATCAGTGATAATCGATCATGACCACACTATCGATCTATCTCTTATTGAAACATGTGCCGTGATTAAAAATGTATACCATGCCGTCGGATCTTTATTTTGATATATATATATATATATATATATATAACGAAGGAATTGTGGTAAGGAAGCAGATGGACCATAACGCACCAAAGTACTCAATACTTAGGGTAGTAGAGAAGGTAATAGGAACAAGTAAAACCCCGATGGCAGAGCTCAAGCCGTTTCGACGGCTATTTCTGGACTGAAATAGCCGTCGAAACGGCTTGAGCTCTGCCGTCGGAGTCTTACTTGTTCCTATATATATATATATATATATATATATTTCGTTTCTGAATTTGTTTAGCAATATTTTTATCTGAAATCGTGTGTTGAAACCGATATTGTTATACTTTGGGAGGGTCATGTTGCCAATAAGAAACACACGCACCAGTTGCTTTCACTTCAATTTATTATAATAAATTTATAATAAATTTATAAATTTATAAATTTCTGGTTGGTTGGTTGGTTCCACAACCAGATAGTTGTTTATATATACTCATAGTTCTTTCGTCACACACTCTGTGACCTCTTCAGTGACTGGGGATTCCTTTCTTTGTTTCTGTGCCTCTCCTTTGTTCTGTCCTACGCCATTTTGTTTCTGTGTGTGTGTTGTGTGCTCAGTCTGCGCATGCGCCACATCCGGGTGTCTGTGTGTGTTTATGTTCATTTATTTATTTGTTTATTTACATGTTACTGGTTGGTTGTTTGTTCTATCTATAGATAAGAAATGTATAACCTGTAAAATAAGCCCCCATATTAACTGTAAAACTAGAAATGTAGTGTATAGCATAAGATGTACTGAAGGACAATGTAGAGACAAAAATATAGTGTACATAGGTGAGACAGCTTGTAGTGTAGGGGAACGGATAAATGAACACTGGCGAGACCTTCAAGATAATAAAGAATCATTTGTACTCTACCAACATGCTAAAATAGAACACAAGGTTAAATTAGAGAACATAGAAATAAAAATAGAATCTACACACAGAAAAGACGCAATGTTTAGACAAATTACAGAGGCAATAAACATAAAAGAATTACAACCAAAATTAAATAGAAAATATGAGTGGAACAGCAACATCACAACTTACAATTAAGGACAAAATGAAAACACACACACACATAGAACAAACAACCAACCAGTAACATGTAAATGAACAAATAAATAAATGAACATAAACACACACAGACACCCGGATGTGGCGCATGCGCGACTGAGCACACAACACACACACAGAAACAAAATGGCGTAGGACAGAACAAAGGAGAGGCACAGAGAAGCCACCCAGCCTTCGCCCCGATTTGTAAAATCCCGATTATTTTGCCTATTTTCCTCAAAATAAAAAATGTTAAAATGTATTCAAATATTGCATAACACTTTTTAAAGACTTATTTAGAATATCTAAATACAGAAAGTAATAAATAAAAATAATAGAAAAATGTATTCTACGAAAATTATAAAACATTTTCAGAACATCAGTATATATAATTGTTTCTACTTTAGGCACAAGGCCAGCAATTACCCAGTGCATTACTGGTACTTTATTTTATCGACCCCGTAAGGATGAAAGGCAAAGTCAACCTCGGCGGGATTTGAACTCAGATCGTAAAGGGACGTAACTATGCTGGAAAGCACGGTGTCCGACCTTCTACCGATACTGCCAACCACCGCCAACTCAGTATATATGATGTACAATTCAGTGTATATAATGTATAATCAGTATATATAATGTTTTTCACTTTTTCTTTGGAGCATACATGAAACATTTGTGGAGGCTTCCTACACTGGATAGAAACTAACAACCTGCAGTGTTTGACCTTTGGACTTGTTGAAGGTCATTACGTAACTGACTCTCACCGTGAATTACAATCCTTTGAAACAAATAGGGACATCTGTTGGTATAAGCGGAATTCTAGGTATAGATACGATGTATCCCCTACAACATCCAGTGAGGATTTTGGCTTCGATAATGTGAGGTTGTAGTTCAGTCAAAACAATACGCGCTTCATTGCACAATATTAGCTGATCCAGGTTTCTAAGAAGCATGATGACTGTTCCCTCTTCAATTTAATGCTGTGTGGCTGCATACCAGACGGTTCCAGGCTTTTGAGAAAATCAACGGGATAATGAACAGCTGTGTCCTTGTCGACTATTTTGTCGATATATTTATAGATCTGGATACCTCTAGGGATCATTTGCGAGAGATTTTATTGATAGCATTCACTGTGATATTTTTTTTTTGGGGGGGGGGGGCAAGGATTGCTCTTTCACACAGCTACGCCTTGTTGTAATGGGGGATTTTGAAATTGGGGGACACTTGATCAATTAATCTATCAAAGCTTTTCACAACAGTACAAATGATGAAGGATCAAAACATCCTTCGGTATCAAGGGATATTTTGCCTTTACCAAGTTTCAGAAGCTTTTGAGCACACTCTGCAGAAATGTTGTCACCATGATGTTGTGCCTACATGTTAGTTCTTAAATTGAGTTTGGTCATGTAGGCCGTAAATTTGCCGATTTTAGGCAAACCCGAACTTGATTGGGACAATTCCCCTTTGATAACACAGGAAATGTTTGTGGGAAGTCCCCTGAAAAAACGACAGTGATTCCTCCCTATGATTGTTGTGGCGTCCCGGATATCTTCCAGTGTTCTCTGTCCAAGGTCTCCAATGCGTGTCTGTGTGCCATTGTACATTCATCCCAAAAAATTGCCACACACCTTTTCAATACTTGGGCAGCTCCTGAGTTCTTCTTTATATGACACACAGACATTTTCTTCAAATTGAGACCTAAGTCTAATTTAAAAGCAGAATATGTCCGGCCTCCATGTAAAAACATGTAGCGACAATTCCAGATAAATTAACCGCTAGAGCTCTATTTTGGCCTTGTCAAACTTTATCAAGAGGGTTTTACCAGTTCCACCGTGACCATCAATAACCCTTTTATTGCGTAATAGAATCAAGTATATTGTTATATACTGCTTTTTGATCATCTAGTAGTTTGGGCTCGTTTTCCTTAACAGGAGTGATGAGGTTTTCTTTGTTGTATGAAGCTTCTCACACAATTTCACTCTTTGACCAAAAGCATTAGTTTTATCGGAGCTAGGAAGGCCTAATAAATGCAGTGCAACTCCATCTATGTCAGTTAGTTCCATTTTCCTATGTAGTATGATGGTATTTACCGTATAGTACAGTTCATATAAAGCTGTCAGTTCTACAAAATTCCAAAAATGCTAGTAAAGTTGTCTCTTTTGGTGCTATCGCTTTTAGGCTACTTTTTGGGCTGTAAAATACACTTGTTGTCCATTTGGAAAATGGACAAGTTTCTGCATCAATGGATAATGGGCCTGAATCAAGAACCCCAAAATACGGCAGAATTCAGGATAAAAGGGCGATTGGGAGCATGTCGAACGAAGGTCAGATTAGTTGAATACACAAGTAAAAATAACTATGAAAAAATTTTTTCTTCGTGATCCCCAACAGATGTTTTTTTTATAAATCTAAACGGTTGAGAGGTGCTTATCGGTGACGCCAAGGGCCCCCCTCTCTCACCGCTCTGGTTTCGGAAAAAGTGTCCTCGGCGAGTGAGTTAGATGTTAGATCGGTCGAAAACAAACGAAAAAAAAAAGCTAAAAGGGAAAGAAAAATTCCTACTGAAGAAATCTCCAAGGCTGGAAAAATCCGAGGGTCCCACACCTCGCCACCAACACCCATTTCGTGTGTAAGGAACAAAACGTGTGTTTGCGTGTGAGTGTGCAAACCTATATATACACATATATATATAGACAGTTAGAGTGAGAGACATAATACAAATAGAGAGTAAAGGAAATAGTGAGAGAAAGAGGGGAAGAGCGAAAGAGACATAT
>OZ024742.1:178149268-178159268 GCA_964016885.1 Eledone cirrhosa
TGGTTGGTTTTTCTTTTTCGCTTCTGCATCTTTTATATCTCCATAGTTAATTCATTTGGCCATCAATTTTTATTGTCAAAAATACAGATATAAATATATATATATATATGTATATATATATATATATATATATATATATATAGTCTAACAAAGTTCTTTCGTTGCACATCTGCAACATCATTAGTGGTACTATTATCATGTTTCCCCTCTACTGTATTGTATTGTAACGTCAACGCCATTTTTTTTTATTTTATCTATTTATTTATTTATTTATTTAAATGAAATATTACCAATGTTAAACAATTAATACATTATTTATTTGATTTACATGTTTCATTCTTCTACAAAGGATGTAGCTTTCAATACCTTTGTAGAGAAATCATCAGAATCAATTATATATATATACCATAGAAAATGTATTTGGTTACCAACTCTGTACATACGCCTCCATCGCGAAGAGTTGAAAATGTAAACAAGGTTAGTCATTAGAAGCGAAGAAATTATTTTAACAGTACTGATATCTAGGGGTTAGTCTGACAAGTATTTTCAGAACCTATGTTTTGATATGAATATACTATACAATTGAAGTTAGTGCATATACAATACAATTTATTTACTGAAGTTACAATCGAATGTAACCTCAGTTAACGGTATTACATAAAATTATATGGAACCTTGTATTGGTTAAAATTATCTAGAGTTTACTAACATTAGTTTCAGTTTACGTATATGTACCATTTATTTCCCTAGGTGCATATGCTGACTATCTGAAAAATAAGAGAACTGGTGTGATGGTAGCGACCAGGCACAGTAGACTCGTAGTTGTGTGAAAACTAGAAGGCAACTGGAACGACGAGTCGAAACGTACATTGTCCAAACATTGATGTATAATAGTTAAATTACAAACGAGTTGCCGGTAAAAGAAACACGAAAGTAAATAAAAATAAATGGTACTTTAGGACAAAATCACTGAAACATAAAAACAAACTCAGCAATAAAAGTCAACGTTATTCAACTTTGCGGAGTTCTTCGTTGTGTCATGATACCTTCATACCGATTTGGCGAAGAATAGCGGTAGTTTGGGATCCCATAGCACCGGAGGTCTCAATGCAGACACTAATACAATGTGCTGGTCGTAACTCCTGGATTAATAACAAGTATAACCGATTTACAGGAAGCTATATCTTCAAAGAGGCGTTGTATTGGAAAGTTTGTACCAATTTAGCATTTGGTCCACCTGATCATTTACACTTTAGCATGTGATCTACCTGGTCATTTACCGTTTAGTTTGTGGTCAACATGGTCATTTAGACTTTAGTTTGAAGTCGACCTGGTCTTTTATACTTTAGAGTGTGAACAACCTGTTCATTTAAATTTTAGAGTGTGATCTACCTGGTCATTTAGACTTTAACATGTGGTCTACCTGGTTATTAACATTTTTAAATGTTGTCTATCTGGTTATTTACACTTTAGTAAACGGTTTACTTGGTCATTTACACTACAGCGAACAGTTTACCGTAACCCTGATCTTGAACCTATATCTCACCCTAACCTCAAAATCAGCTGAAGTCTCGTTAGACAGATTACATCATTACACGTAGTCTATGGAGATTATTGTAGATTACACGCTAAAGTAGCACCAGAGTATTTAACGTTTAGATAGATATATAGAAATATATCATTATTCATAGACAGAAATTTGAGAAATTCTTTAGTAATTTACATGATTAAAATTTTAAATCATAAGAGAATATCATGCCAATCCGAATTACCTTTTTGTTTTGAATTTATTTACTCTATATACGTATTTTTCCATCACTAATGTCACTGACAGTAACGACTCCATTATATTATTTAGTGTTTATGGCAATAACTTTCTTTACGAAAAGTTACAGATAACTCTTAATTTCAAACCACCTCGGGTATTTTTTACCTGTTTATTATTGTGCGACATTAATTTGTATTATATTCCAATACACATTGAACATAGGCATGGTTGTGTGATTAATGAAGTCACTTCTCAATCATGTGGTGTCGAGTTCAGTCCCACAGTGTGGCTCTTTGAGCAAGTGTCTTCTACTATAGCTTCGGGTTGACAGTGAAAGTTGATAGAAGAAAAATGCAGAGGCTTGTTTATATATATATATATATATATATATATATGTGTGCGCGCGCGCGCGTGTGTGTGTGTATGCTTGTTGGGAGGGTGTATGTGTGTATACATGTATGCATAAAGTAAACGGATAAACAACACAAAGAAACGATTAAATACAATGAAGATATATTATTTTAACGCTTGATATAGTAGGAAGATAGTGTTGACGTTTCGTTTCGGACGACAGTCCTTCATCAGAAAATAAAATGAAGGAGAAAAGAATAAATAGAAAGGCAGACAAGAGTAAGAAGAAATGAAAAAAAGATAATTTTTGGAGAAAAACCACGTATGTTTTTAGTCAGCCATTTTCAGGAATGAGTGTGTGTGTGTGCGCGTGCGCGTATATATTTACTTCTTGTAACTTAGTGGTTCTACAAAAAGAGAGGAATAAAACAAGCACCATACTTGAAAACAAATGTAATTACTAGGCTCGACTAAATCCCTTCAACGTGCTGCCCCAGTATGGCCGTGGTCTAATGACTGAAACCAGTAAAAGAATAAAAGAATGAAAAAATATATTTAACAAAATCTAATCATCAATTATAAAAGTGCCATCTGCAAAGTTGAACTTAGACTAACCTAAGGCATTTGTAAATATTTAAATATTTAAATTTATGTCTGAAAATATTCCCAGGAAATCTCTTCGTCTTTTAAAATTACCCCACACCACCATATCTACAAAAGTTTTTGTTTTCTCAATACTATCCTTACGGTCGTAGATCAATATTAAAGTTGATAAATATTGGCTATATACACTGAAAACAAAATATACTTATTTTATTTCAATTATTTATTTAGATTCGCTTTCAGTACTTTTAAATGAATTTGCAATAACAACAGCACAGTAGCGGTGACGGCAATGGCAGCAACAGTAGCGGTGGCAGCAGCAGCAGCAGCACGAGTAGGAGTAGTAGTAGTAGTAGTAGTAGTAGTAGTAGTAGTAGTAGTAGTAGTAGTAGTAGTAGTAGTAGTAGTAGTAGTTGCAGAGCAGCAGCGGCAGTAGCACCAGTAGTAGTAGTAGTAGTGGCGGTGGTGTTAGCAACTACGGCTGTGGTGATGTTTGCAATAAGAAACCACCATACTGCCTATCAATGACAGAATATTCCAATTTGTGTATATTTGAAGCCACCCCGCCAAACAGACTTCAGTGAATGGCAGACGTAATCCTGGCATAAGAACATGTAGGGTTCATGCTCAAAAGAAGTACAATACCTGCAGCACCAATCTGACCTCTATGATAATTTCATCAGCTTTTAAAAAGCCTTTGACCGTGTTTGGCATAAAGGTTTGTGGAAAGTTATGAAGGATTACAACTTTGACATCGACTTCATTCAAGTAATCAAAGCACTATATGACAACTCAAACAGTATAGTTCTCCTGAATAACAACATTGGAGAATTCTTCAGGACAACAGTGGGAGTTCGACATGGGTGCCTTCTTTTTGCCAGTGCTTTTCAACATCTTCCTGAAAAACATCATGCAAGAGACTCTCCAAGATTTTCACACCTCTGTTTCCATTGGAGGATGGCCCATTCCCAACCTGTGATTTGCTGATGACATTGGCCTGTTAGGAAGCAGAGAAGCAGAACTACAGGAGCTCACTACCAGACTTGAGAAAGTATCAACAGCATATGGAATTGAGATCAGCTCAGGAAAGAGTAAGATTCTGGTTAATAGTAATAATCGGAGTACACCAACCAACATTATGCTGAATGAAGGAAGACTTGAAGAAGTGGACAACTTCAAGTACCTCGGCTCCACTCTGACCAATCTCAAAAGAAAATACTGACAATACTCGCCCTGGCCACTTCTGCCATGGTAAAGCTGAATGTCATATGGAAAAGCAACTCAATCAGATTGCCAATGAAGCTCAAACTATACAAGTCATTGGTGACTTCTATCCTTTTGTATAGTTAGAAAAGCTGGACTCTCTTAGCTGACATGAAACGAAGTGTTTCAGAAAGTTGCAACCCATCCCATACATGGAACACAAGACAAACAGCTTTGTCAGGCAGCAAATTAACAAATATACTGGCAGACAGAAACCACTCCTTGCGAAGGTGAAAAGACGGAAGTTAGCCTGGTATGGTCATGTATCTCGCTACAACTCCTTGTCAAAAACTATCCTTCAGGGTACAGTCGAGGGAGGGCGAACAAGAGGTAGCCAAAGAAAATCCTGGTCTGGCAACATCAAAGACTGGGCTTGTCTCAACCTTCTACGCATGACAGAGAATAGAGACCAATGGCAACGACTGACTGCAAAAGCGTCTAGAGTGGCACCACAACGACTGGCTACACCAGTTGCGAGAACATGATAATGAGGAATTCGAAGAATGTAGAGCTGGGTTGTAAGAACCACCGCAATTCCATCTCCGTATACTGCTATTTATTTTTTGACCCAAGAAGAATGCATCAAATATGTGATATAAAATGAATATTCAATGTTACACCCAATCCATCCCTCGATACATAATTCCTGACTGACTGGTAGGAGGCACCCTAGAGATAAATGCCTTATCTTGGGTTTTAAACTTTGTTGAGACCGTCCCACTCCAATTTCTTTCTAAGAGAGACGAAGAGAGAGAGGGAAGAGAGTGGTAGAGAATTTATGTATCGACCTCGAAAAAAGCAAAGATAACCTCTACGTAATTTGAAAGCTGGATCGAATGACGCGAAGCAATCAATCTGATGTTCTAGCCACTCTACAAATTCTCTGCCTATTATATCCAATGTATGTATGTATGAAAGACGGAAAATTGGCAACGTCATTAGAACGTCGGATAGAATGCTTTGCGGTATTCGTTCCGGTTATCTGATCCCTGAGTTAAAATCCCGCCGAAGTCAACTTTGTATTTCATCCATTTTAGGCTGATAGAAATGTACCAGTTTAGTACTGAGGTCGATTCTTCTTCTGAATCGCTTTTTTCACTTCTCTTCTCTCACTCTCTATCCTTCACTGGAAGAAATCTTCTGTTCACTCATGGCGAGGAGACGGGCTTCGCCAAGTTTTAAAATGTCCAAGAAACCCCATATCCCATTATGGCACCCCTGCGTCCCCATCGGGAGTTACGGGTTAATACTTTGTACAAACTTGTGTTTGTATCCGTAGGTCCCGATGGAGGCAAAACCGATTTCGCCCACAGAAAGAAAGAGGAAAGAAGAAGATATATATATATATATATATAAGCAGGGGCGGATTTAATGGGGAACAAAGGGGACAATTGCCCCGAACGCCATGAAGTGGGGGGAGGGGGCACCAGTGACGGTCGTAGCAATTTATTTGCTTTAGGATGGTTAGTATTTTTGAATTTAATACTTGTATATATAACTTTTCAATTCCAATTACTTGCGCCAATCTAACTTTGATATGTAAAATTAGGGAGTTTGTTGTGTATCTAATTGTTTGTGTATGAAAGACCCCCTCCCAACCTGAACTACCCCGGGGCCTCCAAGGTCTAAATCCAACCCTGTACACAAGAAAAATTAACCTCTAGACTTTTTTATCAACACCATAGGGAGGAAAAGCAAAGGTAAGCTCAGCGTGATTTGAACTCTGTGCAAACAGATCTGGAATGAATACAGCGAAGCATTTTAACTGATATTTTAACCAATCTACTAGTTCGACACCTATTACATCCAATATTTAGACGTAAATAGAAATAATACACCTGTTTGGTTTATTAAACATAGGAATGGAAAGGAAAACCATTGCTTTCGTCTGAAAATGTGCCGTAATTTTATTAGTAACCTTACAATCATTCCAAACATGTCCCACTCATTAATATAATTTTCTCTCGCAGTAAATAACAAGCCCAATATATTAAGCCGTCTACTCCTCTCAGCAATTGAATTATTTAACATTCCACATACTCTCTTATATCTTATTTATCATTGCTGATGTAGCTTCTAACCAATTTTATTAGTTTCTTTCTTTTTGACATCCAAATAGTTTTCTTATCTCAACCTATTCTGTGAACATTTATTCTCGTGAGACTTCACCTCAAACTGTACTTTCGGTACTTACATCGCAAAGTTTGATGATACCCGCTTTTCTTATTCCCGCCACTTTATGTACCTGCCGCCCGGCCAACTGCTCCAACCTTTTCTTCTACTCTTTTTGGAAATGTTAAACTTACTAATATATATATATATATGTGTGTGTGTGTGTGTGTGTGTGTGTGTGTGTGTGTGTGTGTGTGTGTGTGTGTGTGTGTGTGTGTGTGTATATGTACGTATTGTATACTAAATAGTATATGGGATGTTTATGAAAAACATTCGAGGGCATTTCGCTATGAATTTATAAGACTTAGCTATGCGTGATCTTTTTTCTTTTTGAAACTATATATACATATATATATATATGCATGTATATATATATATAATTAATAAATATTGTTATCTCTGATCGAGACGAAGCTAGAGTGTATTTTAATTCATATAAAAAGGAGAAAACTCTTCACTAGAGCAGCCGCTAAGGCAGCGATGGACAATAATGCCTTAGAGAACAGACCAACGACCAGTGGTCGGCAGATGAACAAAGTGAGCGACAGGCAGACAAAACATGGAAGACTGTAAGATAAGAAGGACAAGGAAATCGTGTGAACCCATTGTGCTGGTTTGAGAACTGATGAAGATGAAGGTGTGTGTGTGTGTGTGTGTGTGTGTGTGTGTGTGTGTGTGTGTGTGTGTGTGTGTGTGTATGTGTGTGTGTGTGTGTGTGTGTGTGTGTGTGTGTGTGTGTGTGTGTGTGTGTGTGTGTGTGTGTGAACTTGGCTTCTACATCGCCTTTATTTATTTATTTATTCCTGTTGCTTTAGAATGTCAGTGCAATTCTCCTTGTCCTACTTTAGTCATCTATATTACGTCTGCTTATCACCCACTTCATGGATTGTTTCTCTGCCGACCACAGCCGTTGGTCTCTATCCTCTGATAACATTTAGCTGTGTTAGCGATGTGTTTTCTCATTTCATATCAATATATATCTAATATATATTTGTGAAATGGGTGGTGGTTGAAATTCAGTTGTGCACGGTTAAATGGTAGTAGACGTGGTCGGACGGGCATGAAAATGTACACACCTATGTAAAAAGTGCCAAGGAAGCAAATAGATGAGGTTTCAAATCTCTAACTTGAAAAATGTGGTCCCTAGGGCCCCAAAACGGTCTATTTACTATCGCTTTCGGTGAGTTATTTCCCCCTGTTCTAATACTTGGATGAGTTATTTTCCGTAGCCGCTTTCAATATTCATTGTCTTATTTACAATTTCATACAAATTTTTAAACTCATCAATTTTTTCATAACATATCAAACACAACGTTCTTTCGCTGTTAACATACAGTACCGTTTTATGAAATCGACTCTGCAGTACCATTTTACGAAATGCCAAACCGAAAACGGTCACTGTTTTCCATCAAAAGAAATAAAACCCTTAAATTGCGAAGAAGGGAGGCGTGTTCTCAGGTACGTTTTTTCCGATATCATTTTTATTTTAATTCTAATACATGTTAACCACCACTAGTAGTATTTTTCAAAGTCAAATGAAAAGTTTAAAGAATGCATGTAAACTTAATGAATGGGATCTATAAGCATTTGGCTTGCCGAGTTAATTCATTCAGTTTTTTTTAAATGTTCATTGTAAACTTAATGAATGGGATCTATAAGCCGTTTGGTTGCCGAGTTAATTAATTCAGTTTTTTTTTATATTCATTGTAAACTTAATGAATGGGATCTATAAGCGCTTTGGTTGCCGAGTTAATAAAGAGCCACAGAATGTTATAATAAACTTTCAAAAGTGTGGGACTAGAGTTGTTGCTCAAAAATATTGTAATCATTATCTATCGTACACTCTGTGGCATCCTTTTATAAAAAAGAGACTCATAACGAACTCAAGACGACACGATAATTATTTAAATGAATTTATAATATAGAATTCGGTTTAAGTGCATTTCGTATTAATCATTACTAAACATCTAATATGAGATATTGAACATTAGCTTAAATAATTATCGTGTCGTCTTGAATTCGTTATGAGTCTCTTTTTTATAAAAGGATGCCACAGAGTGTACGATAGATAATGATTACAATATTTTTGAGCAACAACTCTAGTCCCACACTTTTGAAGGTTTATTATAACATTCTGTGGCCCTTTTGAGCTTGCGCATTTTTCAGGTCTAGTATATATATATGTACACCACTCTCAAGCGTGAAACTAATATTAACATTTTGTACTGCCTCTTCGCTTCTACGTTGCTGTTTTTTTTGTTTACTGTTTCAACTATAATATATATATATATATATATATATATATATATATATATATATATATATATATATATATATATATATATATATATATATATATATATATATATATATATATATATATATATATATATATATATATATATATATATATATATATATATAAAGAGCTGTTGCTTGAACTGTAGGTACCTGCCTCAAAGATATATCAGTGAATTGCTAGCCTTTTTCCTATCGCCATTACCATATCCCCTCTTTTGGTACTGCCTAAGGCATAGTCAGTATATCAGTCCTCAAAGCACATCTCTGTTGAGACAATCTGGAGTTGTATGCGATTGCAGAGAGATACCCGTGCTACAGTCTGTCTTTTATCAGATTTCTCTTTTTTTGGAAGAAGTTCAGT
The DNA here is from genome assembly GCA_964016885.1 of Eledone cirrhosa. Lineage (NCBI taxonomy): Eukaryota > Metazoa > Mollusca > Cephalopoda > Octopoda > Eledonidae > Eledone > Eledone cirrhosa. The sequence continues at coordinate 178,158,088 of OZ024742.1, forward strand.
TTAGTCGACATTCATGAAGTCTCTATTATGATATACAACTGTTGCCACGGCCCCTATTCTCTCTCTCTACTAGGATCTTATCAGAAATATGTTTATTTCTTCTTCTTCTTCTTCTTGGGAAGGTTGTGAGGACAGAGCCCTCAGACACGCCTGCTTAATGTTCTGATCAGAAGCAACAATCTGGATGCCCAAACGAGACCAACCGAGCTTTTGGATATTATTCATCTATCTTGCTCGGGGTCTACCTCTGAGGTAGGTGTAAACCAAACTCGCTATATTCAATTCGTTGTTCGTGTCTACCCTTATCTATGGTAATGACCGAACGAATACAATCACCAGCACAAGGGACCGAATAAGGTTCCTCTGGAGGGTCATTTGAGTAACGTTATTCGATACGGTGCGTAGCTCGGAGATCAGGGTGTCCCTCCAGAGTCGCTACTTCTCTAAATCGAGAAATCTCATTTCCGATACTACGGACAAGTGCTTAGAATGTTTCAGGAAAGAATCGCTGGGGATATGTTTATTTGACAAGTTAAATTCTACAGTGTCACAATCCTCCAAAGAGCTTTAAATAATGTAGCGAAGCAAGATAGAATGCTTTCATTTGTTTTTGTTTGTTTTTTGTTTGTGTATTTTTGTTTGTTTTTTGTTTTTTTTTAAATATGGTACCACCATTTAAATTGATTGCCATTTCACGATAGCTCAAACAAAACACTGTTGTTAATTCTAGCAATTATATCACTGAATTACTTTGTATAACTAGCAGTTCAATGTTCGTATTATTAAGTCCGCTAGAAATTTTCTTTCTCAACACCGGATAATTACATAAAACTATTCTGCGACTGTAATGAGTGTTTATATCTGATCATACTTTGTTACAGAAACGAATTCCACATCAGTGAAGATGTCAATTTAAACAAGATAAAATAATCAGACTTAATAGCTATTAAAAGTTCTTATCAAAATAGATTCGGCAGAAATAATTACCAGAACACTTAATGTATTTTTCGAAAATCGGTTGATACTAAATACTTTTGCATATAATATTTTTATTTTATATATATATATATATATATATATATATATATATATATAATATTTTTATTTTATATATATATATATATATATATATATACACATATAAATACATGTGCATGTGTATGTATATATATATATATATA
>OZ024742.1:178164268-178224268 GCA_964016885.1 Eledone cirrhosa
TGTGGTTGCTATTCTTATTACTAATTTTCCTAATGGACATATTGTGCGAAATAATGTTGTAGCTATGTGTTTTTGTAGGTAGGAACTCGATCTCCTTATTATGGCCTGATCTAACTAATGCCTGATTATAATATTGCGAGTTTTTGCTAAATATGTTTACGTCATAGGATAGATTAGAGATTCTATTGGATACTCCCTTAGAGATAGAGTTTAATATTGATCTAGGGTGGTTAGACTTGGTATCTACGTAAATCAGTTGTTCGTCAGGTTTATGGAAAGGTGTATATATCCTTGAGTCTAGGTAGAGGGTGGCGTCTAGGAAGTTAACGTTTTTAGTGTTTTTGTCTATGGTGATACTTAGGTTATAGTTTTTGAAAGTCTTGTGCAATAGTTTTCTAGTTCTTTCTATATTGAATTTTTTATAGTCAATATATACATATGTATCTGAATGTCTCTTGTGTTTAGAAAGGAGGTCTTGTATGTAAACAATCATTGAAAAATTGCTCCGAACACTCCAAACCTCGGTTTGGACGAAACAATTGTAAGCTAATAAATGGTTTGAACAGAATTTTAATTCATGTGAATTCTATATATATATATATATATATATATATATATATATATATATATACACATATATATATATTTATATTCCGGAAAACAAGAAATATATATATAATTTTATTAAAATTGTGGAATCTATTATTTTTTTAACGAGAAATATATGCTCTTAAACTGTATGTCATATATAACTGAAGTGGCGTCTGTATTATATAACATTAACATGATTGTCTAATCCATCATCACCATCATCACCATCATCACCATCATTGTTATCATTGTCATCATCACCATCATTATCATCATCATCACCATCATTATCATCATCACCATCATTGTTATCATTGTCATCATCACCATCATTATCATCATCATCACCATCATTATCATCATCACCATCATTGTCGTCGTTGTCGTCATCACCATCATCACGATCATCATCATTGCCATTGTTGTTTTCCTCTTCCTTATCATCATTATCATCATCATCATCATCATCATCATCATCATCATCCTCATCAACATCATCATCATCATCACCCTCTTTAGACTCATCTTCATCATCATCATCATCATCATCATCATCATCATTCTCGTTATCATCGTAATCAACATCATCATCATCACCATCATTATAATCATCCTCATCATCATCATCATCACGATCATCACCATCAGCACTATCAGCACTATCATTATCATTATCATCATCATCAACAGCAGCAACAGCTTTAGTAATCAGTTTTCGGTCCAGTGGTGGAGTGAGCAGCCCTGACCACCGAGGGGTTTGACTACCTTGACGTGATTTGAAACCATACCCTAAGATATCCCATCAAACACTCTAACAATTCAGCCAACCATTCATCACCTTTAATTTATTTTAACGCCAATCCTGAACATATCAGTCAAGGTAGGCCCCGGCAGGATATCAACTCAGATCACTGAGAGTCGGAAAAAACCCATCAGATATTCTATTCGACGCCTTATCGACTATTTTGTTAATATGTAGACACTGGCCATATATATTATGTTGCTATTGTTTCTCTCTGTAGCGCAGGGGATAGCACGCTGGACTTCAAATCCAGAGGTCGTGGGTTCGAATCCCACCAGGGATGATTCTTGTGTGAAGGCGCGTGGCTGAGTGGTTAGCTTGTGTCCTTAAGCCAGACACTTTATTTCACGTTGCTTCTTCTACCTGGAGTTGCAACCGATAGAAAGTATTAGCAATTGGAAAGACCAATGGAAACATTGTTTCCTCGGTTCGATTTGACAAAAGTCGATCGACTATCTATTGTTTGTCTTTATTAATATGTGTTACTATTGTCTCTCTTGGAAACGGCGAATTTACAGAGTCGCTACAACGTTGGAGAGAATTCTTTCTGATATTTGCTCCGATTCTGCTCTCTGAGTTCAAACTCCGCCAAGATCGACTTTGCTTTTCAACCTTTTGGGATCGATATAAAAAGTACTTATCCAGTAGGTAAGTCAATCTCTTTCTCTATATATCTCTTTCTCAATTCCTCTCCACTACTATCTCTCTCCTTCTCTATATATATGTTTCAATTCCTCTCTATGTCTCTCTCCTTCTCTCTATATCTCTTTCTCAATTCCTCTCTATTTCTCTCTCCTTCTCTCTATATTTCTTTCTCAATTTCTCTCTACTACTCTCCCTCCTTCTCTCTATATCTCTTTCTCAATTCCTCTCTACTACTCTCCCTCGTTCTCTATATATCTCTTTCTCAATTCCTCTCTACTATTCTCCCTCCTTCTCTATATATCTCTTTCTCAATTCCTCTCCACTACTCTCTCTCCTTCTCTATATATCTCTTTCTCAATTCCTCTCTACTACTCTCCCTCCTTCTCTATATATCTGTCTCAATTCCTCTCCACTACTATATCTCTCCTTCTCTATATCTCTTTCTCAATTCCTCTCTACTTCTCTCCCTCCTTCTCTATATCTCTTTCTCAATTCCTCTCTACTACTCTCTCTCTCCTTCTCTATATCTCTTTCTCAATTCCTCTCTACTACTCTCCCTCCTTCTCTATATATCTGTCTCAATTCCTCTCCACTACTCTCTCTCCTTCTCTATATATCTCTTTCTCAATTCCTCTCTACTACTCTCTCTCTCCTTCTCTATATCTCTTTCTCAATTCCTCTCCACTACTCTCCCTCCTTCTCTCAATATCTCTTTCTCAATTCCTCTCCACTACTCTCTCTCCTTCTCTATATCTCTTTCTCAATTCCTCTCTAGTACTCTCCCTCCTTCTCTATATCTCTTTCTCAATTCCTCTCCACTACTCTCTCTCCTTCTCTCTATATCTCTTTCTCAATTCCTCTCTACTACTCTCCCTCCTTCTCTATATATCTCTTTCTCAATTCCTCTCCACTACTCTCTCTCCTTCTCTCTATATCTCTTTCTTAATTCCTCTCTAATACTCTCCCTCCTTCTCTATATATCTCTTTCTCAATTCCTCTCCACTACTCTCCCTCCTTCTCTATATATCTCTTTCTCAATTCCTCTCTACTATTCTCCCTCCTTCTCTATATCTCTTTCTCAATTCCTCTCCACTACTCTCTCTCCTCTATATATCTCTTTCTCAATTCCTCTCTACTACTCTCCCTCCTTCTCTATATCTCTTTCTCAATTCCTCTCTACTATTCTCCCTCCTTCTCTATATCTCTTTCTCAATTCCTCTCCACTACTCTCTCTCCTCTATATATCTCTTTCTCAATTCCTCTCTACTACTCTCCCTCCTTCTCTATATCTCTTTCTCAATTCCTCTCTACTACTCTCTCTCTCCTTCTCTATATCTCTTTCTCAATTCCTCTCTACTACTCTCCCTCCTTCTCTATATCTCTTTCTCAATTCCTCTCTACTTCCCTCCCTCCTTCTCTATATCTCTTTCTCAATTCCTCACTATTTCTCTCTCCCTCCTTCTCTATATATCTCTTTCTCAATTCCTCTCTACTTCTCTCTCTCTCTCTCCTTCTCTATATCTCTTTCTCAATTCCTCTCTACTTCTCTCCCTCCTTCTCTATATCTCTTTCTCAATTCCTCTCTACTACTCTCCCTCCTTCTCTATATCTCTTTCTCAATTCCTCTCCACTACTCTCTCTCCTTCTCTATATATCGCTTTCTCAATTCCTCTCCGTTACTCTCCCTCCTTCTCTATATCTCTTTCTCAATTCCTCTCTATTTCTCCCTCCTTCTCTCTATATCTCTTTCTCACTTCCTCTCTACTACTCTCCCTCCTTCTCTCTATATCTCTTTCTCAATTCCTCTCTATTTCTCCCTCCTTCTCTCTATATCTCTTTCTCAATTCCTCTCCACTACTCTCCCTCCTTCTCTATATATCTCTTTCTCAATTCCTCTCTACTACTCTCTCTCTCCTTCTCTATATCTCTTTCTCTATTCCTCTCCACTACTCTCCCTCCTTCTCTATATATCTCTTTCTCAATTCCTCTCCACTACTCTCCCTCCTTCTCTATATATCTCTTTCTCAATTCCTCTCTACTACTCTCCCTCCTTCTCTATATATCTCTTTCTCAATTCCTCTCCACTACTCTCCCTCCTTCTCTATATATCTCTTTCTCAATTCCTCTCTACTACTCTCCCTTCTTCTCTATATATCTCTTTCTCAATTCCTCTCTACTACTCTCCCTCCTTCTCTATATATCTCTTTCTCAATTCCTCTCTACTACTCTCCCTCCTTCTCTATATATCTCTTTCTCAATTCCTCTCTACTACTCTCCCTCCTTCTCTATATATCTCTTTCTCAATTCCTCTCTACTACTCTCTCTCCTTCTCTATATATCTCTTTCTCAATTCCTCTCTACTACTCTCCCTCCTTCTCTATATATCTCTTTCTCAATTCCTCTCTACTACTCTCTCTCCTTCTCTATATATCTCTTTCTCAATTCCTCTCTACTACTCTCTCTCCTTCTCTATATATCTCTTTTGTCAATTCCTCTCTATTTCTCCCTCCTTCTCTATATATCTCTTTCTTAATTCCTCACTAATACTCTGCCTCCTTCTCTATATATCTCTTTCTCAATTCCTCTCTACTACTCTCTCTCCTTCTCTATATATCTCTTTCTCAATTCCTCTCTACTACTCTCCCTCCTTCTCTATATATCTCTTTCTCAATTCCTCTCTACTACTCTCCCTCCTTCTCTATATATCTCTTTCTCAATTCCTCTCCACTACTCTCTCTCCTTCTCTATATATCTCTTTCTAAATTCCTCTCTACAACTCTCCCTCCTTATCTATATATCTCTTTCTAAATTCCTCTCTAGTACTCTCCCTCCTTCACTATATATCTCTTTCTCAATTCCTCTCTATTTCACCCTCCTTCTCTATATATCTCTTTCTTAATTCCTCTCTAATACTCTCCCTCCTCCTCTATATATCTCTTTCTCAATTCCTCTCTACTACTCTCTCTCCTTCTCTATATATCTCTTTCTCAATTCCTCTCCACTACTCTCCCTCCTTCTCTATATATCTCTTTCTCAATTCCTCTCTATTTCTCCCTCCTTCTCTATATATCTCTTTCTCAATTCCTCTCTATTTCTCCCTCCTTCTCTATATATCTCTTTCTTAATTCCTCTCCACTACTCTCTCTCCTTCTCTATATATCTCTTTCTCAATTCCTCTCTACTACTCTCCCTCCTTCTCTATATATCTCTTTCTTAATTCCTCTCTAATACTCTCCCTCCTTCTCTATATATCTCTTTCTCAATTCCTCTCTACTACTCTCTCTCCTTCTCTATATATCTCTTTCTCAATTCCTCTCCACTACTCTCCCTCCTTCTCTATATATCTCTTTCTCAATTCCTCTCTATTTCTCCCTCCTTCTCTATATATCTCTTTCTCAATTCCTCTCTATTTCTCCCTCCTTCTCTATATATCTCTTTCTTAATTCCTCTCCACTACTCTCTCTCCTTCTCTATATATCTCTTTCTCAATTCCTCTCTACTACTCTCCCTCCTTCTCTATATATCTCTTTCTTAATTCCTCTCTAATACTCTCCCTCCTTCTCTATATATCTCTTTCTCAATTCCTCTCTACTACTCTCTCTCCTTCTCTATATATCTCTTTCTCAATTCCTCTCCACTACTCTCCCTCCTTCTCTATATATCTCTTTCTTAATTCCTCACTAATACTCTGCCTCCTTCTCTATATATCTCTTTCTCAATTCCTCTCTATTTCTCCCTCCTTCTCTATATATCTCTTTCTTAATTCCTCTCTAATACTCTCCCTCCTTCTCTATATATCTCTTTCTCAATTCCTCTCTACTACTCTCTCTCCTTCTCTATATATCTCTTTCTCAATTCCTCTCTACTACTCTCCCTCCTTCTCTATATCTCTTTCTCAATTCCTCTTCACTACTCTCTCTCCTTCTCTATATATCGCTTTCTCAATTCCTCTCCGTTACTCTCCCTCCTTCTCTATATCTCTTTCTCAATTCCTCTCTATTTCTCCCTCCTTCTCTCTATATCTCTTTCTCAATTCCTCTCTACTACTCTCCCTCCTTCTCTCTATATCTCTTTCTCAATTCCTCTCTATTTCTCCCTCCTTCTCTCTATATCTCTTTCTCAATTCCTCTCTATTTCTCCCTCCTTCTCTATATATCTCTTTCTCAATTCCTCTCTATTTCTCCCTCCTTCTCTATATATCTCTTTCTTAATTCCTCACTAATACTCTCTCTCCTTCTCTATATATCTCTTTCTCAATTCCTCTCTACTACTCTCCCTCCTTCTCTATATATCTTTCTCAATTCCTCTCCACTACTCTCTCTCCTTCTCTATATATCTCTTTCTCAATTCCTCTCTACTACTCTCCCTCCTTCTCTCTATATCTCTTTCTCAATTCCTCTCCACTACTCTCCCTCCTTCTCTCTATATTTCTTTCTCAATTCCTCTCCACTACTCTCTCTCCTTCTCTATATATCTCTTTCTCAATTCCTCTCTACTACTCTCCCTCCTTCTCTCTATATTTCTTTCTCAATTCCTCTCCACTACTCTCCCTCCTTCTCTATATATCTCTTTCTCAATTCCTCTCCACTACTCTCTCTCCTTCTCTATATATCTCTTTCTCAATTCCTCTCTACTACTCTCCCTCCTTCTCTCTATATTTCTTTCTCAATTCCTCTCCACTACTCTCCCTCCTTCTCTATATATCTCTTTCTCAATTCCTCTCCACTACTCTCCCTCCTTCTCTATATATCTCTTTCTCAATTCCTCTCCACTACTCTCCCTCCTTCTCTCTATATTTCTTTCTCAATTCCTCTCTACTACTCTCTCTCCTTCTCTATATATCTCTTTCTCAATTCCTCTCTACTACTCTCTCTCTCCTTCTCTATATATCGCTTTCTCAATTCCTCTCTACTACTCTGCCTCCTTCTCTATATATCTCTTTCTCAATTCCTCTCTACTACTCTCCCTCCTTCTCTATATATCTCTTTCTCAATTCCTCTCTACTACTCTCCCTCCTTCTCTATATATCTCTTTCTCAATTCCTCTCTACTACTCTCCCTCCTTCTCTATATATCTCTTTCTCAATTCCTCTCTACTACTCTCCCTCCTTCTCTATATATCTCTTTCTCAATTCCTCTCTACTACTCTCTCTCCTTCTCTATATATCTCTTTCTCAATTCCTCTCTACTACTCTCTCTCCTTCTCTATATATCTCTTTCTCAATTCCTCTCTATTTCTCCCTCCTTCTCTATATATCTCTTTCTTAATTCCTCTCTAATACTCTCCCTCCTTCTCTATATATCTCTTTCTCAATTTCTCTCTACTACTCTCTCTCCTTCTCTATATATCTCTTTCTCAATTCCTCTCTACTACTCTCCCTCCTTCTCTATATATCTCTTTCTAAATTCCTCTCTACTACTCTCCCGCCTTCTCTATATATCTCTTTCTCAATTCCTCTCTATTTCTCCCTCCTTCTCTATATATCTCTTTCTTAATTCCTCTCTAATACTCTGCCTCCTTCTCTATATATCTCTTTCTCAATTCCTCTCTACTACTCTCTCTCCTTCTCTATATATCTCTTTCTAAATTCCTCTCTACTACTCTCCCTCCTTCTCTATATATCTCTTTCTCAATTCCTCTCTATTTCTCCCTCCTTCTCTATATATCTCTTTCTTAATTCCTCTCTAATACTCTCCCTCCTTCTCTATATATCTATTTCTCAATTCCTCTCCACTACTCTCTCTCCTTCTCTATATATCTCTTTCTAAATTCCTCTCTACAACTCTCCCTCCTTCTCTATATATCTCTTTCTAAATTCCTCTCTACTACTCGCCCTCCTTCTCTATATATCTCTTTCTCAATTCCTCTCTATTTCACCCTCCTTCTCTATATATCTCTTTCTAAATTCCTCTCTACTACTCTCCCTCCTCCTCTATATATCTCTTTCTCAATTCCTCTCTATTTCTCCCTCCTTCTCTATATATCTCTTTCTCAATTCCTATCTATTTCTCCCTCCTTCTCTATATATCTCTTTCTCAATTCCTCTCTACTACTCTCTCTCCTTCTCTATATATCTCTTTCTCAATTCCTCTCCACTACTCTCCCTCCTTCTCTATATATCTCTTTCTCAATTCCTCTCCACTACTCTCCCTCCTTCTCTATATCTCTTTCTCACTTCCTCTCTATTTCTCCCTCCTTCTCTATATATCTCTTTCTTAATTCCTCTCCACTACTCTCCCTCCTTCTCTATATATATATCTTTCTCAATTCCTCTCTACTACTCTCCCTCCTTCTCTATATATCTCTTTCTTAATTCCTCTCTACTACTCTCCCTCCTTCTCTATATATCTCTTTCTCAATTCCTCTCTACTACTCTCCCTCCTTCTCTCTATATCTCTTTCTCAATTCCTCTCCACTACTCTCTCTCCTTCTCTATATATCTCTTTCTCAATTCCTATCTATTTCTCCCTCCTTCTCTCTATATCTCTTTCTCAATTCCTCTCTACTACTCTCCCTCCTTCTCTATATATCTCTTTCTCAATTCCTCTCTACTACTCTCCCTCCTTCTCTCTATATCTCTTTCTCAATTCCCCTCCACTACTCTCCCTCCTTCTCTATATATCTCTTTCTCAATTCCTCTCTACTACTCTCCCTCCTTCTCTATATATATCTTTCTCAATTCCTCTCTACTACTCTCCCTCCTTCTCTATATATCTTTCTCAATTCCTCTCCACTACTCTCTCTCCTTCTCTATATATCTCTTTCTCAATTCCTCTCTACTACTCTCCCTCCTTCTCTCTATATCTCTTTCTCAATTCCTCTCCACTACTCTCTCTCCTTCTCTATATATATCTTTCTCAATTCCTCTCTACTACTCTCCCTCCTTCTCTATATCTCTTTCTCAATTCCTCTCCACTACTCTCTCTCCTTCTCTATATATATCTTTCTCAATTCCTCTCTACTACTCTCCCTCCTTCTCTATATATCTCTTTCTCAATTCCTCTCCACTACTCTCCCTCCTTCTCTATATATCTCTTTCTCAATTCCTCTCTACTACTCTCTCGCCTTCTCTATATATCTCTTTCTCAATTCCTCTCTACTACTCTCCCTCCTTCTCTATATATCTCTTTCTCAATTCCTCTCTACTACTCTCCCTCCTTCTCTATATATCTCTTTCTCAATTCCTCTCTACTACTCTCCCTCCTTCTCTCTATATCTCTTTCTAAATTCCTCTCTACTACTCTCTCGCCTTCTCTATATCTCTTTCTCAATTCCTCTCTACTACTCTCCCTCCTTCTCTATATATCTCTTTCTCAATTCCTCTCCACTACTCTCCCTCCTTCTCTATATATCTCTTTCTCAATTCCTCTCTACTACTCTCCCTCCTTCTCTATATATCTCTTTCTTAATTCCTCTCTACTACTCTCTCTCCTTCTCTATATATCTCTTTCTCAATTCCTCTCTACTACTCTCTCTCCTTCTCTATATATCTCTTTCTCAATTCCCCTCCACTACTCTCCCTCCTTCTCTATATATCTCTTTCTCAATTCCTCTCTACTACTCTCCCTCCTTCTCTCTATATCTCTTTCTAAATTCCTCTCTACTACTCTCTCGCCTTCTCTATATCTCTTTCTCAATTCCTCTCTACTACTCTCCCTCCTTCTCTATATATCTCTTTCTTAATTCCTCTCTACTACTCTCTCTCCTTCTCTATATATCTCTTTCTCAATTCCTCTCTACTACTCTCTCTCCTTCTCTATATATCTCTTTCTCAATTCCCCTCCACTACTCTCCCTCCTTCTCTATATATCTCTTTCTCAATTCCTCTCTACTACTCTCCCTCCTTCTCTATATATCTCTTTCTCAATTCCTCTCTACTACTCTCCCTCCTTCTCTATATCTCTTTCTCAATTCCTCTCCACTACTCTCTCTCTCCGTCTCTATATCTCTTTCTCAATCCTCTCCACTACTACCCCTCCTTCTCTATATCTCTTTCTCAATTCCTCTCTACTTCTCTCTCTCTCTCTTTCTCTATATCTCTTTCTCAATTCCTCTCTATTCCTCTCTACTTCTCTCTCTCTCTCTCCTTCTCCAGAAGAAATCGTGATTGGGAGGAGATGGGGTCCGGCAGTTTTTAAAAAATGCCAAGAAACGCTGTACGTCACTAGGATGCACGTACGACTCCACCAGTAGTTATGAGTACATACATTGTCTGTCCTGTGTAATAAGAATTGCTTCTTGGTCTGCTTTTTGTTAATATATGGTATCATTGTTATCAGGGTTGGATTTAGACTTTGGGGAATTCTGAGCACTTCATGATTGCGGGAGGGCCCTAATCCATAAAATATTAGAATACACATGGGTCAGATCAAACTGAGTTTACCTTTGCCTTTCATCCTTCCGAGTTTGTTAACAAAACGTCTAGAGCTTCATTTTGCCAGTATAGACATTGTGGGGCTCGGAGCATTTCAGGTTTGGGGGTCCCCTCATACATAAAAAATTAGAATACACAGCACCACGCACCACCACCCCGCCAAGTTTACATATCAAAGTTAGTTTGGTGCAAGTAATTGGAATTGAAAAGTTATACATACAAGCATTGAATATAACAATTCTAATCATCCTAAAACTAAAATTGCTCAGCTGGGGGGGGGGGGGGCACAAACGAATTTCTACGGCCGTCTCTGGTGGTGACCTCAATGCAGGGGGCCCAAAGCAAATGTCTCCTTTGCTCCCCATTAAATCTGTCCCTGGTTCTTAGTAAATCTTGTTACCGTGAGGTTTTTCTCTCATGCTTTACTATTGATTGTCTTTTCTTAATACATGTTACTATAGTCTATGTATTAATGTATTACTATATTCTGTCTTCGTTAACATGTGTTGCTATTATCTGCCTTTTGTTTATGTCTTCCTATTGTCTATTTTTATTGATATGAATTGCTGTTGCTTGTCTTCGTAAATATATGTTACTAGTGTCTGTCTTTCTTAATATATGTTGCTATTGACTATTTTTTGTTTGGATATGTTGCTATTGACTGCCTTTTGCTAATATGTGTTGCTATTTTCTGTCTTTTTTTATATATGTTGCTACTTTCTGTCTTTGTTCATATGTTGTTATTTACTGTCTTTATTAATATGTGTTATTATTGTCTGCTGGTGTTTGTGTTTTTCTTAATATGCAGTTTGCATATTCTTAATAAGTAGTTTGGCGTAATATGCAGTTTGTAAAATAGTAGAATACATATCTTCCGCAAGGCTACAGCTAATTACATGAATTATACACTTCAATGTATGTGTCCAGGATTATTTCAAATAGTTATTTCCTTTCTCATTCTGAAATATTTTCATTATACAGTAATTATAGTTACAATTAAAAATTTTCATAAAAATCATGCTTAGCTGTTAGCCATTTCCCCATGTTAATAGGGGCAAGCATGGCTCAGTGGTTAAAGAATGCTTGGCATTATTTATATCCACGAAAGGGCAGTGGATTGGCAGTATCGGTAGAAGGTTGGACGCCATGCTTTGCAGCATAGAGTTACGGCCCTTTATGATCTGAGTTCAAATCCTGCCGAGGTTAACTTTGCCTTTCATCCTTACGGGGTCGATAAAATAAAGTACCAGTCATGCACTGGGGTCGATTTAATCGACTATCCCCTCCCCCAAATTGCTGGCCTTGTGCCTATATAAGAAACCATTATTTATATCCACGAGTCCGACACCATTGCATGACACCTTGAGCCAGTATCTTTGTCAGACCCTCGGGTCGGTTGAAACCTTGGGAGTCAAATTGAGTAAACGGAAATTCTATAAAGGCTGGTTGGGTGGATTATATCTGTAGCTCAAGGGTATAGTATATGTGACAGACAATTAGTATTGTAGCGGTTAATTGGTGAATGTAGTTAGAGGTTAGAACAGAGTGCTTTGTAGTATTTGTTCTAACTCTCTGAGCTCTGGGTTCAAATCCCACCGAAATCAATTTGCATTTCTTCCTTCCGGGGTTGATAATATAATATAGTCGTCTAGGGTGGAGGATTGGTGAGTGCGCCATGTGAGTCACCTTGTGATATTCGGACCGGCTCTTTGCATTCTACGTTCCAATTCTGCTGTGGCCTACTTGATGTTAGACTTCATCCTCTGCACGATTTAATACCAATATCTGCCTCTTGGTTGCGTTTAGAAAGTCAACTCTGTTGCAAACATCAGGCCAGGTCTTCAGTTTGAGGTACATTTGTCCTTCTTTCTCCTGTACTACTCACGAAAGCCCTAAATAGGATCATGGTTATTGCCCCTCCTCACATTAAAATAAATGCACACTAACGTTTAGAAGTTTTATCTGATACCTGGCAATATTACACTTGATAGCAGAAGGGGAGTAAAGCTGGAAAAGAAAAGAATATTTGATGAATACGAAGTGGATTGAACTCGAGAAAATATTTTATAGTGCTTTCGAATTTAGGCACAAGGCCAGCAATTTGTGAGATGTGGAAAGTCGATTACATCTATCCCATGTTCCTGACTAGAAAGGATTAAAGGCAACGTTGACCTTGCAGGGGTTTATACTCAGAATGTAAAGAGCCAGAACAAATACTGATAAGCATGTGTTCGACACTCTACCGACACTGCTAATCCACCAACCTTGAAATGTTATTTAATAATATCCATCATTCCTGTACACATGTTTACAAATAATCTATCCATACCTACAAACAATAGTAAAAAGAAAGACTACTAAATGTAACAGTAATTCCATCAGCAGGAATGTTGATAAAGGGCTCAGAGTGTACAGGGAGTGGATGAAAATATCTTCGTGAAAATATCTTCGTGAAAATATCCGTGTTGGATTTGACGTGAACAGGGACAAGGGGAAATTAGGAGTTGATTTGGATTTTCCTTTTCTATAACTATGGAATAGTCGCAGGCATGTGTCACCTGATGGGATGTCCATTAATGGATTGTCATGATTGTTTTGTTTATTTCGGTTTTTATGGTTGGCTTTTTTTTTGTTACTTTTTTTATGATTTGAGAAGTAGCACATTGATAAAGAAAAATTACGTTAACATTTTGTAAAGATTTGATATCGACAAGAAATCATAATAATAACAACAACAACAACAAAACAACAACAATTCTCCCAATGAATATTGGTTTTATGCCAGATCAAAAAAATCTTTAGTATTTAATAAGCTAAAATACCAAGTAGAACACAACATAATTTTGAGAAATGGTGCCATGCATTCATTGAAGTAAGAAGAAGAAATTCTTTGGTGTACTATTTCAGTAATAGAAAATAAATTGACTGCTCTCTCTCTATATATATATATATATATATCTTTCTCTCTATATATATATGTGTATGTGCGTGTGTGTGCGTGTGTGTGTGCGTGTGCGTGCGTGCGTGTGTGTGTGTGTGTGTGTGTGTGTGTGTGTGTGTGTGTTTATTTTTATTTTTTATTATTTGGTTATTTTTTATATTACTTTCTTTGTATGTATGTTTCCTTCCTTTCAGATTGTTTGATTTCTTTCAGTGGTAGACTTTCAATTGGAATTAATAAATTGAGTGGTATTGAGTTACCAAAATCTTATCTGGCAATTAACCTGGAATATGTAACGTTTCTGCTGACTTCTAATAAAATTTACAAAATTTTCCTTTTCTTCTTCGTATTTCTAACTGAATTTGAATTTCTGCGTGTTTTTCCTCAAACGTTAGTATTTATTGCTACACTTTAGCAAATTTCTTAGAGAATTTTTATCTAATCTAAAATTCCTGTAATTAGCAATGCTGGTTTTTTAGCCTAGATTTCAGCAAGCATCATTTTCCTGACACAGTTCTTAAATCAATATCTAGTGAGCAATTGTGAAATGTATATTTCTCATAGTTTATTATCATGACTTTCTCTTGCACAAAGATTTCTGTAACAATAAAACATAAAGGTGCTTATTCAATAATCTATAAAATAATAACTGCACAGCCTTTTTGTATATTGTATGATACAAGGCAGTTTCACCTTTAAATATTTTTATTGTTTATCAACCGTTACATATGCTTCACATATGATTGGCTCGGAGTTTTCATCGATGGGATAGACCTGACAAAAGCATCGATGTGCTCCTCAGACGTGAAGATCCTCAGTCCATAAACGTAGATTGTATTACAAACTAATGACGTCACCGAATATTACTTATTCCGCCCCTAAAACAATGAGTTATGTACTAGTAAATATTTAAGCACAACAATGTCTATTAGATAGGTCTGATGTAGATATATCTACAGTTTATAATTCCAACTGTGAAAATTTATCAAATATGAAAAGCTTTTTTGTTTGTTTTAGACACAGACATCTACAAGAAATTGGTTTTACATGTTTCATGACGAATTGGTTGTTCATCATCTCCTTCCTCCAACAAAGGCAGCTAGACAAGTACTCTTCCCCTTCCTCTAACAAAGAGAGCTAGACAAGTACTCTTCCCCTTCCTCCAACAAAGACAGTTAGACAAGTACTCTTCCCCTTCATCCAACAAAGACAGCTAGACAAGTACTCTTTTCCTTCCTCCAACAAAGGCAGCTAGACAAGTACTCTTTTCCTTCCTCCAACAAAGACAGCTAGACAAGTACTCTTTTCCTTCCACCAACAAAGACAGCTAGACAAGTACTCTTTTCCTTCCACCAACAAAGACAGCTAGATAAGTACTCTTTTCCTTCCACCAATAAAGACAGCTAGACAAGTACTCTTTTCCTTCCACCAATAAAGACAGCTAGACAAGTACTCTTTTCCTTCCTCCAACAAAGACAGCTAGACAAGTACTCTTTTCCTTCCTCCAACAAAGACAGCTAGACAAGTACTCTTTTCCTTCCACCAACAAAGACAGCTAGACAAGTACTCTTTTCCTTCCACCAATAAAGACAGCTAGACAAGTACTCTTTTCTTTCCACCAATAAAGACAGCTAGACAAGTACTCTTCCCCTTTCTCCAATAAAGACAGCTAGACAAGTACTCTTTTCCTTCCACCAATAAAGACAGCTAGACAAGTACTCTTTTCCTTCCACCAATAAAGACAGCTAGACAAGTACTCTTTTCCTTCCACCACTAAAGACAGCTAGACAAGTACTCTTTTCCTTCCACCAATAAAGACAGCTAGACAAGTACTCTTTTCCTTCCACCAATAAAGACAGCTAGACAAGTACTCTTTTACTTCCACCAATAAAGACAGCTAGACAAGTACTCTTTTCCTTCCACCAATAAAGACAGCTAGACAAGTACTCTTTTCCTTCCACCACTAAAGACAGCTAGACAAGTACTCTTTTCCTTCCACCAATAAAGACAGCTAGACAAGTACTCTTTTCCTTCCACCAACAAAGACAGCTAGATAAGTACTCTTTTCCTTCCTCCAATAAAGACAGCTAGACAAGTACTCCTCTCCTTCCAACAACAAAGGCAGCTAAAACTAAACGCTCTTTTTATCAAACACAGACAAGGACATAATCCGAAATAGCTAATCAAAATTGCACAATGTATATTCATTAACGGTATAATCAATTAGATAACAAATATTTCAAATAATTATGCACAAGTCTACTTGTATTAAAAAATTCTAACATAAATTATTGCTTTCTTTAATGCTTTATATATAGTGTTTGGATTGTTTTAGCTAATTGCAGCTGTAGAGAACTCATTTTTTTTTTTTTCGTATTTTTATTTCTTTATTTTTTCTCTTTGTTTTGAAAGATTTTTAACCTAAAATCATATGTTGAAACAGATATTGTTATAACTAGGGAAGGTTATGTGGCCAAAAAGTAGTAAATAGATTAAAGTCAGATCAAAGAGGGGATACAGAAAAGTAAGAATAGTCATTGAGAGGGTCACATAATGTTTGACAAAAGAGCTTTCATAATTAAGTATGACGATTAATCAACTATTCGATTACTAAACGAGGAATGGATTAGTTGCCTAACTAATAATTATGTCTTATTTAGGCACAAGGTCAGCAATTTTGGGGGAAGGGAAATATCGATCAAATCGATCAATCCCAGTACTTAACTAGTACGTATTTTATCAACCCCGGAACGATGAAATGCAAAGTTGACCTCAGTGGGATTTGAACTCAAAACGTAAAAAATCGTAACTAAATACCCCCAAAGTATGCTGTCCCATGTTACTCAACTAATAATAAAGTTACTTAACTAATAAAGCTGAAGTGAACTCCAACTGGTACGTGTGTTTTTAATGGCAACATGACCCTCCCAAAGTATAGCAATATTTATTTATTCTTATTTATACATGCGTACATTTTTACATATTTATTTAATGTTACACACAATGGCAAACGTAGACTTCCAAAATTACCCATCATATGACGGGTAACACTATAGTTTATAAAATATTCACTGTTAACTTAATTCGGGTTTTATGGGCTAAGATACTGCTGAAAACATGGTCGTGAACGAGTTTAACCGATGTATCAATCTCGCTTGAAATATCCGGATCCTATTTTATATTATAGTTAAGTGTTTAGTATTAGGTAACCATACAACCGAATTATCATATCTCAATATGGTTAATTTTCTCCTGGAATGAGATTGCTTAATCTTAACTAATCAGACAATTAAATTGTCTAGTTTTATAAAGCCGGAAAAAGTTAGCCATCATTTTGTAAATTGTAAAAGTTAAGAAGACAATCCTACTATAGATTAGATGCGAAATAACTGAGAATTTATATCTATTTGGCGTGTTTATATAGCATTGAAACCAAACCTTGTTGTTTAGAAAATAACATTAAATGATTAACAATGAGGTAATTAGTTTCTGTGAATAGCAATCTAGATTGTTGTCTAATGTGCACACACACATTCACACACACACTCACACATACAAATACATGTGTGTATGTGTGGGCGGTTGCGTGTGTTTGTGTACGTCTGCGTATCAGTATATGGCTCTCACTGTATATATGTGTAGTTATTGCCATGTGGCGAATTAATTGAGTCGATAGAGTGGAGGTCACCGACTATTCACCATTTTGAGGCCGATAAATAAAGTACCAACCAGTATTGAAATCTCTCTCTCTCTCTCTCTCTCTCTCTCGCTCGCTCTCTCTCTCTATATATATATATATAAGTGTATACCGGGTTCAATAGGGGGGGGGGTAACCACAGTAAGTAAGGTACTCAATATATAGCAGAGTATAAATATTTAATATAGAAATGGCTTGTACAGGGTTAGAAATATTTCAGTTCTAGTCCTGTAGAAGCCATTTCTATATTATATATATATATATATATATTTCCCCCCTCTCTTTCTCCTCTTTCCTCCTCCTCCTCTCTCTCTCTCTCTTTCTATCTATCTATCTATGTATCTATTTCTTTCTCTTTCCCCTTTCTCTCTACCTATTTATCTAACGCTTTTTCTAAGGTATGTAATTCAAATAGTCCAACATTGTCCTATCACGTCACGATGTTTTAAACTAAAAATGTCTAACAACAGTACATGTGTCTGTGGAATACTCAATAATTTAAGCGTCAATTTGTTGTTTTTGTTGTTGTTCTTTTTGTTTTTACAAATAGAAATTCAGTAGCTTGAGCTGCTAAGTGCTCATCGTCGGGAGTTTCGGAGAACCTACCTTTAT
Organism: Eledone cirrhosa; assembly: GCA_964016885.1. Taxonomy (NCBI): domain Eukaryota; kingdom Metazoa; phylum Mollusca; class Cephalopoda; order Octopoda; family Eledonidae; genus Eledone; species Eledone cirrhosa. Next base: position 178,181,931 of record OZ024742.1, read on the forward strand.
ATTGCAGTTTTAAATAGAATGGAATGGACCTCCATCGCTTTGTTTCAGTTGGTCTTTCCATTACTGATACTATCTGATGGTCACATCCTCTAGCAGAAAGGAACGGGATTTGAACTCCGAACTGACAGAGCCAGAACAGATACCACGAAGTACATATTCTCTTCAACTCTTTAATAAGTACACAAGAATTTGTACTTTATTTATAGAACCGTAAAGCTGAAAGGCAAAGTTGACCTCGGCGGGATTGGAACTGAGAGCACAAATTGCCAGAACACTTATCGAGGAAGTGTATATATGTAAGGACCTATAACTCCTGATGGATTCATAGGAGCACAGTAGTGGTAAAACCGGTTTGAGGAGAAATGTTAAACCTGGCGGAGCCCATTTTCTCTCCATGTCTGAATACAGGGCAGGAAAGAGTATGGTGTAGAGCAGACATGTGGAACATGCGGCCCGCAGGCCCCATGCGACCCTTTGCAAGCACACCTGCGGCGGCCCTCACAAAGGTTTTTACAAGGCGAGCATGTTTTATCGTCGTAAAATTAGTTGTAATGTGCCAATTAGTTATCGTGTGTGGCCCTCAGATAACACATATATGACCCATGTGGCCCTTGGGAGACCCTCAGTTTGACATGCCTGGTATAGAGGAAGTGAGAAAGATATATAGAGGAAGAATTGGCTCCAGTACTGGACTGCTATTTTTTATCGACCTCGAAAGCATGAAAGGTAAATTTGACATCAATGGGATTTGGACTCAGGGCACAGAAAGCTGGAACGAATGTCGTAAAGCATTCTATCCTATGTTCTATTGGAAAAAAAAAATTAAATTTTAAAAAAAAATTAAATTTTTAAAAAAATTAAATTAAAAAGAAAAGAAAATTTAAAAAAAAAATTTTTAAAAAAAGAAAAGAAAATTAAAAAGAAAGTTCTATTGGTTCTGCGAGTTTACTGCCTACCGAAGTATTCAATCTATAGTAATAACCAAAATACTACGCTGTACTTTGGAACGAGTCTCCTGGTAGAAAATGAACTGTTTAACAAACGATTCAGCCATCATGGCTGCATTCCCAATTTAAAAGCACATCTCGGATATGTTTTGTTTCTTTCTTTTTGTTAATAACATAGAATGTGTGTATGTATATATATATATGTGTGTGTATTTTTATGTATATATATATATATATATATATATATATATATATATATATACATGTACACACCCATGAATATATATATACAGATCTATACATGTCTGTGTGTGATTGATAGATATATATATATATATATATATATATATAGAGAGAGAGAGAGAGAGAGAGAGAGAGAGAGATTATATATATATATACAATACTTTCTTCAATGCTTTAGTTAGGTTCATTTTCTTAATGTAGAAATCAATAGTACATCAGACAAGTGTAAACAGTAAAAGAGAAATTTTAAAATGTATGTCCAAAATGTTTTCAAAATGTTTCGCAAGATAAATAATTATAAAAGATATGTTGGGATTCAGTGCATTGTGTTACACTTTTGCAAACAGCAGACACATTTATCAAAATATCTGAAATGATTGTCTTAAAATATTCAATAGATTTTAATTTATTTGCTGCACAAAAGCAATCTTGAGAAATATAAATGTAAAGTTAATTTTCAAAAAGGGGGAGAACAACAGCGATAAAAAACGGAAAATATCCCATTTATAAAAAATATATAAAACATAAAAAGTATATAAAATATACTAAAAATATATATATATAAATTATAAAAATATATAAAATATAAATAAAAAAGAAATCTTTCATCTTATTGTTCCAAAACTTGAAAGGAAATTAAAGAAAAATGCAACAGTGTATGAAATATAAAATGCTAACCAACAAAACAGTTTAGTAAAGCATCAGCAAAAACATTTAAACTGTGTTTCATGGTAAAATTGTCACAATTTCTGCTGTTCAGACCTTTGCCAGCTAATCTACCTAATGTACACAAACCTCTGCTAAAATGGAGTGAAAGTAAAGCAAGAACATACACATAACAAGAAGAAAAAATATCTATTAAAACTAAAGTGACATTGTTGGTGGTTTATCAATGATTAAAAAAAAACAAAAAAGACAAAATTTTATTATTTTCATTCCATTTATTTGAAGAGATAATTCTTCTCGATGTTTGTGCTAAATTTCACATTGAATATTTAGTGGCGCTAGCGAGGAACAATTAGAAACAGTGGAATGGAATGGAATGGACCTCCATCGGTTTCGACGATGAGTGTTCCACATCCGTGCTACAACACATGTAGAAGCGTGTTTGAAAACTCAAGCGATCGCTACACTCGAGCGCGAGTGATATGTATGTATATATATATATATATATATATATATATATATATATATATATATATATATATATATATATATTAGAAAGTGAGGTTTTTTTACAAAATGAAAAATAACCGAGGTGTCCTACACGAGTGACAGTATAAAGAAAAAGAGATGAAATCGAAAATGCAACTGGAGTCTTATTTTTTTTTAAATATATATATTTATTTGGTTCCTTTACCGGTTTTGCAGTTCTTCTGCTTTTCAAAAGGTGAGTTGAGATGGAGGGTCTGTGGTTTTTCTCACATCTGGTTGGTCTCTGAATGTTACTTGTTTTATATGGAAAAAGTGGCTCGAAATGCCAGGGTTTTCGAGAAGTAATTTGATTGGTTTGTCAATAATTATAATAAATTTTGCGCCAGTTCGCGTTACAATAGTTCTTCAAATAAGAGGGGGGGGGTTGTCACAGGTTGTTTTTTCATATATGAGTGTTTGAATTTCTTTTTACTTTCAAGTAAAAAGAAATTCAAACACTCATATATGAAAAAACAACCTGTGATAACCCCCCCCCCCTCTTGGTAGGTAACCAATTAAAGTTTAACAAGAACTTCAAATATAGATACCTTTTTAAATGATTAATCTCCTTTGTATATATTTCTTTAAGTAAAAGATATATTTCACCAATTAATCAGTAAATTACAGTAGTCAAATCCTAACATTCTTTACAAATTATTCCCTGTGATTGTTCCATATGTTTATTTTATATATATATATGTCAATCTATTTCTAGTTGATATGAAATGCTCGGATCTATTCATTGGGGTCTTTGAGCTTATTCTACAGTGGATATGGCGCATGTCTCTCAGACATGACAACTCTTAATTTAATTTTGGATATATATATATATATATATATTTAATATGTGTGTGTATATATATATTATTATTATTATATATATATATATATATATATATAAGAACTTTGGAATACGAACTGGTGCGAGATGTATTGTACTTATGGACGTGACAGTCATCAACCAACCAAATTAGTTTTAGAAAAAAACAGCAATTCGACCACTCTTTGCACATAAAACAGAAATAACTTTCGAACACGAATCAGGTGCGAGACAAACCACAAGCCCTCCATCTCAACTTTACTTTCGAAAAGCATAAGAACTGTGAAACCGGTAAAGGAAATAAATAAATATTCCTAAAAAGACACCAGTTGCATTTTCGATTTCTTTCCCTTATACTTTCACCCGTGTAGGACATCTCATTTTTTTATAAAGAAGAACCTCATTTTCCTATATTTTCATATATATATATATATATGCCGCTAGAGTTAGTTGAGTACTTCCTGTATCTGGGAGTAAACATTGGGAATACAGCGGATGATGTGGTTGAGAGGAAGAGCGAAGCCTGGGTGACGTGCCACAGCTTGAAATCGGTGTGGAAATCGGACCTTCGTAAATATCTGAAGATCCGTCTCTTCGTTGCTATAGTGGAGTCTGTGCTACTGTACGGGTCTGAGACGTGGACACTGACCAAGAAACTCACTCAGATGGTGGATGGGTGCTACACGAGAAGGCTGAGTATGGCCCTGAACATTAATAATTATATACCGAGGATGAAAAACTCAGAGCTATATGGGAGCCTGCCAAATGTCACCTCCAAAGTAACACAGAGGAGTCTAAGGTTAGTTGGACATTCTCACCGACATTCAGAATTGACACTGCACTCAGTGCTCCTGTGGGACCTCCTACACGGACACACTCGAAAAGGGAGACCGAGGTTGACATATATTGATGCCCTAAGGACAGACACTGGTCTCTTGGAAACGCGGGATATTGCGGTGATGATGAAAGACAGAGACCACTGGAGAGAACTCGTCCATGGATCTCGGAAATTTTACCCGTCTTAGATATATATACACACACACACACATATATATATACATATATATATATGAGTGTGTGTATATGTATATATATATATGAGTGTGTGTATATGTATATATATATATATGTGTGTGTGTATATATATATATATATATATATATATACATAGTAATAATTGTTTCTACTTTGGGCACAAGGTCAGCAATTACTGGTGCATTACTGGTACTTTATTTTATCGACCCCATAAGGATGAAAGGTAAAGTTAACCTCGGCGGGATTTGAACTCAGAATGGCAAAGGCCGTAACTCAATGCGTCAAAGCATGGTGTCCGACCCTCTACCGAAACTGCCAGTATATATAAGTATGGACGAGATGTTAAATTATCATTATTTTATTCAGGTGTGTAGCGCGTTTCACGATTATCAGCTAAAGGTTCGATATCAATCGATTGGGCCCGACTCTGGAATCAAAAGCTCATGAGACCTCTAAGGATCTTTTGATTCTAGAGTCGGGCCCGATCGGTAGAGCTAGAACCTTGAACTGATCAATCGGGAAAATGGAAACTAAGCATCGAGTGGTCATTTTGGTCAACCGACAGTAACTTGATGTTACAATCCCTAAATATATATATATATATATATATCTTTCTGCCACTCATTTTCTCTTTCCATATTCTCTTTATGTTTATGTGTGTGTGTGTGTATATCTGTGTGTGTGTGTATGTTTGTGTGTGTGTGTATGTGTGTGTATGTGTGTGTGCGTGCGTGTGTGTGTGCGCGCGTGCACGTCTGTAGGAATGTAGGTATTGAAAGTGGAATTGCCAGGAAGAGTGGGCAGCTAAGGAGAAATAACATTCAATGAGTATTAAGCATGTGCGTATATATAGAGAGAGATTTATAGAGAGAGAAAGAGAGAGAGAATGTATATAGAGAGAGGGGGAGAAAGAAAGAAAGAATGAATGAAAGAAAGAAAGAAAGAATGAAAAAAAAAGAAAGAAAGAAAGAAAGAAAGAATGAAAACAAAAAGAAAGAAAGAAAGAAAGAAGGAAAATGAGTGAATGAATGAGAGTAAAGTAAGCAGATGTCAAAGTTATATCAAAGTCTTTGTGACCATGCTTAGATAAGATATAACAATTATATCAACAACAATAACGTTAACAGTAATGTTGTCTCTGAGGTCAGCAGCTTACACTGCACTAAACATATTGCAATTTTGAACAAGAGGATATCTTGGAACAATAGAAGAACATGCTGAGTGGAAAGTACTTGAAATAAAACCAGATAAAGAATCCGGGAGAAACTCAGAAATTGAAACTTGTTGACAAGAATGTGGTGTAAATATTTCAATTTTACACAATTGTCGAAATAATTACAATTTGGTGCATCAAAGAAAATATTGATCATGTTTAGATGAATGGTTTCAGCTATGAAATATTTATAATAATTTAATAATTTCGTTAGAATGTTTCTTAACCATTTCTTAACCATTCCGTTAGTTTATTTCTAATCAAACACAATTTATTTGCATTAGTTATTGAATTAGATGATGAAGAATTTAGAGAAATTTACTCAAGTTATTAATTATTTCATTATTAAAATAACATTTATAACATAACTTAACACAACTAAAATTATATTTGAAGATTTTAATTTAAATACAAATCCTTTAAAATGTGTGGTTTTCTTTCATAGAACAAGAGTTAGATTTGGGGTAAATTGGTGATTAGGAGTGATAGAGTATTGATTTATCAATTAAAAGTAGTTAAGACGGGGTTAGTTCATCAGTTGCTCATACAATAATAGGTGAAGTTATGCAATCATGAGGATATGTCCCTGGTCAGGTAATCCCATCCTGTTGTCATGACAGCATGTAACAGAAATAATATATATCATGCAATAAAGCAATGATGGTGACGTAACCCTGTCTTAAGTACTTTTAATTAATAAATATATATATATATATATACGTAGCCGATTTCTCAGACTTTTACGAAGCAGTGAGGGGATAAAGATAGGGGATGAAGACCCTTAAAGACGGAAAAGAAAGTTGCCATCGGCCACTACGAGGAATCGAACGCTGTATCTTCCAAATACCGGTTACCTATATATATAAATATACCGGCTGGAACAGGTAAAAGAGTAAAAGTCTGTATATATATATATATATATATATATATATATATATATATATATATATATATGTGTGTATGTATGTAAATAGAGAGAAAAAGACGATTATTAAGAAGAAAGATATATTTTTTTACTTTATTTTTTTCTTTTTTTCTGGGTTAGAAAATGTTTAAAACAAAATATTTTACTTTGTGTGAAGTGTTAAGGTATTAGTTAATTAGTTAATTTATTTATTAATTAACAATGGCATTTATTTATTTATTTATTTATTTATATATTTAATAATTGTCTATTACCGGTTTCAGCATTTTATGTATTATCAAAGGGAGCAATTTGTATTGGTATAAAATGTAGGAGAGAAGATAAGGTGATGTTGAACATGTTAAGGAAATGGGAAAGAAAGAATAATATTATTTACAAACAAGGTTTTTGAAGTAAAAAGAAAAAAGAAAAAAGGGAATGATGTGGAACATGATAAGGTAATAGGAAAGAAAGAATAATATATATATATATATATTAATTAATATATTTATTAATTAAAGTAGTTAAGACAGGGTTACGTCACCGTCATTGCTTTATTGCATGATATATATTATTTCTGTTACATGCTGGCATGACAACAGGATGGGATTACCTGACCAGGGACATATCCTCATGATTGCATAACTTCACCTATGATTGTATGAGAAGCTGATGAAGTCTCATGCATAACAATATAACAGAAATATATATCATGCTATAGAGCAATTATGGTGAAGTAACCCCGCCTTAACTACTTTTAATTGATAAATGAATACTCTGTCACTCCTAATCACCAACTTTTAGCTGGGATAAATTACTGACATGAAGTGCTTTTGGATCGTTTGACCCGGCTTATCATTGCGACATTACAGTGTAACATCCATGTATAAGCACCTTATCTTCTGCAACTATATATATATATATATATCAGGAAAATAAGAAAAACAGTAGCAAATGCTAATGGGATTTTCTCATAGAATAACAGCAAAACATGTTTCTTCTTCTTCTTCTTCTTCTTCTTCTTCTTCTTCTTCTTCCTGTACCACTTCCACTACTACTACTGCAATTGTAGTCAACAACTAGTCAGACAATAACAAGGAACTAACCAAGGAGGGCAGAGAGAGAACGTGATACAGGAAAATGTAAACTATGTTCTTATACCCTCTTCTTATTAATATACACCTTAATTTTATTATACACTTTTTAATCATATTTCCTGTAGCACGAAGAAGCCTAAACAACTTGTGACTGAAACCGGTACGGTTAATTGGCTTTGTTAAATAAATGTTTTGCTGTTATTCTATGTGAAATTCCCTTTAGAATTTTCTACTGTTTTTCTTATTTTCCTAATATATATCAACTTCTCTCTCTCTCTCTCTCTATATATATATATATATATATATATATATATATATATATATATATATATATATATATATATATATATATATATATATATCGATATAAAAAAAGATCGATATAAAAAAAAGTACCAGTACTTACTGGTGTCAATTCTTCCACTATAGAAAAAATCGGCTGTTCAGACCTGGAGAGGGTTGTGCCCTAGACACACCGTACGACGTTGCCTCTACGACTCCACAAGGGGTTATGGGCTCTTTATCCTTTATCCTATATATAGAGTTTACGAAAGTCACTGATATTATTTCACCGATCTTCTTGTAGTTGTGAAACTGCATTTCATAATAGTTATATAGTGAGTGTAAATTTTATATTGCAAAACACAGAATGAATAAAATTATGTAGTCTATTATCTGCCTCCCTTTGTGAACCACAATATCATTAAATCTAAATGTAATATGTGTGGATAGAGTATGAGTGTGTCAATGTGTGTGTATGTGTTTGAGAGAGTGTATGTGTTGATTTATGTAGATATTTGTGTGCGTTTGTGTACGTGTATGTCTTACCGTGTTGTCATATACAGAGTCGAGTGAATATATTTGTGTGAGTATATGTTGAATTTTGTACATATTTCACTGTGTGTATATGTGTGTGTGTGTGTGTGGTCGTATATATATATATATATATATATATAGGAACCAGTAAGACCCCGACAGCTGAGCTCAAGCCGTTTCGACGGCTAATTCTGAGTCCAGAATTAGCCGTCGAAACGGCTTCAGCTCAGCTGTCGGGGTCTTACTGGTTCCTATTACCCACTCTACTACCTCAAGTATTGAGTACTTTGGTGCGTTATGGTCCACCTGGTTCCTTACCACATTTCCTTCGTTATATATATATATATAAAGACGTGTCCATGTCTGATATACATATTTCTGAGTTTGTATGTGCTGTGCAGAGATGTGTGTATAAGTGTGTCTCTTTGTGTATGAGTATATGTGTTTGTGTGTGTATATGAGTATATATATGTATATATGTAAGTGAATACGTATATATATATATATATATATATATATATATATATATATATATATATATATATATATATATATATATATATATGTGTGTGTGTGTGTGTGTGCACGTGTATCTGCATGTGTGTGAACCTCGTAAATAAAACTCTATCTCATTCACTATTGTATATCAATCACTAAAAGTGAACAGTTTTCCATTGTAGCCATTGTGAATTCTTATGATGTCTTCTGTGGCAATGCTGACTATTTATAAAAACACACAGACTTCCAGCACAGCATCCGTCTTCATCAACCTTAAGTGATCTGTAATATTAATACACTTGCACGGATGTGACGCAAATGGCCATTTTCTTGTGTTGACGAAAGTGAAGGAATCAGTAACGGTGTGAAGCATAAAGAGGTGGTCATTTTCTTGTATGTTGACTAAAGAAGGGAAGCAGAAAAGGTGTAAATCAGAAGAAAGGACTGCCATTTTCTTGTGTTGACGAACGGAAAGGAAGCAGTAACGGTGTGAAACAGAAGAAAGAGACAACCATTTTCATGAGTGTTAACGAAAAGGGGAAAAATCAACGGTGTGAATCAGAAGAAAGAGATAATTTACTTGGGAGTTGATGGAGAGGGTAGAAGAGTAATATTATAAGAAAGAAGAAAGAGAATGTCATTTACTTACAGTATAATACTGACATAAATGCACAAATATTCACGTACATATACAGGGTGGGCCAGAATTTATGACTCGCTTGTTAGTTATATTTCTTAACATGCTTATTTTATTGTTATTGATTAAATGAGTACCTGTGAGTGCTTACCGTATCTTGTTCATGATGTTATGCCTGTATATGGTATCATATTCCTTAACTTGTTTTATAACATTTTGTGTTAATCTATACATATATATAAAACTGAAATTGTGTGTGTGTGTGTGTGTGTGTGTGTGTGTGTGTGTGTGTGTGTGTGTGTGTGTGTGTGTGTGTGTGTGTGTGTGTGTCCTAATTTTTGTAAAGTCTATACAAATCCACATTTCTACTCCGATTGAATTCAAACTTGCATTTATATATTCCTTGCGGTCTAAAGATATTAACTGCAGCTTTTATTTTTTAATTTCCTGTTGTTAAAGTGGTGTTAGGCGCTGGTTAGCGATCTCTCTCTTTCTTAGTCTGTCTTTTTAGATAGATACATAGCTATAATATCTGTATGTATGTCTGTCTGTCTGTATTACGACATTATGAAAACATTGTTCTCATTGCTGACGTATTATCTTCGTTATTTTCCGTTCATTGCCAGGGAACGTCTTCACAAACCAAAGTATCGTCTTCCTGTTTTCCTTCGGTTGCAACGTTTTTCGAAATATTTACTTCTGCGTTCACAAATTGATTTTTTTAGTTTCAGAAGATCCCGTTAAGAGTGAAAGCAGCGATTCTTTGCTTAAACTTTAATCTGTTATTTTAATATATATATATAATTATATATTCGTGTACAGATATTTTTACATGCACAAAAACAAAATATAAACAAACTTATTTATTTCACGAAAGCACTGACGGCTTATTGTCATTGTTACTGCCGATATGCCACCCAAAAAGTCACACTACTTTTGGCGCAAGGACAGCAATTACATAGTCAACGGTTCGGAAATCACATGCCTCACTGATGAGTTAGTCTTAGTGTTCTTCGTCCTACTTTTAGGTCATGCCTCGAAAGAAGAGATACTCCATTGGCTGAAATACTGCGAAAGCGGCAAGGAAAAGAACAAGGCGGGCAAACGAATCGTCAGTGGAATCTGCTATTCGACAGTCGCAAGATGCTGAACGTACTGCCACCAGAAGAGCACTTGAAATAGACAACCAACGAACCATTCGCCGAACCGTGTCAGCTTTGCAATGTCTATCAACAAATCCCAGGGTCAGACCCTAGCTGTTGCTGGTCTTCTTTTGGAAGAGTCATGTTTTTCACATGGGCAACTATCCGCTGGATGCTCAAGAGTGGGAAGCAAGACAAATCTCTTTGCATATGCCCGACACGGAAGAACAAGGAACATTGTGTACAAGGAGGTGATACAATCATTGTTTAGGTAGACGAGGCAGAAGGCGATATACACGATTGGCTGAAGAAGCACGAGACTGTGTTAGTAGTACGACCAACGGCTGCTATCACACCAACAGCAGCAAAAACAACAACAAAAAACGCAATTACATGCTTTTGAAAAATCTTAATGGAAAATTATTTGCCTAAGCACAAAATGTAGACACCATCCCAAGGCCGAGGTATTCCGTACTTCTCTGTACTGTTTCAGAAAGAAGTGATAAACATGCCAATCTATGTTTAGAAGCCCCAACAACGCCGGGCCATTCTACTAGTAGATCTATAAATAATCAAGTGAGTCATGAATTCTGGCCCACCCTGTATATTGAGAACTGAAGCAGGTGGTGGTAGTAGTGATAGTTGTGGTAAAATATGATCAACAAAGACTGTAGTTAATTTTTTTTAACTATTCTATATATTTCTAATTGTCAGTTATTTAACTATCATTAACTTAACTGAACCTTTTACAAAGAACTCAGTTTCCAGGTAGATTAACTTATTTAATGATAATGAAGCACATGGTGGAACATTTAAGAATATAGAAATTACTTACAACAAATATTGTTTAGTTAGTGGACAGTTATACGTTATTTATTTAGGGCTAGAATACTGGTTTTTAGGGCTAGAATACTGGTTTAAACAATTTTGGGGCAGGCAAAAGTCGATTGCATCGACTCCAGGTCTTTCCTGGTACTTTATTTTATCGACCCCATAAGGATGAAAGGCAAAGCTAACCTCGGCAAGATTTGAACTCAGATCATAAAGGGCCGTAACTCTATATCATAAAGCATGCTGTCCGATGCTGCCAATATTAACTGATGTTTTTGTTAGGATAGTTAAAACTAATGAGCAAAGGAAACAAAGAGAGAAACTATAAGAAGCTGTTACATTATTGGTGTAAATTATGGTAATTATAATTAATGGTTTAATAATTTAAACAACAGAAAGTTGAAATAACAAATATATGACAGAACAATTATTGTGTGTTAGCTACCAACTTCCGTGGCATTTCTACGGATGTTGGTAGCCGCCTAATTGTTATCATTACTGGAAAGTGATGGTCGTGAGAGAAGTGCTGTCCCACAAAATATTTGTTAAAAGATAAGTGGATGTAGCGGGAATTGCTCAAATGACTGGCGGTGAGGTGGTCATTTGCCGATGGCCGGCTTGGTGATCGGGGTGACCTTGGATTTGTGCAATTGTTTAATTACCCCCTGGATGGTGCTTTACCTTCTCGTGGATTTCTGATGTTATTACTTTATTATCACTTTGTTACCTGTTTTCTTTCTCTTCTTGCACTGTTCTTGTTTCTTACCCGTATTTCTCGCATAAAAGCCAATGGAGGTGTAAGCTCACTTTCCATATTCCAACATAACTTACACTTATTTTTTCATCTGAATTATACAAATGCCATATACTTTGTGTGTAGCGCTTGACCTTGAGCAGCTATTAACAAACTTTTCGTTTCTCTCTTAATATCCTCTTTTGTCAACCAATTCCAGGAAGTTTCTACTTTTAATGCTTTTGTTTTTCTTTCAAATTGACCATGTAATTCCATAGTCTCCCTTGTGCTCAGTTTCTCAGTCAACAGTCTCTGTAATTGTCTTTACTTTCAATGGTTTCGGTGTATAGATCTCGGCTTTTAGCAACATACCTTAAACTTTCCTCTTTACTACTGACCATATACGATTCTAAGGCCCTGTATTTGTTAGCCACGCAATCTGTCACACAATTCCTCGACTTCATACGTTCCGCAGTGTACATAGACTGATGACATTTGCCTTTAGATGTATTGCACCATTGTCAACCATTTTCTTTCCCGTTAAACTATCCAACTTCTCTATCTCTAATTTAGTCCAATTCAAAATAGCCACACTCTATATCTAATAAATGACACAGCCCAGACATTGATAACGTTAATGAAGCTCTTCCTATTCAATTTCGTTTCCAGTAGTAGTCTTAAACTATTTAGATAGACTTCCTTCACAATTCCTTTCATTTTCTCATTTAGAAATTTGTCAAGCTCCAAAATGCCCAGATATTTGTACCCACTATCTTCAGAGTCACCAATAGACTCTCCATCGGGTAACTCAATCCCACAACTATGTACATAACAATATCTTTTCATAGTCAGGCTGGCACATTTTGCAATACCAAAATCCATCCCAATGTCCCTACAACACCAGTTTTGGTCATTGAATCATTTTGAGAATCATTCCTGTCAGAGAGTTTCAGATCATCCAGGAAAAATAGATGATTGATCTTAGATCCTCTGTTTTCTTTCTGATAGCCGTAAGATCATTGACAATGGAATCATGCAATCAAAAAGAGCAATGGTGAAAAAGAATATCATTGAAATACTCCTCTTCTTATATTGGCCACACCTAAGTGTTTCTTTCCAGCATTCAGGTTTGTCTTCTACAAAGGTATACTAGAGTCCATTACATCAACAATAGTCCCAAACATTATCAAATATTTCATTAAACATAAATGTGGGACAATGTCAAAGGTTTTCTGAGAGTCTATCCAAGCCAAATATAAATCCTTTAGACGTTTTTTGTTAACAGCAAAATGATTTTGTTTCCCTCAGAATGTTTGTTATACTCCTTCAGCCTGACAGGTAGCGATTTATTATTTTTAGCAGTATCGGTAGAGCGTCAGACACCCTGATTCACAGAATAGAGTAGCGGTCCAATGCGTTCTGAGTTCAAATCCCACCGAGGTTAGCTTTGCGTTTTATCCTTACGGGCTCGATTAAATAAAGTGCCAGTTACGCACTGGGGTCAATTTAATTGACTTCCCCTCCCAAAAATGTCTGACCTTGTACCTAAATCAGAAACCATTATTACTTACATATACACCCACATATATATACGTATGCATACACACACGCACGCGCGCGCACAAATACACACACACATATATATATGTATATATATATGTGTGTGTGTGTGTGTGTGTGTGTGTGTGTGTGTGTGTGTGTGTGTGTGTGTGTGTGTGTGTGTGTGTGTGTGTGTGTGTGTTTGTTTGTGCGCGCGCGTGCTAAGTTGTATACATCGCTTAAAAATATCCTTCTTCAGATGGGTTAAGGAGGAGGAATGAAACCGTACACCGGATCTCCCTGCAACAAGTCTTAACACCCCGGCGGGCAGGCGCTGCAAAATAACACCCAGGAAACTATCCTTGCATACCAGACCCAGCCTCAAACGACTCAAACAAACAGATGCGGCAAAAAAAAAAAAAAAAAACTCTCAAAATAAGCGTTGATTACATGCGTATCGACAATGGTAAGGTTGTAAGCTCATCTCGTAGCAGATAAACAAATTTGTCCGGGAAAGACTGCCCTAACACCGGCCAGAATTACCTCCCTTGACCTGCTGCAAAATCAAAACAAGCTATTTTTGCGAGCAATGAACCTTGACGTGGATTTATCCCCAAAAACTCTTTCCGAGCAATGTAAGGAACACTTTTGATTATTTATGCCCTTGAGAAGCCCAACTGGGCGAAACGTACGTAGGTGCTGTTTTAAATAAACATGTTTTAACGGTCTATTCTCCAATTTCTTGCTTTCCCACGTGCTTACGCTCTGCTAACTCTCTAGCCCACTAAATATTAACACTTCGAATATTTAATACTGCCGACACTAGTATCGAGCACCTTTGGCATACGCTACTTGGCAAATAACTATATATATCACCTATCTTCCCCTTTTTTCCCTCTCTCGATACGTAAATACTGTATATATATATATATGTATGTATATATATATAGGTGTGTATATATATATATATAACTACATATATATAAATGCCTACATATATATATAAATATACATATAGATAGATGTGTTTGTGTGTGTGTGTGTGTGTGTGTGCAAAAGGCAGTATATATATATATGTATGTATATATATGTGTGTACATATATATATCTATCTATCTAAGGCGGGTAAAATTCCCGAGATCCATGGACGAGTTCTCTCCAGCGGTCTCTGTCCCTCATTATCGCTGCCATATCCTGCATCTCCAACAGACCAGTGTCTGTCCTTAGGATATCAACATATGTTAACCTTGGTCTTACTCTTCTAGTGTGTCCATGTAGGGGCTCCCAAAGGAGCACTGAGTGCAATGTCAACTCTGGATGTCGGTGAGCATGTCCAGCCAACCTCAGTCTCCTCTGTGTCACTTTTGAGCTGACTTTTGGGATGCTCCCATACAGCTCTGAGTTTTTCATCCTCAGAGTGTACTGATTAATGTTCAGAGCCATCCTCAGCATTCTCGTGTAGCACCCATCCACCATCTGAGTGAGACTCTTGGTCAGTGTCCAAGTCTCAGACCCATGCAGCAGCACAGACCCCACTACAGCAATGAAGAGGCGGATTTTCAGGTCTCTACGAAGGTCCGACTTCCACACCGATCTCAAGCTGTGACACGCCGCCCAGGCCTTGCTCTTCCTCTCAACCACATCATCTTCCGTATTCCCAATCTTTGCTCCCAAATACAGGAAGTCCTCAACCAATTCCAGCGGCTTCCCGCCTACATTAGTGATCCCCTCTGGCTTCTCAACATTCTCTACCAGATATTTTGTTTTAGTCTCATTCATTCTCAGCCCCACACTCATCGACACAGTCTCAACCTCCCGCATCAAATCCTCTGCCTCCTTCACTGTATTTGTCACCAAAACTATGTCGTCGGCAAATTCAGCATCCGATACCTTTTTCGCCCCAACTCTCCTGCTCTGAGCCGGTGCTACAGTAAAGCCAGTGTGGAGAGAGCGGTTGACAGATCTGGATGTAAGGAGAGCTGGATGATCATCAACGAGATCACAGGGAGGAAGAAAAGGTGTTCGAGTCAGATCCAGGGAACGGGGCCCGAGGATAGGAAGAGGAAATGGCTAGACCATTTTAGGACCCTACTAGGAGAGCCACCCTCCACAGCCCAGAGCACTGGGGAGATCAGGTGGCTGTTTGAGGAACTGGATGTTGAGACAGAGCCCTTCACCAGAGAGGAGCTTCAGAGAGCCAAGAAGAAGATCAAGGAGGGCAAGGCTCATGGAGAAGATGGAGTGGCATCAGAGGTGATGAAGAGGTGTGATTTTGATGATATCATCCTGGGGTTCTGTAACGGGGCACTGGAGAAAGGAGTTGCCCCGAATCAGTGGAGGATCAGTAACATCGTCCCAGTGCCAACGAAGGGAGATCTTTCTAACACCAACAACTACCGGGGGATCTCACTGACGTCACTTGTGGCAAAGACCCTCAACAGGATGATTCTTAACAGGATCCAGCCTGAGATGGAGAAGAAGCTCAGGGACAACCAGAACGGCTTCAGAGAGGGAAGATCAACCACCAGTCGCATCCTGATGCTGAGGAGGATATTAGAGGGAGCTAGAGCAAAGTGCCTTCCTGCGGTCATGGTTTTCATTGACTTTAGGAAGGCCTTTGATTCTGTGGACCGTTACTGCCTGATGAAGATCTTACAGGCTTATGGAATCCCCAAGAAGATAGTGGACCTGATATCACTGCTCTACACCAACACCAAAGCCCAAGTCATTACACCTGATGGGATGACAGAGTTCTTTGAGATACTGGCTGGAGTGCTCCAGGGAGATACATTGGCTCCCTACCTTTTTATCATCGTAGTGGACTATTGTATGCGCCTTGCACTGGAGAAACACTAGGACTCTGGCTATATATATATATATAACTACATATATATAAATGCCTACATATATATATATATATAAATATACATATAGATAGATGTGTTTGTGTGTGTGTGTGTGTGTGTGTGTGTGTGTGTATGCAAAAGGCAAGCAGAAATAACAAAATGAAGAAATATATTGTTAGTTTTACACTTGATATAGTAGGAAAAGAGGCAGTCTTAACGTTTCGGACGCTAGTCCTTCATCAGAATATAGAATGAGAAATCAAAGAAGAATTAGAAAGATAGAGGAGAGTACGCAGTGGCAGAAACGAAAACAGAAAAAACAGGTCCATTCCAGTCGCCATCTGTTGGAAAACTGTTGATTCTGACATTGTTGTATAAGTTGATCTTGTTTTAAAATACGTTGATCGAACGCGACGAACTGATGAAGAAGAAGAAGAAGAAGAAGAAGAAGAAGAAGAAGAAGAAGAAGAAGAAGAAGAAGAAGAAGAAGAAGAAGAAGAAGAAGAAGAAGAAGAAGAAGAAGAAGAAGAAGAATGATCTTGGTGTTGGTGATGATGATGATAATGAATTCTTTATTCATTGATTTAGAAAACGACAAATCCCTCCCTATTTCTACACACAACTAAAACCTCTGAGCAATAGCACCAACCACGCCTTTCTTTCCCACTTTCCACTATTACAACAGTAACAACAACAGCATTAACAATAACAACCACGCCTTTTCCTTTATACCTTTACACTAAAATAACAACAATAAAAACAATCACTCCTTTTCTTCCCTACTTTCTGCAAAACAACAACAACAACAATAACAATAACAACCTCGCCTTTTCTCCACCTCATTCCGCTAAAAGAAGATCAACAACCACACCTTTCTCTCGCTCTCTTCTTTTCCGCTTAAACAACAACAATAACAACAGCAACAACAACGACGACGACGACGACTTTCTTTGTTTCTTCCCCACCTTTCCTCGAAAATAACAACTATAACAACAACAACAGCAACAACCACGCCATTCCCTTACACTTTTCCCACAATAACAGCACCAACAACAACAACAACAGCAACAACCACGCTATTCCCTTCCACTTTCCCACAATAACAGCACCAACAACAATAACAACAGCAATAACCACGCCATTCCCTTCCACTTTCCCACAATAACAGCACCAACAACAAAACAACAACAACAACCACGCCTTTCCCTTCCGCTTTCCCACAATAACAGCACCAACAACAATAACAACAACAACAACCGCGCCATTCCCTTACACTTTCCCACAATAACAGCAACAACAACAATAACAACAAAAACAACCACGCCATTCCCTTCCACTTTCCCACAATAACAGCAACAACAACAATAACAACAACAACAACCACGCCATTCCCTTCCACTTTCCCACAATAACAGCACCAACAACAACAACGACAGCCACAACCACGCCATTCCCTTCCACTTTCCCACAATAACAGCACCAACAACAACAACAACAACAACAACCACGCCATTCCCTTCCACTTTCCCACAATAACAGCAACACAACAATAACAACAAAAACAACCACGCCATTCCCTTCCACTTTCCCACAATAACAGCACCAACAACAACAACAACAGCCACAACCACGCCATTCCCTTCCACTTTCCCACAATAACAGCACCAACAACAATAACAACAGCCACAACCACGCCATTCCCTTCCACTTTCCCACAATAACAGCACCAACAACAACAACAACAACAACAACCACGCCATTCCCTTCCACTTTCCCACAATAACAGCAACACAACAATAACAACAAAAACAACCACGCCATTCCCTTCCACTTTCCCACAATAACAGCACCAACAACAACAACAACAGCCACAACCACGCCATTCCCTTCCACTTTCCCACAATAACAGCACCAACAACAACAACGACAGCCACAACCACGCCATTCCCTTCCACTTTCCCACAATAACAGCACCAACAACAACAACAACAACAACAACCACGCCATTCCCTTCCACTTTCCCACAATAACAGCAACAGAACAATAACAACAAAAACAACCACGCCATTCCCTTCCACTTTCCCACAATAACAGCACCAACAACAAAACAACAGCAACAACCACGCCATTCCCTTCCACTTTCCCACAATAACAGCACCAACAACAATAACAACAGCAACAACCACGCCATTCCCTTCCACTTTCCCACAATAACAGCACCAACAACAAAACAACAACAACAACCACGCCATTCCCTTCCACTTTCCCACAATAACAGCACCAACAACAACAACAACAGCAACAACCACGCCATTCCCTTCCACTTTCCCACAATAACAGCACCAACAACAATAACAACAGCAACAACCACGCCATTCCCTTCCACTTTCCCACAATAACAGCACCAACAACAAAACAACAACAACAACCACGCCATTCCCTTCCACTTTCCAACAATAACAGCACCAACAACAACAACAACAACCACGCCATTCCCTTCCACTTTCCCACAATAACAGCACCAACAACAACAACAACAACAACAACCACGCCATTCCCTTCCACTTTCCCACAATAACAGCACCAACAACAACAACAACAACAACAACCACGCCATTCCCTTACACATTTCCCACAATAACAGCACCAACAACAATAACAACAGCAACAACCACGCCATTCCCTTCCACTTTCCCACAATAACAGCACCAACAACAACAACAACAGCAACAACCACGCCATTCCCTTCCACTTTCCCACAATAACAGCACCAACAACAAAACAACAACAACAACCACACCATTCCCTTCCACTTTCCCACAATAACAGCACCAACAACAAAACAACAACAACCACGCCATTCCCTTCCACTTTCCCACAATAACAGCACCAACATCAACAATAACAGCAACAACCACGCCATTCCCTTCCACTTTCCCACAATAACAGCACCAACAACAATAACAACAGCAACAACCGCGCCATTCCCTTCCACTTTCCCACAATAACAGCACTAACAACAACAACAACAGCAACAACCAGGCCATTCCCTTACACTTTCCCACAATAACAGCACCAACATCAACAATAACAGCAACAACCACGCCATTCCCTTCCACTTTCCCACAATAACAGCACCAACAACAAAACAACAACAACCACGCCATTCCCTTCCACTTTCCCACAATAACAGCACCAACATCAACAATAACAGCAACAACCACGCCATTCCCTTCCACTTTCCCACAATAACAGCACCAACAACAACAACAACAGCAACAACCACGCCATTCCCTTCCACTTTCCCACAATAACAGCACCAACAACAATAACAACAGCAACAACCACGCCATTCCCTTCCACTTTCCCACAATAACAGCACCAACAACAACAACAGCAACAACCACGCCATTCCCTTCCACTTTCCCACAATAACAGCACCAACAACAATAACAACAGCAACAACCACGCCATTCCCTTCCACTTTCCCACAATAACAGCAACAACAACAACAACAGCAACAACCACGCCATTCCCTTCCACTTTCCCACAATAACAGCACCAACAACAATAACAACAGCAACAACCACGCCATTCCCTTCCACTTTCCCACAATAACAGCACCAACAACAAAAAAACAACAACAACCACGCCATTCCCTTACACTTTTCCCACAATAACAGCAACAACAACAATAACAACAACAACAACCACGCCATTCCCTTTCACTTTCCCACAATAACAGCAACAACAACAATAACAACAGCAACAACCACGCCATTCCCTTACACTTTTCCCACAATAACAGCAACAACAACAATAACAACAACAACAACCACGCCATTCCCTTCCACTTTCCCACAATAACAGCACCAACAACAATAACAACAGCAACAACCACGCCATTCCCTTACACTTTCCCACAATAACAGCAACAACAACAATAACAACAACAACAACCACGCCATTCCCTTACACTTTCCCACAATAACAGCACCAACAACAACAACAACAGCAACAACCACGCCATTCCCTTCCACTTTCTCACAATAACAGCAACAACAACAATAACAACAACAACAACCACGCCATTCCCTTCCACTTCCCCACAATAACAGCACCAACAACAAAACAACAGCAACAAGCAAGCCATTCCCTTCCACTTTCCCACAATAACAGCACCAACAACAACAACAACAGCAACAACCACGCCATTCCCTTCCACTTCCCCACAATAACAGCACCAACAACAAAACAACAACAACAACCACGCCATTCCCTTACACTTTCCCACAATAACAGCACCAACAACAACAACAACAGCAACAACCACGCCATTCCCTTCCACTTCCCCACAATAACAGCACCAACAACAAAACAACAACAACAACCACGCCATTCCCTTACACTTTTCCCACAATAACAGCACCAACAACAAAACAACAGCAACAAGCAAGCCATTCCCTTCCACTTTCCCACAATAACAGCACCAACAACAACAACAACAGCAACAACCACGCCATTCCCTTCCACTTCCCCACAATAACAGCACCAACAACAAAACAACAACAACAACCACGCCATTCCCTTACACTTTCCCACAATAACAGCACCAACAACAACAACAGCAACAACCACGCCATTCCCTTACACTTTTCCCACAATAACAGCAACAACAACAATAACAACAACAACAACCACGCCATTCCCTTCCACTTTCCCACAATAACAGCACCAACAACAATAACAACAACAACAACCACGCCATTCCCTTCCACTTTTCCCACAATAACAGCACCAACAACAATAACAACAGCAACAACCACGCCATTCCCTTCCACTTACCCACAATAACAGCACCAACAACAACAACAACAACAACAACCACGCCATTCCCTTACACTTTCCCACAATAACAGCACCAACAACAATAACAACAGCAACAACCACGCCATTCCCTTCCACTTTCCCACAATAACAGCACCAACAACAACAACAACAGCAACAACCACGCCATTCCCTTCCACTTTCCCACAATAACAGCACCAACAACAAAACAACAACAACAACCACACCATTCCCTTCCACTTTCCCACAATAACAGCACCAACAACAAAACAACAACAACCACGCCATTCCCTTCCACTTTCCCACAATAACAGCACCAACATCAACAACAACAGCAACAACCACGCCATTCCCTTCCACTTTCCCACAATAACAGCACCAACAACAATAACAACAGCAACAACCACGCCATTCCCTTCCACTTTTCCCACAATAACAGCACCAACAACAAAAAAACAACAACAACCACGCCATTCCCTTCCACTTTCCCACAATAACAGCACCAACAACAACAACAACAGCAACAACCACGCCATTCCCTTCCACTTTTCCACAATAACAGCACCAACAACAACAACAACAGCAACAACCACGCCATTCCCTTACACTTTCCCACAATAACAGCACCAACAACAATAACAACAGCAACAACCACGCCATTCCCTTCCACTTTCCCACAATAACAGCACCAACAACAACAACAGCAACAACCACGCCATTCCCTTACACTTTTCCCACAATAACAGCAACAACAACAATAACAACAACAACAACCACGCCATTCCCTTCCACTTTCCCACAATAACAGCACCAACAACAATAACAACAACAACAACCACGCCATTCCCTTACACTTTCCCACAATAACAGCAACAACAACAATAACAACAACAACAACCACGCCATTCCCTTACACTTTCCCACAATAACAGCACCAACAACAACAACAACAGCAACAACCACGCCATTCCCTTCCACTTTCCCACAATAACAGCACCAACAACAACAACAACAACAACAACAACCACGCCATTCCCTTACACATTTCCCACAATAACAGCACCAACAACAATAACAACAGCAACAACCACGCCATTCCCTTCCACTTTCCCACAATAACAGCACCAACAACAACAACAACAGCAACAACCACGCCATTCCCTTCCACTTTCCCACAATAACAGCACCAACAACAAAATAACAACAACAACCACGCCATTCCCTTCCACTTTTCCCACAATAACAGCACCAACAACAATAACAACAGCAACAACCACGCCATTCCCTTCCACTTTCCCACAATAACAGCACCAACAACAACAACAACAGCAACAACCACGCCATTCCCTTCCACTTTCCCACAATAACAGCACCAACAACAAAACAACAACAACAACCACACCATTCCCTTCCACTTTCCCACAATAACAGCACCAACAACAAAACAACAACAACCACGCCATTCCCTTCCACTTTCCCACAATAACAGCACCAACATCAACAACAACAGCAACAACCACGCCATTCCCTTCCACTTTCCCACAATAACAGCACCAACAACAATAACAACAGCAACAACCACGCCATTCCCTTCCACTTTCCCACAATAACAGCACCAACAACAACAACAACAGCAACAACCACGCCATTCCCTTCCACTTTCCCACAATAACAGCACCAACAACAATAACAACAGCAACAACCACGCCATTCCCTTCCACTTTCCCACAATAACAGCACCAACAACAACAACAACAGCAACAACCACGCCATTTCCTTCCACTTTCCCACAATAACAGCACCAACAACAATAACAACAGCAACAACCACGCCATTCCCTTCCACTTTCCCACAATAACAGCACCAACAACAACAGCAACAACCACGCCATTCCCTTCCACTTTTCCCACAATAACAGCACCAACAACAAAAAAACAACAACAACCACGCCATTCCCTTCCACTTTCCCACAATAACAGCACCAACAACAACAACAGCAACAACCACGCCATTCCCTTACACTTTTCCCACAATAACAGCAACAACAACAATAACAACAACAACAACCACGCCATTCCC
This sequence comes from Eledone cirrhosa, assembly GCA_964016885.1. Lineage (NCBI taxonomy): Eukaryota > Metazoa > Mollusca > Cephalopoda > Octopoda > Eledonidae > Eledone > Eledone cirrhosa. The sequence goes on from OZ024742.1 coordinate 178,205,353, forward strand.
TTCCACTTTCCCACAATAACAGCAACAACAACAATAACAACAACAACAACCACGCCATTCCCTTACACTTTCCCACAATAACAGCAACAACAACAATAACAACAACAACAACCACGCCATTCCCTTACACTTTCCCACAATAACAGCACCAACAACAACAACAACAGCAACAACCACGCCATTCCCTTCCACTTTCTCACAATAACAGCAACAACAACAATAACAACAACAACAACCACGCCATTCCCTTACACTTTTCCCACAATAACAGCACCAACAACAAAACAACAGCAACAAGCAAGCCATTCCCTTCCACTTTCCCACAATAACAGCACCAACAACAACAACAACAGCAACAACCACGCCATTCCCTTCCACTTCCCCACAATAACAGCACCAACAACAAAACAACAACAACAACCACGCCATTCCCTTACACTTTCCCACAATAACAGCACCAACAACAACAACAACAACAACCACGCCATTCCCTTACACTTTTCCCACAATAACAGCACCAACAACAATAACAACAGCAACAACCATGCCATTCCCTTACACTTTCCCACAATAACAGCACCAACAACAACAACAACAGCAACAACCACGCCATTCCCTTACACTTTTCCCACAATAACAGCACCAACAACAAAACAACAACAACAACCACGCCATTCCCTTCCACTTTCCCACAATAACAGCACCAACAACAAAACAACAGCAACAACCACGCCATTCCCTTCCACTTTCCCACAATAACAGCACCAACAACAAAACAACAACAACAACCACGCCATTCCCTTCCACTTTCCCACAATAACAGCAACAACAACAAAACAACAACAACAACCACGCCATTCCCTTCCACTTTCCCACAATAACAGCACCAACAACAACAACAACAGCAACAACCACGCCATTCCCTTACACTTTTCCCACAATAACAGCACCAACAACCACAACAACAGCAACAACCACGCCATTCCCTTCCACTTTCCCACAATAACAGCACCGACAACAAAATAACAGCAACAACCACGCCATTCCCTTCCACTTTCCCACAATAACAGCACCGACAACAACAACAACAACAACCACGCCATTCCCTTACACTTTTCCCCACAATAACAGCACCAACAACAACAACAACAGCAACAACCACGCCATTCCCTTCCACTTTCCCACAATAACAGCACCAACAACAAAACAACAACAACAACCACGCCATTCCCTTCCACTTTCCCACAATAACAGCACCAACAACAAAACAACAACAACAACCACGCCATTCCCTTCCACTTTTCCCACAATAACAGCACCAACAACAAAACAACAGCAACAACCACGCCATTCCCTTACACTTTTCCCACAATAACAGCACCAACAACAACAGCAACAACCACGCCATTCCCTTCCACTTTTCCCACAATAACAGCACCAACAACAAAAAAACAACAACAACCACGCCATTCCCTTCCACTTTCCCACAATAACAGCACCAACAACAACAACAGCAACAACCACGCCATTCCCTTACACTTTTCCCACAATAACAGCACCAACAACAATAACAACAGCAACAACCACGCCATTCCCTTCCATTTTCCCGCAATAACAGCACCAACAACAAAACAACAACAACAACCACGCCATTCCCTTACACTTTTCCCACAATAACAGCACCAACAACAACAACAGCAACAACCAGGCTATTCCCTTCCACTTTCCCACAATAACAGCACCAACAACAATAACAACAACAACAACCACGCCATTTCCTTCCACTTTCCCACAATAACAGCACCAACAACAACAACAACAACAACAACCACGCTATTCCCTTCCACTTTCCCACAATAACAACACCAACAACAACAAAACAACAACAACCACGCCATTCCCTTCCACTTTCCCACAATAACAGCACCAACAACAACAACAACAGCAACAACCACGCCATTCCCTTCCACTTTCCCACAATAACAGCACCAACAACCACAACAACAGCAACAACCACGCCATTCCCTTCCACTTTCCCACAATAACAGCACCAACAACAACAACAACAGCAACAACCACGCCATTCCCTTACACTTTTCCCCACAATAACAGCACCAACAACAAAAAAACAACAACAACCACGCCATTCCCTTACACTTTCCCACAATAACAGCACCAACAACAATAACAACAGCAACAACCACGCCATTCCCTTCCACTTTCCCACAATAACAGCACCAACAACAAAACAACAGCAACAACCACGCCATTCCCTTCCACTTTCCCACAATAACAGCACCAACAACAACAACAGCAACAACCACGCCATTCCCTTCCACTTTCCCACAATAACAGCACCAACAACAAAACAACAGCAACAACCACGCCATTCCCTTACACTTTTCCCACAATAACAGCACCAACAACAAAACAACAGCAACAACCACGCCATTCCCTTACACTTTTCCCCACAATAACAGCACCAACAACAAAACAACAGCAACAACCACGCCATTCCCTTACACTTTTCCCCACAATAACAGCATCAACAACAAAACAACAGCAACAACCACGACGACGAAGACTGTCTTTCCCTTCCTCTTCCTCGACTTTCCTCTTAAACTTAAAGCACAAACCAAACTAAACAGCCAAACTATAATATATATAACTGATCTCCGCCGCAGTTTCTTTCCGCCATAAAATAATAACTTTGTGGCTTTTGATTGATCTGTTGTGTCGACATTGATGGCCACATTCTGGCTATCTTTTCTTAGTGTCTAGCTACAAAATAACTGACTGTTTAATATGCTGGTACAACAACAGTAACAATAACAAAAGTAACAACAACAGTTGCAAAGACAGCAACAGCAATAAAAACAACAGCAACATCAGTAACAACAACAGTGGCCTATGTTGTACATGTAGGACAGCTGCGGCACAAGACTAAGGAGAAGCAATAATTAATGTCTGCCTGCGTGGCTATGTGGATGTGTGGTTGTGTGTGTGTGTTTGTGTATGAGTGTGGCTGTGTGAATGTGGCTGTGTGGCTAGTGTCTAGCTACAAAATAACTGACTGTTTAATATGCTGGTACAACAACAGTAACAATAACAAAAGTAACAACAACAGTAGCAACGACAGCAACAGCAATAATAACAACAACCGTAACAACAATAACAAACAATAACAACAGTAACAACAACAGTAACAACAGCAACAGTAACAACAACAACAACAACAACAGCAGTAACAATAACAGCAGTAACAATAACAGCAGTAGCAACAACAGTAACAACAGCAGTAACAATAACAGCAGTAACAATAACAGCAGTAGCAACAACAGTAACAACAGCAGTAACAATAACAGCAGTAGCAACAACAGTAACAACAGCAGTAACAATAACACCAGTAACAATAACAGCAGTAACAATAACAACAGTAACAATAACAGCAGTAACAATAACAGCAGTAGCAACAACAGTAACAACAACAACAGTAACAACAACAACAACAGCAGTAACAATAACAGTAACAACAACAACAGTAACAACAACAACAAGGACCACTACAACAACAACAACAGCAACAACAGCAGTAGCATCGACGGCAACAGCAACAAAAGTCTATTGCCATCTTCCTTTGAAAAGAAACAAGGAATATTCTTTGTAATGGTCTACAACAGTGGTTCTCAAACCCTTTTTTTGCCAATGGCACACCTTGGAACACATGAAAAAATAGCGGCACACCTGACTAAATATATATGAAAAATATTTGAATTTTACAACAAAAAAAACATGGCATGTCACAGACGGCATACAACCGTAGACACAGACTATTCATAGACATAGAGAATGACTCAAACTAAATAGAGAAACACACAGCTATGAACTTACTTTATTGCAGTGTTTCGAATTTCATCAGTTAAATAGCTGTCTTCTTTAGTGAGAAATTTATGCCGTTCAAAATTTCGTGGCACACTTTGGAAGATCTCGCGGCACACTGGTTGAGAATCACTCGTTTACAACAATGATGTGTGTGAGAGAGAGAGAGAGAGAGAGAGTCTGTGTGTGTGTGTGTGTGTGTGTGTGTGTGTGTGTGTGTGTGTGTGTGTGTGTGTGTGTGTGTGTGCGTCTGTATGTGTGTGTATGTGTGTGTATGTGTGTGTGTGTGTGTGTGCGCGTGAGAATGTGTGTTTGTGAGTGTATGTATGAATGTGTGAGTGTATGTGTGTGCATGTGTGTGTATGTGTGTGTGTAGTTAATTTATCTGTTAGTCATAACTTGACAAAAGTTGAGGCCAATTGTAACCAGATGAAGTACGTCTTCGTTGTACCAATATAGTGGGTTTTTTTGTTTTTGTTTTTTTATTCGCGGTTGTATAAATAACTGTTTCTACTTTAGGCACAAGGCCAGCAATTATCCAGTGCATTACTGGTACTTTATTTTATCGACCCCGTAAGGATGAAAGCAAAGTTAACCGCGGTTGTATAAATAACATTACAAATGTACAGTGACAACAAAGATAATACGTCATTAATGTGGATATAAGTTGTAACGATGAAAGAATGGTATTTAACTAATGTATTGGTACGCGATGGGGCCCGCCCACAGCCCCGGCGGACAGAATGGAGAAGGCGTTTCCCCGGAGGACGGCAAGGGAGACGCGCTGGAAAAGTCACTCCAACTCGCGGGGCTTACACCTGCGGCTGGCCAGCTCAGCGCCTATGGTGGTGAGTAAGGAGGTAGCTGTGGGGCCGAGGACACCAGAAGTTTCCACTGCCAGGGGAACGACCGCAAACCTGTCGGAGAGCGACCGGTATTTGAGGAGTTTGGCCCCCTCAGCCCGACGTGCAGCAGAACCTGGGTCAGTCGCAGACTGCACCAGGTTGCGGCTGCAGAAAGTGTCGGTGCAAGTGGCATCCCAGACGAGGGGTTTGCCACCGCGAAACGGGAAGATGGTCATGCCATCTGGCCTTTTGCCGTCCCCTCGATCCAGCCCCACCGGCTCGAGCTGGAAATGGAAGCCTGCAGCGTCCAAGCCATGCTTAATGACCTCGTTGAGAGCAGTATGGCGTGGAATGCGGCCGGCACTGTGGCGACAGGAAAGCGGGTGGAGGCCGAAAGAGTCCACGGTGGAACCGCAGCGACATTGGTGTGGCTGGCAGATCCGAAGGCCGAGGCTCAGGGAAACGCCGATTCGCAGGCTATGGTTGTCTAGCTGCGTGCCAGTGGAGAAGGAGGGCAGAGCATGGAGCCAGACACCACTGTGGGGTTTGGAGGCCGCACGAAAACAAGCAAGGCGGTGCTGGTCGAGCTGGCGTGTGAGCCTGTCTGAGGCCAGGCTGCACTGGATGGCATCCCAAGTGCGTTGGGAGGACTTGACGTCAACATGTGAAGGAGGAGAGACGTCTACTGGGCTAAGTCCCAGCCGGTCCCACGTGTCACAGGCGGCCTCACATTCTCTGAACACAGAAGGTTATGTTGTGTTTTGAAGAACCCTGCTGACGAGGACGCGGCACGAGGTTACCGACGAAAGATACGCCGGCAAAGCTAGTGAGATCGGGAATCGGAGGCCTAGGCCGCCATACCTGTCCGGTAAAGTGGCCTGTTGCCACCCTATGTCGTCAAACTTGACGTTGGATATCCTCTCGGCTGCTGCTTGGATACAAGTATCGAGGTCAGCGAGGAGAGATGTCTGGGTGTAGCATGGAGCGCTGCGGAGTGTATAGAGGAGCTTCGGCATGGCGAAGCAGTTCCTCAGCAGAAAGAGAGCTGGGTGGCCGTCAATTAAGCCCAGTCGGCTCGTGAGAGTCTGGAGCTGTTGAAGCCTAGACCTGATGGTGGAGCGGATGGCCGGAGGGTGGATCAGTGACCCGAGGATGAGGACATCCTCTTTGGGGGTCACCTGAACCTGGCGGAGAATGGACCGCATGTCCAAGACGGAGGCTGCAAAGCTCGCAGCATCGAGCCTGACGTTCACCACCTCCGACTTGGCCGAGTTGACCTGGAGGCCGATTCCCGCCAGGGCAGGAATCACCGATTGAAGTTCTTGGCAGACCGTCCGTACGGGACCTCCCAACGTAGCATCATCCAGATACCAAACGTTGAGAGGGGCCGTGATACTCCGGGCGATGTGGTCAATACCAAGGGCGAACAGGAGGGGTCCCAAAGTGTCGCCCTGTTGGACCCCAGTATCCGAGGGTATGACCGTATCAGCAGCTAGGAGCATGCTCGGGGCTCCATATGACAGGTAGGCCAGCGGGTAGGCAGAGGGGGCTCGGCTGAGGCAGGCCTCGATCAGATGATCCCGGCGTAAAGAGTTAAAGGCATTCCTCATGTCAAGCTTGACAATAAGGTATCTGGAGTCCCTGGATGCCGGTACCGATAGGCAGCTGCTGAAGAACTGCCTGATTGCATGAGAGGCTCCCTCACAGCCACCGAACACGCCGACCCCAGTTGCACCCGACTAAACTCCTCACCCAGATCGTGTGTGACGGACTTGCAGATCACCTTAGCAGCCAGTCTCCGGAAGACATTGCCCACAGCAATGGGGCGTATGCCACCCTCTTTCTTCCTGAGAGCGGTGAGGCTGGCCGAAAAAAAGAGGCCTCGGGCGTAAGGGTCGAGGGCACCATGAATGAGCCTATTGGTGAACGCCACAATTGCACTCAGAAGGCGGGGCCGGGCCTCAGCGGAGAGGGGGGATGTCAACTCCTTGGGGTGGCCTGGTCGGAGACCATCAACATCTCCGCAGCTGCTAGCTGGGAAGGACCTGATGGTGGACATGATATCTGCATCAGTAGCCACAAGGAGCAGGTGGGGGTCGGGTGGGGGTATGGGTCTGAGATCAGTGGGTGGTTCAGGGTGTTTGAGCCGCAGAGCAGCCAGGATCTCCTCGGTGGGTTGGAGGACAGTGTCCTCTGAGGCAACAACTCTGACTGCGGCCGAGACATCACCCATGATAAGCTTTGCGTTTACCCGGTCACGCAAACGCTTGGCGATGGCCTCGGGGGTGGAGGATAGGGGGTACCTGAGGGTGGGGTGTGTGGCGTCCCTGGGTATGCTTGGAATGGGCGCTCGCCCAAATGACGAGACATTGGCCTTGACGAAGGCTGCTGTTGGTCAGCGCCAGAGCTGGGGAGGTCGAGGGCAAGTGGGGCGAAATAGAACAACAGCTCCCAGTCACTGGCTCGATTGGAGTCCAGGGCGCTCTCAATCGAGGAAGCGAGGGCATCGGCTACCGGCACCCGTGTCGCTCCCGGGATCCTGAGTGGGATCTTCCAGAGCCGCCTGAGCCGAGCGATGTTGACCAGCGAGTCTCGGGCGTCAGGCAAGCTCGCTGTCCCATCTGGTGGTGTGCCAGACGGCCGTGGCTGGGAAGGCGTGGGGAAGAGGCAGCTCCTGCACCTCCACGCTGCGAGGGCATTGGAAGCTCGACGAGTCAAGCCAACGCAGGTGAGGTGGTGGAAGCAGCCGCACCCCAAACAGTTCCGGCCCCTCTTCAGTTTGTTAGTGGTGCCGCAAGTGCTGTAGGTGTCGATTTGGAGGGGTAGGGGATGGGCGTAATGTGGTAACTGCTTGTTGTGTAGTGTGTTTTGGGATAGCTTAGGTTTGATGTAGTTAGGTGTTGGGTAGAAGTGTGTGAAATATTATATATATATATATATATAACAAAGAGGGTGTGGTAAGATACCAGGTGGACCATAACGCAACAGAGTACTCAATACTTAGGGTAGTATAGTAAGTATAGTAGGTAATGGGAAAAGAGTCAGGACCCCGACTTCGACTGCAAACCATCCATGAGGCTTATAAACCCGACCAAGTCGGATATAGGGAAGATCAGTAAAAGGATTAGGGATCGCGTTATACCCAAAATAAAGCAAAATGTGAGGCTAAGCCTTTGGATTAGCACCCAGGAAGTCATCTCTTGGATTAAGAATATTATCGAGGAGGATAAAAGGATACCACTTTGGGGTCATGTCTCTTTTTCTATATATATAGAGAGAGAGAGATGTGTCTGTGTGTGTGTGCGCGCGCGTATGTGTGTGTAAGTGTGTGTGTATACTCATTTGTTGTCCCCTATCTTTACGTTATTGTTTTGTCTCTCATATGTATCTCTCCGGCAGTTAGACATAGACCGTCGTGCAACATAGACTCAGTATTATGCAATGAACCCCCTTATACGCGAAATTGCATTGCCTAGGAGATGGCTGAAGAGGAAGTTGGATGCTTTTGTTTATTTTTCCAGATATTGCAATATAACGATGGGTGAGCAACAATCAAAGTATCCCGGAAAAAATTAACTCAGATACAGCATAGATTATATTTGCCTCGTCGCTCTAGGGTTTGCAAAAAAAAAGTAGCAGAAATATGTTGGGACTCTGTCAGTTTCCGGCGACGTGTATTCTAGTTGTTCGAACAACGGAACAGCTTGTAAGTGATTGAGTATTCCACAGGCTTCTGTACATAATTTTCGAGGAGAATCTGCGTGACAGCGTGTTACATAGCTGGTCATTTGAAATTGAGGAATAATTTAAATTTACCAGATTAGTTGACCGGACAATGGCGAGATAAAGCGTTTTGCTGGTGGTCTTACAAATGCGAGCCGATCACCATAACCACTGAACCACACGCTTTCCCATTCTGTAGTAGACATAACTAATTATTATCTTCACTACAAAAGCTTGTCATGTGTGAAATGAAAGGAAATTACTGTTTTATGTCATTTAATGATGATTTCTGATTTAGGCTCAAGTCCAACAATTTTGGCGAAGAGGAAAGTCAATTAAATAGACCCCAGTGTATTACTGGTGCTATATTTTATCGACCCTGTGTGTGTATGTGTGTGTGTGTATATATATATATATACATATATATATATATATATATATATATATATATATATATATATATATATACACACACATCTGTACTATTGTGTACTATTTACTTGTAGTAGTAAGTACTAACTCTTGCGTGCGAAAGAGGTCAGGTTTGACGTAGCATATCCTTCGGAGAATCAGATCACAAGCTGAGTTGGGTGGTGAGGTCCCGTGTTCGGAAACGTGGGGTGCCTGGTTGCACACAGGGTAGTACTCTGTGGACGTACATCGCTTCGCTAATTCGGAGCACCTTTACATAGGAACTCACATCGACGAGCATCAAGGACAGATGGTATAACCACCCCATTCCTTTAATACCAGGCACCCCACGTTTCTGTGATTCAACCTGCATACTGAGGTGTCGGTAAACAACCAACACATACGCAAAATTATATATATATATATATGCATACACACACACACACAAACATACACATACATTATATATATATATATTAAAATAACAGATTTAAGTTTAAGTAAAGAATCGCTGCTTTCACCCTTCACGGGATCTTCTGAAGCTCAGAGTTTCAGAAGATCCCGTTAATAAATATTTGCTCTGTGGTTTTATATATATATTTTTTAATATATATTATTCTTATCGAGCCCTCTTCGGATTTTAGTCTTCACATTTATTATTATTACTTTATATATATATATATATATATATATATATATATATATATATATATATATATATATATTGTAGTTAAAACAAAAAACAAAAAACAAAGCGAAGAGGCAGTACAAAGTGTTAATATTAGGTGCACGCTTGAGAGTACGAAGTTTTGGGCATAAGCCCTTCATCGGAAGAAAAGTGGGCAGGAAAAGAGTTCCGAGGGTGTGAGGGGAGTGGTGGAAAGACATTAAAAGGGGGTAAAAGGGGAGGAAAAAAATTGTTTAGAAGGTAAAAAAAATTTAAATGAAACAAATGGTGAAAGAGTCTGAGGTGTGTAGGGGTTCGGGTGGGTGGATGGAGGGGGGGAGACAGGGGGGTCCGAGTGGCGAGGGCGGAATATAGTATGTGTGTATGTGTGTAGGTGTACGTGTGTGTGTGTGTGTGTGTGTGTGTGTGTGTGTGTGTGTGGATGTGAATGTGAGAGTTTGGGGAAGAACGAGGTTCCATGTTCGGGTAATAGGGAAACCAGTGAGGTGGGGTGTAATTCAGTGTGTGTGTGCGTGTGGATGGAGAAGGGTCAGAGGGGGGAATTCGGAAGCTGAGTGTGTGTATGTGAGGATACGCACGTGTGTGTGTGTTTGATTTTGTGTGGTGTGCATGTATGGTTGTGTGGAGCAAAAATAGTGTAAATGGATGTCTTTCCGCGGAGTCTGGGAACGGATGTTGAGAATTCCTAGTATAGCAGGGTGGATGCCTGGAGCGCTGGACCGGTGGTGTAGAATCTGTGGTGTGGAATGTGTGTATGTGTGTGCGAAGGTGCGGTGGACAGGGTAGGGGATGGGTATGTGTGAAAGGTTGAGTGAGAGGTTGGCGGTGTGGAGTGTATATTAGTGGAGGTGTTAGTGGGATGTGTGTGGAGGGGGGGAGTACGGGGAGAGAGAAGGTGCTGGGGGCAGTGTGAGGGAATGTAATGTACTGGTGTGTGTGTGCGTGTTTGGATATGTGTGTGGTAGATGGGTGTTAGTATTACTGGTGTTGGTGGTGGGGATTTTATATATATATATACATATATATATATATATTTGGTTTGCGACAACAACATGACGGTAACATAGACAACATAGAAATCACCCAGCAGGTAGACAAATCAGAGAGGCAAGCGAAATAGAGCTTAGAAAACCTAAGCTAAACAGAAAAAATTGAATGGAATAACAACACCCAAACAAACAATACTAACTTAAGAGAAGTATAAATAAATAAATATATACACAAGCAAAATAACAACAAACACATATAAACACACTAATAAACTAAGATAGAATGCAATAACCAAAACACACTCACCCAAACGCGAACACACACACCAAACACTATATACACACGCAAACGCATGCGCAGAGAAGAAGACAAAATAAATAAATAAATAAATAAACAGATAAAATAAAAATGGTGTAGACATACAATACAACAGAAGGAAACATAATAGTACCACTGATGATGTTGCAGATGTGCAGCGAAAGAACTTTGTTAGACTGTATATATATATATTTATATCTGTATTTTTGACCGTTGGTCAATCAATGATAAGCATTGATTGCCGAATAAATTAACTATGGAGATATAAAAGATACAGAAGCGAAAACCAACCAAACAATGAGTGTGTTCTGTTATTATTTCTGGCAATATTATTACATCAATATGACCCTCTCCAAGTATAACAATATATATATATATATATATATATATATATATATTAGTAAAAGGAAAAGAAAATGCTGACAAATTTTTCCCAGTGAAAAATAGTTTAATTAAGAATAAGTATAAATTAGTAATAAGTATTGGTTAGTATTCAGTTTTAGTTTTAGGTTTTTACCGGTTGCGCATTTCTAATGCTTTTCAAAAATAATTTTGAGATAGATCGCCCGTGATGTTTGCTCTAATCAGATCAGTTTTTAAAATTCTACCTGTTTTATGTGAAAAAAGAAGCTCCAGGGGTATTAAGATTTGGTTGGTTGTTGAATGTCACGTGAATGAGTACTGAAAATTTCGCGCCAATTCGTGTTGCAAAAATTCTTGTAGTCAAAACAATTTTGATTGGTCGGTAGAGGTCACGTGAATGTTAAAGATTGATTTTGCGCCAAATGTAGGTTTGTCGAAGAGTGTCTTTTTTCGCCTCATTGAGAAGTCACTGAAAAATAAGTATTTTAAGACAAATATGTGTGTGTGTGTAGTAAAGAGGTTCATTGTTGTGATAATGGTCAGTAGGGATGTGTGTGTGAATTGCAGTCATGTTGAAAAGTCAACAGTTCAGGTGTCTATTAAGACAAATGTGTGTGTGTGTGTAGCAGAGTGGTTCGTGGTAGAGGGATTCGGTCAGTAGGAATGTGTCTGTACGTGTGTGGGGGATATTTTAACATGTTGAAAGATATTTTTCAGCTCTTGTCTTATACGGAGAAGTGTGTGTGTGTGTGTGTGCGTGTGTGTGTGTGTGTGTGTGTGTGTGTGTGTGTGTGTGTGTGTGTGTGTGTGTGTGTGTGTGTGTGTGTGTGTGTTTGTATGTTAGTGTACGCGTGTGTATGTGTGTGTGTGCATATGTGTGTGTATATATATATGTGTGTGTGTGTGTGTGTGTGTGTGTGTGTGTGTGTGTATGTGTGTGTGTGTGGACCAGTATTTTTGTGATACTGGTAAAAATGGTGTACATTATTCGATATTTTCAGTAATTTGCAAAAACGATTCTCTCAAAAGAACATCAAAAACATCAATAATAAAAGAGGTGAAATGATATATAGTATTGTCATAACACCAAGGTGTGTGTGAGTGTCCAGATTGTACGTACTGCAAGGGGAATCCATTAGGCCCTGCCGTATGGGAATACTTGTGTACAAATATGTATGTGCCCATCAGTGTGTAATGCATGTGTGCGTATATGTATGTGTGTGTGTCGGCACGTTTATATCTATAGACATCAAAAGGTATGCAAATTTGTGTATATTTGTGTTGCACCATAGAACATGTGTGTTTACGTATGTCATTGTGTTTATATGTGGATAGAAATGTATGTAGGATGTATGCTGATGTAGGTATGTATGTTGACGTGTGTATGTTGTGGGTTCGTCTTAGGGAGAAGTGTTTAGACGGGTTTCGTATTTGTTAATAAAGTGAGATTCCTTGCTGATGCGCTGGGTGTGGGTGGCATTATCTTTAAATTTGTAGAGGGGAAAGATTCTAAAGTTGGAATGATTTGGGGCGGCACAGGTATCAATGTGTTCACTCAGTGGTATTTTTCTGTATTCCCGTATTTTAATTTGGGATCTATGGACAGTCATGCGTTGGCGGAGGCTGTTTTTAGTCTGGCCTATGTATTGTTCTCGACAACCTGAGGAAGTTAATACATATATTAGATTTTCTGATGCGCATGTGAAATTGTGTTTTACTATAAAACGTTGTCCTTCTTTGAAATAGAATTCCGAACCCTCTATTAGGTTGATGCATATGCCACAGTTGGGTCTATCGCATTTTTTTACTGTGGGTTTCGTTGTTGTGGTTGGCAGTACTTTGGCATGTGTTAGGATGTTTTTCATTGACTTAGATTGTCTTTTGTTCTTTATGATATCGTGTGTTCGATGGATTTGGTTCATTCTATGGCCCTTTTTTAATATATATATAGTGAAAGAGTGAAGAATAACATGGTCAAAAGTTCAAAAAGAGTGTTATCTACAGTATTAACAATTGTTTTATTCTGATGATTTTGTTCAGCATACATTGTATTTAAAATTGAGTGACACAACTTCAAGTGATTAGCAATTTTTAGATAACTTAATCAATGAAACAATTGTTAATACTGTAAATAAGACCCTTTTTGTATTTTTGACCATGTTATTCTTCACTCTTTCACTATTATTACTCCAAGATAAACTTACATAGGAATTCCCGAGAACTCATAAACTCGCCACCTAAGGAGACCTCTTGTGGAGTCAAACAACGCCGTACGCTAAAACTATCCACAATACGGAGTATTCACAACCTCTAACTGGATTACCTATAACGATAATTTGTTATCCTATATATATATATATATATATATATATATATATATATATATATATATATATATATACCAATAACTGTCTCTATTTTTATACGCCTATCAATAATACCAAACATCAATAAAGTCTCCTTCTTAATATGTTGTTTTTTTTCTTTTATTCTTTTATTTTATATTTTATTTTTATTTTTGTTTCTTCGTTGGTTTCTGAGTTTCTTTGCCTTTTTATATATTTCTTTATTTACTTAGTTTGTGTCTATGTGTGTATGTATATATATATATATATGTGTGTACGTGTGTGCGTGCGTGTGTGTCAGTGTGTGTGTGTCAGTGTGTGTGTGACTCTGTGTGTGTATATATATATATATATATGTGTGAGTATATATATATATATATATATAAACACACACACACACACACACATATATATATATATATATATGCATCTTGTATTTTGTCGTGTTTCTCCTGCAGGAATGCAGCAATATCTGTAGAATTGTCTAATTGAAGATAATCATTTTGTCTGGCCATTTTCTAAACCAATTACCTACCTCTTCTTTTTAGCTCTGATTTGTTCTTTTCAGAGATTTTAATGTCACAGGATATAATTAAAAACTGTATCACTACTATATATTACAAAGATAGAAAGCCAACTTGTTATATAGACGCTATAATTAAAGAGAAGAGGCTTGTTGTTGAGAAAATATAGAGAAAAGACAAGAGCCGTTAAATAAGTATTTTGTGAGAGTGTCATGTTTTCCTTTTTGCGCGTTTTCTTATGTTTCAGTCATGTCTTAAATATACTCACGTGATTTTCGCCTCTCAAATTTCTGGTTCTGGGTTCAGTCAAAGGTTGACCAATGCCTTTTATGTGGAATTTGGTAGGTTGAAACTGAAGAATTCTGTTCAATATATATATATATACATGTATAGATATATATAGAGAGAGAGAGAATTAATACATCTACCAACATATGCGTACAGATGTACACTAATACTAGTAAATATATAAGTTATGTCAAAGTACCTAGGTGGTTCAATTCAGGGGGATGCAGAACAATTATATGAAAGGCGTAAAATAAGAAAATTTTAAAAATTAAAAATTAACTTACTTACTAAAATTTTCACTCCAACTAATTAGTTTCTGTAATGGGATAAATATAGTTACACAATGTAACTATCGAGATGATAGTAATGAATAGATGACGTAATGAATTCTCGATAGTTACATTGTGTAACTATATTTATCCCATTACAGAAACTAATTAGTTGGAGTGAAAATTTTAGTAAGTAAGTTAATTTTTAATTTTTAAAATTTTCTTATTTTACGCCTTTCATATATATATATATATATATATATATATATATATATATATATATATATATATATATATTAAAATAACAGATTAAAGTTTAAGCAAACAATAGCTGCTTTCACCCTTAACGGGATCTTCTGAAACAATATATATTTTTATATATATATTATCCTTATTGAGCCCTCTTCGGATTTTAGTCTTCACATTTATTATTATTGCTATAAATATATATCTGTGTGTGTGTGTGTGTGTGTGTGTGTGTGTGTGTGTGTGTGTGTGTGTGTGTGTGTGTGTATGTGTGCGTGCGTGCGTGTGTGCGTGCGTGTGTGTGTGTGTGTCTCTGTGTGTGTGTGTGTGTGTGTGTGTGTGTGTGTGTGTGTGTGTGTGTGTGTGTGTGTGTGTGTGTGTGTGTGTGTGTGCGCGCGCGTGTGTGTGTGTGTGTATAACTGAAAAGTCCGTTTGTTTTTGGCCGTGCAAAGCAATTGGGTTAGATGGGCAAGGTAATAATAATAAGACAATTGTGAGAGAAACCAAATAAAGGAGACTCATATAAAAAAAAAAAATCGGAAAAGACTGACACATGGACAGTCCCTGCTCATCGGCTATCTTCTAGTAGTCTCCATAGTTTCGGAACCTTTAAAGATTTCTTCCCTGTGCATTAATAGTTTCTAAAAGAAAGAGATTAATTCGATATATATATGTGTGTGTGTGTCTGTATATATATATATATATATATATATATATATATATATATATATATATATATATATATATATATATATATATATATATATATATATATGCGTGTGTGATTGTACACACCTGACCATTTCGGCAGAGCTACCAATGAATAACCATTGTTAGCTTAAATGAACCTTAAAAATTAGGAGTGCCCCCCACTCCCAGTGTGAACCTGTCTACAGACACTTAGCTAGAATTGTTTCTGCCTTTGTTACGCTAAATATAGTTTTTAAAGAATGCCCTTTTCTTTAAATTCTTTACATCCATCAACCAATGACCTCCACTCATCCCAATCACCACCCTCTCCTACCACCAGAAAAGATATAAATCCCACCATATTACTTGGATGGACATTCAGCTTCCTGGTGATTTCTCCCGAATGAAACAGTTCTAGTCCTGTAGAAGCCATTTCTATATTAAATATGTATATATATATATATATATATATATATATATATATATATATATATATATATATATATATATATATATATATATATATACTTATATACATACATACTTCTATGTATATGTGAGTGTGTTTGTCTGCCTGCGTCTATGTTTACGTTCGTCTGTCTGTGTTTATGTTCCTAAATTAGCAGTTGAAGAAAAAGAATCGATAAAACAAGAATTGCTGCCAATGTTGTTACATTGTGTGGGCGCAGGCATGGCTGAGTGGCTAAAGGTTTACTTGGCAAGCAATCACGAAGTCTCAGTTTCGATCCAACAGCGTGGCATCTTGGGAAACTGTCGTTACTACGGCCAGAAGTCGATACAAACTTTGTAAGAGAAATTGGGTACACTAAAACTCTTCTGAAGCCTGTCTAATTCAGTGCCCAGCATTGTCACATATTCTTTCACGCCGATTCGACTTGAGAATTATATTAAGGGTACCCGTATCTGTCGAATCCTTCACTAATTACCCGTTAATTCATTAGATTTGCGTTCAGTTTATTAAACAAGTGATTGCTTATCATCGATACTGACGGTGAATTTACCATCATTTTATAGAAAACGTAAAGAAAATAGTATTTTAAAAGAGCATTTGGCTTGTTTCATGTCCACGCACGCATATATGATATTATTTCCACTGAAGACAAAAGACTATTCGGTAAAACATAAATTTGGTGGTTTATTAATGTCGCGATAGCAAACATGACATCGGCTATTATGAAATAAATATCTTTCATTTTTTTCAACTCTTATTTTGTATCAATATTTTCTTCCAGCTGTTTTGTAACCAACGATGTTTCCCCTAACAACAATGCATATAACAACAACTTTTATTTTCTTCATTTAACCCTTTTCTGACCGTATATCTAATTAATTATCTAATTAATTAATTAATTAAGAAATTTGAAGGATGTGATCCAGTTGTTCGATCACGAAAGTGATCGATCATTTGATTATCATACTAGTGAATGAAATTTACTCAGACGTCTGTTCATTTAACGTAATTCAATGTGTCGTTGTGTGTGACAAAGCTGACATTTTGAATTACAGGTAATCTATCTGACAGACAGACTTAAACACACTTACCGTCTACCTAATTTCACTCGCACTGTTTGTGTCAACTCGGGGCTACTGTAAAGTACACTTGTCCAAGGTGTCATGCAGGGGAATCGAATCTGGAAATACATGATTGTGAAATGAAACTCTTAATCGATCGGTTATACTACTACCAAACAACATTAGTTAGTAGCATGCTAGTATCTGCGATCAGTAGTTACATAACTCCGTCTAGTTGAGTTGGGCTGCACTGCACTGCATTACCTGTGCTAACCCCAGCTATCTCTACGACTTAAAATGATATTATGTCGATTTTGTATCCTCCGTCAACTTCGACGATGAGCATACACACATATATATATGTCAATGACTAGGAGTAAGAGGCTCAGTGACGGCAAGAGCCCCTGACGAACTACGGTCTTTACCTGGAGACTCTCTGACAGTTGGCCGGCATGGGATATCTTGCAACTCATGTCTTGGTAAGTGCACCAAATGAGGGAGATAATCTTCCTAGGCACGCTGTGGTGTATCATCAGCTCCCACAGTGTCTCTCTGGCCACACTGTCGAATGCTTTCTCTTTGTCTATGAAGTTGATGTAGAGTGGAGGAATTCCACTCAAGTGACTGCTCCACAATGATGTGTAGGTTGGTGATCTGATCAACAGACGATCTGTTCCTGCGGAATCCCGCCTGCTAATCCAGGGGCTTGTAGTCGACTGCTTTCCTTATCCTGTCGAGTAGTACTTGCCGAGCACTGATAGGAACACGATTCCTCGGTAGTTGCTGCAGTTCCTGAGATCACCTTTCTTCGGCAGTTTGATGATGATCTTTTCCTTACTCGGAGTCGGGACATCTTCCTTCTCCCAGTTCTTACTGAAGATGCTGTGTAGCATGTTGACAGCTTTGTGTCTGCTTTGATGGTTTCTGCTCGAATTACATCCGGGCCTGCAGCGTTACTATTTTTCTGTGTCAGGATGACTTTCTTGATCTCTACTTTTGAGGGTTTGTCACAGTTGATGGGTAGTTGAGTCTATGCTGGTGTGATATCTGGTGGTACTTTAGGGGTGGGGTCTGCAGCTCCCTGAAGTGCTCTGCCCATCGTTTCAGTTGTTCCTCGGTTGTTGTCAATGGGTTCCCATCTTCTCCTTCACTAGCTTCTCTGTCCACTGGAATTTGCCTGTTAGCTTTTTGGTCACTTGACACAGGTCTTTAATGTTCCCCTGTCCTGCTGCTTTCTCTGTTTGACTGGCCAGGTTGTCGATGTCATCATCATCATCATTCTTCGACTACTGTCGAGATGATGGATCTCACTCTCATGCCCCAGAATTCCCTGTCCCCCATATAGTGTGGTTCCCTGAGGAACAGGAACCCTGGTGCAGTCAGTTGCGAAATCCATCATCTTTTCGAATAGCTAATAATGTGTGTGGGCGCCACTACTACAGTCTCTCTTGTCCTTCTTGATGTTTCACTTCACTTCCGTGTCAGCCACTGTGTACTCTTCCTGTGCTCTTGCCTTGGCTACCTTTGTTCGGCTCATATTCAGGATGGCTTTCTTCTCTGTCCTTGCTTCCAATTTCTGGGTGGTGTCTGCAGAGATCCATTCCTTGTCCTGGGTTTTCTTCTTTCCAGAAACCTCTTCGCATGTGTCGTGCCAGAGTTTCTTGGTGTGTTGCCACTGTGTTTCAATGTCTGTCCCACTGTCTTCTATCAGATCTAATAGAGGCTGGTACCTCTTTGTCAGGCTTATTCGGAAAGCTGCCTGTGTGTCATTATTCTTGAGCAGTGGATTGGCAGTATCGGTAGA
>OZ024742.1:178231768-178236768 GCA_964016885.1 Eledone cirrhosa
ATTAATAATACTATTATCATTTCTTGTAATAGTTAGAAGAATATTCATTGGTGGTTAAATAATATACATAGAAAGGTGTGTGATAAGCAGGAAACGAAGCGAAATTAGTTCTGAGGCCGCGGTAAGATTTTCCCGTTATAACGATTTTCTGGTTATAACGATATAATCGTGTATACAGATAACCCTCACGAAATCGGCAAAAGTTATAACAACATTATCTCCCACATATGACTCTTCTTAGACCCAATGTGCACAATAAAATTGCACAAACTCAATCGTTCTCTTCAGTATAAGACAAAGAAAATAATTTGTAATTGCAGCGACAATCACATACCCAATGAAAATAGAATAGAGTACACGCAAATTATGAGAACATAAAGCATATAGGAAATAGTAGCATTAACAGTACAAACTCTAATGACTGTGAGCACATAACTTATCGGCCTGAGCACATAACAATCGGCGTGAAAATAATAAAAAGTGTAATAGAGCAAACACCCACTAACCAACGTATACATCCGAAGTTGGCCTGATTCCAATCATAAATCTAAAGTTTTTGTAGATAATGATAGACTTAAGCATAACACTTTTAACGATAGCCAGTTTAACCTTAAACTAGGTTACCCACCGCCGGAAATCCGTAAATAAACACGGAGGAAATCCACTACATGGTTTAATCCACCACTTAATAAACATGTAGCCTCTAATATGCCTAAACTTTTTTTAATATCCTAGCAAAAAACTTCCCTCTAACTCATCGTTAATATACAATACTTAATAAAAAATACTGTAAAAATATCTTTCTCTATTACCTCTAATCTAGCTAACTACTTAAGGTCTAGCAATAATGAGGAAATAAAAAGATATCTGATCTGTCAAATGGTAGTTCTAACCTAGGTAATCTAGAAGTAAGAGGTAACCCCAATAGCAATAATCGTAACTTCCACGCATCGTTCCATCGTCAAGATTCTAACCTTAATAGTAACCTAATATCCGACAGAAACTAACTATAGAAACCCTTCCACCTGCCCTCATAACTCCAAATTTAGTTTACCAATGCACTATATTTACGCATACTAATAACAATGTATATATAGAGGCTACCTCAAATAACTTTAAATGTAGATTTATCCACTGTCACTCTTTTAGCAAGAAAGAACTCAGAAGCTCAACCTCATTAACCCAGTATTTATGGGACCTCAAATAAACCAATACAGAATACTCCATTAATTGGAAAATCCTGAAGGTTGCCCACTCATACCAGCCTGGAAACCAGAGGTGTAGTTTATACCTCACACATCATTTTAAAGACCAATCTCATTATCTTGAACAGAAAATCAGAGATTCTTTCCACCTGCCCATTTAAAAATTCCCAATCTTACTACTATTGGAAATTTTAAATCACCATTACTAACTGAACTTTAACCGTGTAATAATTTAACAACCCCTACTAAGTTCTCTCTTTCGCTGCATCTTCTTATTTCGATCGCTTCGCTTGTCTTCGCAGTATTCTGGACCGGAAGTAATGTAACGAAATTGCCACGTTTAAATCTGCGGGCATGAAACGTAGACTAAAGTAGCTACAACATCGACGGAAATTCCCACACACCTCATTTTCTCTCTCTCTCTCTCTCTCTCTCTCTCTCTCTCTCTCTCTCTCTCTCTCTCTCTCTCTCTCTCTCTCTCTCCCTCCCTCTCTCTCTCTCTCTCTCTCTCTCTCTCTCTCTCTCTCTCTCTCTCTCTCTCTCTCTCTCCGCAGTCGTCGTTGCAGCACACGCCAAATCATGGCATGGCACCCAGGTTAGAAAATCTGCCCGACATGAAGGTGATCTCTTTTATCAAGCCACGTCCAAGGTAGTGTTGTTGGTGATGGTGTCTTGTTTTAGGTGAATAGTTGTAGTTGTAGTGGTGACTGTGGTAGATTTGGTAATGTTTATAGTGCTATTCGTTATGATGGTGATTTTGTTGTTGATGATGGGAGTTGTAATAGTTGTGGTAGTGTTGGTGTTGGCGGAAGTGGTAGTGATGTTAATTGTTGTAGTGGTGCTGCTGCTGCTGCTACTACTACTCCTTTTGACGGGAGTAATGGAGTGGTTGATGATGATGTTGATGGTGTATGAGGGTTTGTATTTGTAGTATTGAAGGTAATTATGGTTTATTGGTGTTGATGTTGGTGGTGTTGATGTTGATAGTGGTGCTGATGGTGAAGATAACGGTAATGGTGGTAGTGTATGTGGTGCTGGTGCTGATGAAGCTGGTGGTGTTGGGGTGACGATAATGGCGGTTGAGATGGATGCGTGATAATGATGATGGAAGGATGTGTGTTAATGTTACTACAACTACGACCACCGCAATCACATAACCAACACCAACACCAGTATCAACACTGCTAGAGGAGATAGACTAACAGAGACAGGAAGTTGAACGGAAATTTCTTTCTTTAATCAAACATGTTTTACATCAATAAACACCGCAGCTGACATTACTGCGTTACGGCGAGGCTGTCATTATTGTGCCAATTAAATTGCTTCTTGTCAAAGCTAGGTTGCTTTAGCAGTGCCACCTATGCAATCCTAACAGGCACAAATGGGCATTAAAATAAAGATGAAGGTTAAAATTCATTTTAGATATTCTTTCTACAAAATTCTATAAAATTATTTAAATTTCATTATTATCATTATTTTTTTATTATCATTATTATTATTATTTTTATTATGATTCATTTTCGTAAATCTCAGACTCTTCGATGTTAATCGATTTAGTTATTTCAGTAAGGGAGCAATCATCAAGTTGACAAAAGTCCATCACTGCATCTATCTTTCTTGTGCCTTACATAGACACGACTTTCCATAAAATCCTTGCTATACGAAAATGTGCTGTCTTCTGCACGACCTATAACCTTACATCAATTCTGATTCTATTAAAAACAGTCCCCAAAACTGTCCGATATGCATCCCAATGATCCGATCACAACTGGATTCACTAAAACCTTCTTCATTCCTCCACTATTTTCGAAACTCCTCTTTCAGTGGCTCACACTTCTCCATCTTTTTATGCTCTTAATCTAGTAGAGTGTGGTGTAAGTGTCGTGCAGTATATTATAGTGTATTATGGTATGGTGTAGTGTGTTGTAATGTGGTGTAGTGTGGTGTAATGTGATGTAGTATGCTGTGGTACGATGTGATGTGTCGTTGTTTGTAGTATAGTGTTGTGTGCCGGTGTGTGATGTGGTGTGGTGGAGTGCTGTGTGGTATGGTACAGTGTTTGTAATGGAATATTGTGTAATATGGTAGTTTGGTGTTGTGTGGCGCAGTGTGATGTAGTGAGATGTAGTGTAGTATGGTATAGTGTAGTGTAGTGCGGTATAGTCTGGAGCAGTGCAGTGTGGTATAGTATGGTGTAGTGCAGTATGGTATAGTGTGGTGTAGTGTAGTATGGTATAGTGTGGTGTAGTGTAGTATGGTGTGGTATGCTGTGATGTACTGTGGCGCAGTATGGTATAGTATGGTGTAGTGTGGTGTAGTGTGATATAGTGTGGTGTACTATTGTATAGTGTGATATAGTGTTATGTAGTAGGGTATAGTTTGGTGTAGTTGGGTGTAGAGTAGTGAAGTGTGGTGTAGTGTGGTGCAGTGTAGTGTAATGTATTGTGGTGTAGTAGAGTTTAGTTTAGTGTAGTGGGGTGTAGTCTGGTTTGGTGTAGTATACTAATGTATAGTATAGTATAGTGTAGTGTGATATACTGTGGTATACTGTGGCATAGTGTAGTGTAATGTAGTGTCGTATAGTGTAGTATGGTATAGTATTGTGTAACGTATTGTAGTGTGGTTTGGTATAGTGTGGTGTAGTGTGGTATAGTATAGTGAGACGAGGTGTAGTGTGATGTAGTGTAGTGTGATGTAGTGGGGTGTAGTTAAGTGTAGTGTGGTATAGTTTGGTATAGTTTGGTGTAGTATGATGTAGTTTGTAGTGTGGTGTAGTGCAGTGAGCTCTAATGTAGTGTGGTATTGTGTAGTGTAGCGTGGTGTGGTGTAGTGTGGTGTACTGTAGTAGAGTGTAGTGTGATGTAGTGCAGTGTGGTGTAGTGTAGCTTAGTGCGGTTTGGCACAGCGTGGTGTAGTGTAGCGTGACGTAGTATAATGTGATGTAATATGGTGTAGTGTGGCGTGGTATAGTGTACTGTAGTGTGGCATGGTATAGTGTAGTATAACATGGTATAGTATGGTGAGGTGTGGTGTAGTGTGATGCAATGTGGTATGGTGTAGTGCAGTGTGGTAAGGTGAAATGTGGTGTAGTGTGATGCAGTGTGGTGTAGTGCAGTGTGGTGTAATGTGGAATAGTGTGGTGGTGTATAGTGTGGTGTAGTGTAGTTTGGTGTAGTGTGGTGTAGTGTGGTGTAGTATGGTATAGTTTGGTGTACTGTGGTGTAGTGTGATGTAGTGTGGTGTGGTCAGGTATTGAGTCGTGTCGTGTCTTATAGTGTGGTGTGGTGTAGTGTAATGTGGTGTGGTGTACTGTAGTATGGTGTAGTGTGATATAGTATAGTATAGTATAGTATAGTATAGTATAGTATAGTATAGTATAGTATAGTATAGTATAGTATAGTATAGTATAGTGTGATATGCTGTAGTGTAGTGTACTGTACTGTAGTATGGTGTACTGTGATATAGTATAGTGTGGTATTCTGTAGTGTGGTGTACTGTAGTGTGGTGTACTGTAATGTGGGGTAATGTACTGTAGCATGGTTTAGTGTGATATAGTATAGTGTGGTGTACTGTGATGTAGTGTGATATAGTATAGTGTGGCATGCTGTAGTGTGGTGTACTGTTGTGTGGTGTACTGTAGTGTGGTGTAGTGTGATATAGTATAGTGTGGTAAGCTATAGTGTGGTGTACTGTAGTGTGGTGTAGTGTGATATCGTATAGTGTGGTAAGCTGTAGTGTGGTGTACTGTAGTGTGGTGTACTGTGATGTAGTGTGGTGTAATGTATTATAGTATGG
>OZ024742.1:178241768-178246768 GCA_964016885.1 Eledone cirrhosa
TTTGCCTTTCATCCTTACGGGGTCGATAAAATAAAGTACCAGTAATGCACTGGAATAATTGCTGGCCTTGTGCCAAAAGTAGAAACAGTTATTAATTTAACTATTCAGTATCTAGTTATTTTGTTATTGATATTATTGTTCTGGTCTACTACTACTCCTCTATAAAAGCCATGCCTTGTATATTATCCTCACATTCGCTCGCTCGGATGAATTAACTGGTTATAAACAAAGTATTGGTGTTCGATTGACGCAACATCTAGCGATTAGCGAACTCTAGACCTACCAGATCAAAGAAACAAATGTCAGCACTGTGAATAAAGCCCTTATTGTACAGACAACCATGTTACTCTTATCACTTGAATTATTATTACTCCAAGTATAACCTACATAGAAATCACCGTGAACTCGCTGCATCAATATGGAAGCGTCTTGTTGAGTCAAACTAAGCCATACGTTAATACCATCTACAACACGGAGTACTCTAACTGGACTACCTCTAAGTGGATTGCCTATAACGATAACTTGTTATCCCGTATATATATATATATATATATATATATATATATATATATATATGCAAAAGTTTTATATAAAATTGTTGGGTTACAACAAGTAAATATTTTATAACTGATATAAAGCACTCGACAAGTTTTGGGGTAGATATACGATATTAAATATAAATATAGTTTCCATTTGTTTAATATCGTATATATATATATATATATATATATATATATATATATATATATATATATATATATATATATATATATATATATTGGTAAAAGGAAAAGAAAATGCTGACAAATTGTTCACAGTGGAAAATAGTTGAATTAGGAATAAGGAAAAATTAGTAATAGTATTGGTTAGTATTCAGTTTGGGTTTTAAGTTTTACCGGTTGCGCATTTCTAATGCTTTTCAAAAATAATTTTGAGATAGAGCGCCCGTGATGTTTGCTCTAATCTGATTAGTTTGGGAAATTCTACCTGTTTTATGTAAAAAAAAAAGTGGCTCCAGATGTATGAAAAAATTCTTGTGGTCAAAACAATTTTGATTGGTCGGTAGAGGTCATGTGAATGTTAAAAATTGATTTTGCGCCAAATGTAGGTTTGTCTCGGCTGATTGAGAAGTCACTGAAAAATAAGTCTTTCAAGACAAATATGTGTGTGTGTGTGTGTAGTAGTAGTAAAGAGGTTCGTTGTTGTGATAATGGTCAGCAGGGATGTGTGTGCGAACCGCAGCCTGCTGACAGGTCAACAGTTCAAATGCCTATTAAGACAAGTGTGTGTATATATATATATCATAAATCATGTCCTTAGAATCACTAGATACAATATATACCATTTCCTCTCCCAATTAGCACAATTAACCATATAAAAAATCAATTAGACCAAGCTATAAGAATAAAGGCTCCTATGAAGAAATCTTCGACAAATAACCGAAAGCGGCCTCTTCGCGGTGGCCACGATAGAGTATTTATCCAACATTTCCACAGCATGTAGAAATCGACCAAACATACCGTCAGCTAAACACAATTAGGTGTAAATTCAAACTTAGAAGAAATGCGTACATACCTTAATTACCTCTACCATGGTTTCGTCCGTATTTTAAGACATCCGATAACAGGGAATGTCCAGAGCTTCGGACTCATCAGGAGCAAACTCAAAATTAGATATTTAATTTTCCAAAGTGATCGCGCCAAAAATAGATTCAAAAATGGCTAAAAATCGTGACGTGGTAGCGGTCAAGTTAGAAAGGATGTGATTAGTTGCTTACGGCGGGTAGGCTTGTTGCTAGAAAGCGCAGCCCAATATCGCCAAATTGTATCTCAACCTAACGGGATATTATTAAATATAAAGGTTTACATATATATAAAGTCATAGATATATATGTGTTTTGCAGCCGGTCACGTTGTGTTTAGTTGACGGTATATTTGGTCGATTTCTATATGCTGTTGAAATGTTGGATAAATACTCTATCGTGGCTACCTCGAAGAGGCCGCTTTCGGTTATTTGTCGAAGATTTCTTCATAGGAGCCTTTATTCTTATAGCTTGGTCTAATTGATTTTTTATATGGTTAATTGTGCTAATTGGGAGAGGAAATGGTATATATTGTATCTAGTGATTCTAAGGATATGATTTATGATATATTGCTCTGATTATTTAATTTATTAATTCTTCATTGAGCCACAACGTGACCGGTTGCAAAACACATATATATCTATGACTTTATATATATGTAAACCTTTATATTATATATATATATATAGATAGATAGATTTTGAGTTTATGTTGGTTGTATACCAACACCTCAGTATGCAGGCTGGAGCACTCGACGAGGTGCGCAGGTTGATTTGGTTACTCCGGAGTAGTGTAAAATAAAGTTAAATAAAAAGTCAAATGATTAAAATTTAGCTTCGTTTATTACTGCTATATATATTTCAGTGACAGCTATCTTTGGCTGTGACCTCTTCAGGCAGTTTGAATTAGTGTGGTATAGACAAGTACATATGTTGTTGAGGTGTATAATATTGTCAATACTCTGATATGCCCAGTTCCTGGTTGGGTTGTTATTTCACTGAGGAACTGGATATATATATATATATATATATATATTATATATATATATATATATATATATATATATATATATATATATATATATATATATATATATATATATATATATATATATATATATATATATATATATGTATATCTATATATTTTGTTTTAGTCTTCTCTCCTTCATTCTCAGCTCCACTCTCAACCTCCTGCATCAAATCCTCTGCCTCCTTCACTGTATTTGTCACCAAAACTATGTCGTCGGTAAATTCAGCATCCGATATATTTTTCGCCTTTCCTCTCCTGCTCTGAGCCGGTGCTACAGTAAATCCAGAGTCCTGGTGTTTCTCCACTGCAAGGCGCATACAATAGTCCACTACGATGATAAAAAGGTAGGGAGCCAATGTATCTCCCTGGAGCACTGCAGCCAGTATCTCAAAGAACTCTGTCATCCCATCAGGTGTAATGACTTGGGCTTTGGTGTTGGTGTAGAGCAGTGATATCAGGTCCACTATCTTCTTGGGGATTCCATAAGCCTGTAAGATCTTCATCAGGCAGTGACGGTCCACAGAATCAAAGGCCTTCCTAAAGTCAATGAAAACCATGACCGCAGGAAGGCACTTTGCTCTAGCTCCCTCTAATATCCTCCTCAGCATCAGGATGTGACTGGTGGTTGATCTTCCCTCTCAGAAGCCGTTCTGGTTGTCTCTGAGCTTCTTCTCCATCTCAGACTGGATCCTGTTAAGAATCATCCTGTTGAGGGTCTTTGCCACAAGTGACGTCAGTTATTTTGTTATTGATATTATTGTTCTGGTCTAATACCACTCCTCTCTAAAAGCCATGCCTTGTATATTATCCTCACATTCGCTCGCTCTGATGAATTCTCTGGTAGAGAATGTTGAGAAGCCAGAGGGGATCACTAATGTAGGCGGGAAGCCGCTAGAATTGGTTGAGGACTTCCTGTATTTGGGAGCAAAGATAGGGAATATGGAAGATGATGTGGTTGAGAGGAAGAGCAAAGCCTGGGCGGCGTGCCACAGCTTGAGATCGGTGTGGAAGTCGGACCTTCGAAAAGACCTGAAAATCCGCCTCTTCATTGCTGTAGTGGGGTCTGTGCTGCTGTACGGGTCTGAGACTTGGACACTGACCAAGAAACTCACTCAGATGGTGGATGGGTGCTACACGAGAATGCTGAGGATGGCTCTGAACATTAATCAGTATACACTGAGGATGAAAACCTCAGAGCTGTATGGGAGCCTCCTAAAAGTCAGCTCAAAAGTGACACAGAGTAGACGGAGACTGAGGCTAGCTGGACATGCTCACCGACATCCAGAGTTGACATTGCACTCAGTGCTCCTGTGGGAGCCCCTACATGGACACACTGGAAGAGGAAGATCAAGGTTAACGTATGTTGATGCCCTAAGGACAGACATTGGACTGTTGGAGACGCAGGACATGGCAGCGATAATGAGGGGCAGACCGCTGGAGAGAACTCGTCCATGGATCTCGGGAATTTTACCCGCCCTAGATATATATATATATATATATATATATATATATATATATATATAAGGAGGAGGTTATAGTTCACTTGAAGCATTGTGTAATGAGGTATAAACGTTAGAATATGTGTAATAAGGCCAAGACAATGCAGATATGGACATAGAAAAAGAATGCAATAGTGAGAGATATTGGTGAGAATTAGTCTTTCACCTTGAATTTATTTAAATGTCCTTAATTTTCGAGATAATATCTCTTCTTCGGAGGGAAGTAAAAGTCTCAGACCAGCGTCTAAATTTCCAATGAAGCCATGCATGGCTTCATTGGAAATTTAGACGCTGGTCTGAGACTTTTACTTCCCTCCGAAGAAGAGATATTATCTCGAAAATTAAGGACATTTAAATAAATTCAAGGTGAAAGACTAATTCTCACCAATATCTCTCACTATTGCATTCTTTTTCTATGTCCATATCTGCATTGTCTTGGCCTTATTACACATATTCTAACGTTTATATATATATATATATATATATATATATATATATATATAAAATATTAAACAAATAATGAACAAACAATTCCTTATATTAAACAAAAAAAGTTCACTATTTAACGATCGTTTCTAGGGTATATATGTGTTATAATTGGTATGCATATTTAACAGATCTATGTACAAAATTATACAAAATTATACAAATTATCAAGATTAAATATACATACCTAACTCATATATACGCCGTCTTCAGAAATAATGAAGTATATTTATTGATAATAACAACAATTCAAAATATCAGTTCAAAATTGACCAATGAAAACACAAAGGGTTAAAAAACAGTTTGGTGTGTGTATATACATGTAAAAACCTTACACATATTTTACAATAATGTGTGTATAATTTGTATGTGCATACTAAAAAGATGGATGTAAATACAAA
>OZ024742.1:178251768-178256768 GCA_964016885.1 Eledone cirrhosa
AACCATATTTATTTCATTATACATATTTCAAGGACCACCAAAGCAGATTATGGTGCGCTTTCATCAGATAAAATGTAATATACATTAGTTTTATAAATAAATATTGACATACCCTGAAAACTCCAACCGTGACATACCCTGGAGACTCCAACCGTGAAGGTTGCATTTTTTCAGGGTATGTCAATATTTATTTATAAAACTAATCTATATTACATTTTATCTGATGAAAGCGCACCATAATCTGCTTTGGTGGCTCTTGAAATATGTATAATGAAATAAATATGGTTTTATAAATATAGTTTCCATTTGTTAATATATTGTGTATTATATGTATATATATATATATATATATATATATATATATATATATATATATATATATATAGTCAGGTCACTCTTGAGTGCTACTGGTAACATGTAAACCAGTACAACCTGTTGTCGCATGGTCGGGTCGTCGGCGACTAAACTGGCAACCCACCAAGTTTACTTGGTGAGGAGGGTGATTTTGGACACCCTGCAGGACAAAAAACAAAACCTGACAAAGGGCGGAAGAACTGATGAGTCAACGGCCATCCAAAAATGTGTAAATATGTATATACACATGTACATATATATGTGTATGTATATACGTATGTATATGCCTGGGGTGTCATGGAGGAGCATGTACCTCTGTAGGGGGTGGAGAAGCCATTCCCTTTTCAGGACAGCTCGTCCTGCATTGGGTCCCACCTGACACTCAGCTCTCACCTGTGGCCCCAAGAAGCTGAGTTAGATAGAGAATGCCTGCCCCTGCATGCGAAGACTGGACTCGGCGGAGTGAGTGGAGGGGGACAAAATCGTCTTAACAGTCACGAAGGCGGCGACAGCAAGCGGTGTGGAGCGTTAGGGCATGGCAAGGCACTACAGACGTCGCGGCCATCCACTGCAGCCAAGGAACTCCGTGGTCGTGACGGTCCTTCGTACCACCGGATTCTGGCTTCTGCGGCCGAGTGAGCGGGACCGTCACTGTGCACTGGCCCTCCTACTATAAACCTTTCCCGCACAGGTTTCTTATTTAGCGTGCACTCCCAAAGCCCTGGGAATTAGCTCGCTACCGGATCGACATAGCCGCCCTCAGCGAGACTAGACTTGCCGAAGAAGGATCAGTAGCAGAACCGAAAGGAGGCTACACCTTCTTCTGGAAGGGCAATGCAAAGGACGATTCCCCGGACCTGCAAGTCAAGGATCGGCCTCCACAGCCACCTTCGTGCCCATGGCAGACGGGAGCTAAAATAAATAAGATGTCATCATCGTTTACGATGGACATCCAAGGATATATATATATATACACACACACACATTCATTTACATACATATACATTTATATAAATGTGTATATATATATATATATATATATACACACACACACACTCATATATATATATATATATATATATATATGTCTGTATATATAAATATATACAATGTCAATTAGATTCCTAGGGATTTTTGTACACCCAAATGATTTACAAATCGACCTTAAGTAGGAGCAATAACTAAGAAAGACATGATCGACACCACATCATTTTGTACTGAAAATGTTGAAAGTAGGTTTATAAGTATAAATTTTCATAAGCTTTTCGTAGTTGGCTCAGTTGCCTAGCGGTAGGTACCAGAGACGGTGGAGATTCTGACCTTGAGTTCAATCCTGGTCAAGAGGTACATGTAATCTTTTTCAGTTTTTATTTTACATAGAAAAAAACTGGAATGGTTTACCGGGAACCCTCATCCCGACCAGGATCGAACTTCAGACTAGGATCACCATCGTCTATGCTTTCTCCAACTAGGCCCCCGAGACAGCTACAAAAGTATCATGAAAATTTATAATTATAAACCTACTTTCAAAATCAAAGTTAAAAAGATGTGGCATTCCTAGAGCTATTAGTGATACTTAGTGTCGACTTGTCAATCTTCTGGCTCTTTGTTAAGAACCTTATTATTCCTATGTGTGTTTAACTGTTGAATTAATTTAATTTGATTCTCTTAACCAACAAATAATATATATATATATATATAATTAGGAATATACTCAGGTATTTCCTAATGTGTGTTGAGTGAGTTGGAATTTGGCCGGAGTATCGCTATTAGCTTTCTCCGATTATGTATTTATATATTTACTCTTGGAGCAACAGATATGAACTTTCCCGATATAAGGTATGACTCTCTTTGTTTATTTTTTATATGAATATTGATTGTTTGTTCTTGTATCTCATTCTGTTATTTTGCCCGAGAAAATATCTGTGTCATCAAGCGATGCGCACATATGGTTATTTTTTCATATCCAATTGAATTCTAGCACGTGGCTTGAATTCTTTTCAGAATTCATTGACCTGCGCATGTATTGTTTTTTGGTGGTAGTCTCCTTCCTCCTATTTTCGAGACAGTGAAATTTTCTTTAGAACTGTTGGACTAACAACCTAGCAGCTCCCTCAAGCACTGATGGTGATTATCGCTAAATATTGATGTTGATTTGGTTATCAATATTAATATTATTGGGCACCCACTGAAGAATTATAAGAGCCCACTTGAATAAGTATCTGTTGATCTTATACAAGCTTCTACATAAATTGGTATAATTTCACCCAACTTGTAGAAATCTTATAGTGAAACGAGTCGTCTGGGAATTGGGAATTGATATATTTGATATATCTCATATGAAATGATACAGCCAATTTTCCACACAATACAATTAGTTAGCACCCGGAACGTTTAATTAGGAATATACACAGGTATTTCCTAATGTTTGTTGAGTGAGTTGGAATTTGGCCGGAGTATTAGCTTTCTCCGATTATGTATTTATATATATATATATATATATATATATATATATATATATAATGCAATTTTGAACCTAACTGACATGCAAAAACATATATATGTGAATAAGGTTAGCCCGAATCATTGTAGATTCAAATATCACAGAGAGAAAGAGAGAGAGAGAGAGAGAGAGAGAGAGAGAGAGAGAGAGAGAGAGAGAGAGAGAGAGAGAGAGAGAGAGATGGGGGTGGAGAAATGAGTGCAACAGAAATGAATCATGGATTACAGGTTAAAATACATTCTAGATAGATGAGAAACAAAACGAGGGTGTAGTTTATGGAACACCCAAATGATTTAGAAGTCGACCTTAAGTAGGAACAATAACATTAAGAAAGACATGAACAACACCACATCATTTCGTACTGAAATGTTTGAAAGTAGGTTTATAAGTATGAATTTTTATAAGATTTTCTGTGGCCTAGCGGTAGGTTCTAGAGACGGTGGGGATCCTGGTCTTGGGTTCAATCCTGGTCAAGAGGTACATGTAATCTTTTTCAATTTTAATTTTACATCACATAGAAAAAAAACTGAAAAGGTTTACCGGGAACCCTCCCGACCAGGATCGAACTTCAGACTAGGGTCACCATCGTCTATGATTTCTCCAGCTAGGTCACCGAGACAGCTACAAAAGTATAATGGAAATTAATAATTATAAACCTATTTTCAAAATCAAAGTTAAAAAGATGTGGTGTCGTTCATGGCTTTCCTAGAGCTCTTAGTAATATTTAGAGTCGACTTCTGGTCATTATTGAAAGTCTCTGGATTTCGCAAAATACATATTTTTTATTGGAGAATGTAAGATATATTTCCGCCAAAATTTGATTGCAGTTTTTTTTTCCACTTATGTATTTTTTGAAAATGTTATTTATTCATTATAAAAATAAATGATAGCATTCTATATGTAGGTGGGCCATCTTCATTTCCTAGCAACCAATATTTTTAGACCCAGTTAGCCATTGTATGTTTATCTCTTTCTCTTAATTTCGAGTACATTTTTTTGACCGGCCACCTTCCTGGTGGCAAGGTTGTAAAAAAAAGAAATTGTCATCCCTTGAATCGCAAGAATGTTTTGCAAATTTTGAAGGTGCCAGCTATCGCAGCCATTTGTAGACTATGAATTAGGGAGCTGCGCTTTTTGTCCGAAAATCCAAGTTCAGTCATACTTTGGTCCAAGCGGGTTGGTATATAACCCGTAGCTCCAATCATGATGGGTATGAAGCTAAAGGTGTATTTTGGATACTGGATTTGTAAACTCCTCATCAATGGTCCGTAGATGTCCTCCTTCTCCTGTATTTTTCTGACAACGTTTACATCAAGTGGGCAGCTGATCTCCACAACAGAACACGTTTTCAATGTGTGGTCCCAAACAACAATATCAGGCCGGTTGTGCTTTAATTTGGTGGCAGTTTTTATTTTCAGGTTCCACCAGTATTCCTTAGTGCCATCTGTCTCAATATATTCTTCCTCGTTTGTTGTTAATTTTGTTTTCCGAAGTGCATTCCAGATGGTTCTAGCTATCCCATCGTGTCTCATGGGGAGGTAG
The DNA here is from genome assembly GCA_964016885.1 of Eledone cirrhosa. Taxonomy (NCBI): domain Eukaryota; kingdom Metazoa; phylum Mollusca; class Cephalopoda; order Octopoda; family Eledonidae; genus Eledone; species Eledone cirrhosa. The sequence continues at coordinate 178,256,168 of OZ024742.1, forward strand.
TAGCGAGATGACATTATTTCGCAGCTGGCAACAATGTGGCTTACATCCTCGATCTTTGTTTTTCATAGCCTACATTTATTGTCAGCTGCTGGCCCTCCTCTTTTGTGCAGCAGATATTTGGTAGGGAGTTCTTGTTCCTGTATTGCACCTCAAGGTGTGATGTCATAAACTTGTCGGAACTCCATGCCAGGCTTTTTGAGTGGTTTATCCCCTCTATGGTCTGTGTTTTACGCCTCAAGTATCCATGCACAACTTTTTCTGTAAATTGGTCAATTTTTTTATCTTGTTTGAACATTGCATAGGATCTTCCGATTTCTCTGGGTGAGAGATTTATATCAGGCTTTATTCCATATCTCTTCTCCAGATCAGTCGCTATTCTAATGATATTTTTTTCTTCATGCTCATAAACCTGGGCAAGATGGTTGCCAACCTTTTTCCTCTGTTGAAGGTGTTGCTTCAGTGTTACTATCCGGGTCTCATATGATGTTAATATTGATTTTAGACCCCGGCCACCTTCCTTGCGTGAGAAGTATAGCCTATCCACATCACCATTGATGTTAAAGTTCCCAGTAACACTGAGAAGTTTTCGAGTTCTAACTTC
>OZ024742.1:178259268-178326768 GCA_964016885.1 Eledone cirrhosa
CGGTGTACCCGTGCACGTTCCGATAGTGCATTTCCAGTTTGACCGACATATAGTTCTTCACAATTCGGGCATTTAATGCAGTAAATTAGATTTCTGCTTTTGCAGTTCATATTTGCATTTGGGAATATTTTTCCAGTTTTTGTTTTCATATATTGACCGGCGTGTATGGATTGACATGTGCCGCATCGATTATCATTGCATTTAGATACAGTGAATGATTGGTCTTTGTTGTTAAGGTCAAACTTTGCTTTTGTTAGCAATTGCTTCAAATTTTTTGGCTGTCTTTTACTAAGAGTCAAAGATCGATCTGTGATTAAGCCTTTTAATTCATTACTTTGAGCAATGATCGGTAGGTTTGCTTTGGCAGTGTTGAATATATTCTGGTGACATGGGTTGTGTGTCATTATAAATGGTATGACCAGTTCTTGGTTTCTTCTTCCTTGGGTTGTTCTAAGTTGTTGTATAGGTATTTTTATAGCCCGCTGTATGCCATTTTCTATAAGTAGAGATGAGTATTTTTGTTTGAGCAAAAATTCTCTTAGTTCTGTTAGGCGTTTGTACCTGGTATTCGTATCTTCTACAATGGTACAAATTCTTCTGGCTAGGCAGTATGGGATGTTGCGTTTTGTATGAGGTGGATGGCACGACTTAAAATTCAGATATTGATGGGTGTCTGTGTGTTTATAATATATATCCGTGGTAATGGTGGTGTCGTTTTTGATTATCATTATATCTAGGAATGGTAATTTGGTCCTACTCATCTCTTTTGTGAATTGGAGAGATGGGTGTAGGTTATTCAGGAGGATATTGAACTCATCCAGAGTATCTAGAGATTCTGTCCAGATGATGAAACAGTCGTCAAGGTATCTCTTCCAAGATTTTTCAATGTACTTTCTAAAGTCAGTACTATATTTTTCCTCTATTTTTTGGTAGAGTTGTTGTTCTAAGTATCCCATTACAGAGTTCGCGTAAACGGGAGCAAACTTCGTTCCCATCGCTGTGCCTCTAATTTGGATGTAATGGATGTAATTCTTTCCATTGAAGAAGAAAGTGTTGTTTTCCAGAATAAGTTTAACTGCGTCTAATATAAATGGCGCTGTGAATCTAATGGGAATCACTTCTCTGTGTTTTTCCACCCAGTATTTAACCGCCTTTATTCCTAAATCATGTGTAATGTTGGTGTAAAGGCTTACCACATCAAAACTGAGTAGAAGTGAATTCGTTTCCGTGGTTTTGGGAAGATGGGACAGGAAGTCGATATCATCCCGGATGAAACTGGGTATGTGAATACATAGTGGTTTCAAAATAATGTCAACAAAATTGCTGAGACGGTGGGTGGGGCATGTTGGACCAGCTATAATAGGTCTAAGTTTTAAGTCTTTTGGGTGTAATAATTTAATGTACTCACTGTTTTGTTCTCTTACTGCCAGTTGTATTTCTTTTGACTTATGAACTTTCGGTAGGCCATACATGTTGCTGGGTCTCGGCTCAAAATTGGTGATGTAGTCTCTTTCCTTATCAGTAAATGAGTTGTGGTATTTTGAAGCCAGGTTGTTGATCTTCTTCATGATGTTGTGGTCTATATTTGACGGTATTTCATGATAGAATGTTGTGTCTTTCAGTTGTTCCTCAATCAAATCCTTGTAGTATTCAGTATCCATTATAACAACTGCACCCCCTTTATCTGATTCTTTAATTATTATTGTTTTATCATTTTGTATACGTTTAAGTGCAGACATTTCTGATTTGTTAATGTTTGGCCTAACATTAGTATTATGTCTAAGAGGAAATTTAGACAGGATGTCAATGTATTGGTCGAGATAGATATTTCTTCCTTTTGGCGGAGTGAAATTTGATTTATTCTTTACTAGTGATTCATCACTCTCATTATTTTTATCCGCGAAGAATTCTACAAGACGTAATTTTCGACAGAATTCTTGGGTATCCTCCTTCAGTTCTTGGTGGTTGACTGTTGGAGTCGGTGTGAATTTCAGTCCTTTTGACAGAATTTGCATTTCATAATTGTCAAGATCTCTTTTAGATAAATTAATTATTTTAGGATCTACGTGTACAGCTGTTTTGGGTATGTTTCCTCCTGGAGTCTTTCTTTTTCCGGTTTTTGTTGTCCTGACGTTAAAAAATGAATTTTTCTCTGTTCAGGATTTATATTCCTGTTGGTGTTCGCTTGATGAACTTTTGGTCGTGATATTATATTTGGTTTCGTTATGTATTTTGTCCTATTTTTGGTATTCTGTATATTATTTTTCTTCCTGTTAGCATTATTTTTAACAATCTGGGAAAATGACCTAGGTTTGCTTTCAGGTTTAGATCGTTTTTTCGTCCAGTTTCTTGTGGGCAATCTCTGTTGAGATCTTGAGAGTGATCTGGTTATTCTACGTTTTGTTTCCACATTCCTTGTTGGTAGTCTCTGTTGAGATCTTGAGAATGATCTCCTGGTTTTACTACTTCTCATGGTCTGGTCAAAGGAATACCTATCGTGTTTGTGCTTTTTGTTCATGTTGTGTGCGATAGGGTGTTTTTGTAGAAAAAGCGAAGAGTTATTACCGTAGTTCTTCTTTGATTCAAGGTAAGGTGAGTGTTTGTGTTGGCACGTGTTCTGGCGTATGTTGTGTTGATGAGATTGTCCACTTTTAATGCTTTTTATCAGGGTTCCAGAGTCTTTACCGTAATTTGCAGCATATTCATCGAGAAATAATTGTTTCTGCTGCCATACCTTTCTTGATTTGTTTTCTTCTTTTGAGATATCTCCGATCCATAGTTCTCGTAGTTTTTCAGCTATAATACCAGTCGTTAGCTTTGAAATTTCAACTTCAATTTGGTCATCAATAGCTTCATATTTGGCTTTGTAGCGGGATTGTTTACATTCAGAAATGGAGATGTCGGTCCTGAATGTTTTCAATGTAAGTGCCCATCGGAGTTTTGTTTGTTCTTCTGGTTCTCCTGCAATTTCTGTAATTAGGTATTTACGAGGGAGTATGGGTGCCGTTAGAGAGAGCCATTTCGAATGTGTTTCGACATATTTTTCGCATCTGTATGCTTACCAGAAGTTTTGTTTTCTTATGTTATGGAATTTTTTCCATGTCTTCCACATTTCTTTTCTTATTCGATGTGTTTTGTTTTCCAAATTTCTTTCGTTTATTTCTGACATCCAAGGGGGTTGTGGTAGGCTTTCTCTTGTATCTTTGATAACTGTTGGTATAATTTCAGCTAAATTCTTAATTTCAGAGTTTATATGTTCAGTTATAAGTTTTCCGTCTGTAGATTGTTTTTCTATTTCCTTTAAAATAGAGGATTGTGTGTCCATCATCGTGATAAGTGTTGATAATTTCGATGATATCTCCTTTAGAATTCTTTCTGATTCTGTTGGTTTCATTTGTTGCTTTCCAGACATGTTGGCATATACACAATAGGAATATATATATAGATATAGATAGGTAAATATACACGGGTGTGTATGATTGTGTATAGAAGATTATATTAATAAGAGGAATTCCAACTTTGTCTGATTTACTCGTTTTATTTACAATCCTTTAAAATATATATAATGGTATTATAATGAAATAGTATGATAGAATATTAAATTCTAAGTGTTAATTGAACAAGTACTTTCATGCTTTCGCAATCTTCAGGTTCATGATATGTGGTGACAGTCGAGTTTGCAATTTTCAACTGTAATGAGATGGGTAAATTTCCTACCTTTTATACATTTTATACAGAGCATTTATAATATTCCCATTCTACAAATTACACAGACCAAGTGAAATCAAGAGAAAAATCAAAGAAAAGAATTTTATTGATAAATTCAAACCCAAGCTAAATGAACAATAATAACGCCTAGGGGTATTACTTCTACTACCACTATGACCACGACCACTAACAACAACAACAACAACAATAATAATAATAATAAAAGTGATGTTGATGGTGATGATTAATAGAAAATGCTATTTTCATCATTTCAAAAAGCAAAACAATTGATACGTTGGGTATGACTATTGGTCGTTAGCATGCTCAACCAGCCGTGACGCTTAAACCAATCAGCTGTAGTAATTCAGTGAAACTACACACTGATTGGTCGAAATACAGTTTACAGGGCTTTGCATTCTGGAGCCACTTTTCTCTGTATAAAATGTATAAAAGGTAGGAAATTTACCCATCTCATTACAGTTGAAAATTGCAAACTCGACTGTCACCACATATCATGAACCTGAAGATTGCGAAAGCATGAAAGTACTTGTTCAATTAACACTTAGAATTTAATATTCTATCATACTATTTCATTATAATACCATATTATATATATTTTAAAGGATTGTAAATAAAACGAGTAAATCAGACAAAGTTGGAATTCCTCTTATTAATATAATCTTCTATACACAATCATACACACCCGTGTATATTTACCTATCTATATCTATATATATATATATATATATATATATATATATAGTGGTAGTTAGATATATATATATATATATATATATATATACATGTATCCCCAAAAATATCCTTCTAAGTTTTGACCCTATCACACTTACAATAATACACACATATATATATGTTTATATACACACTCACACATACTCTCTAAAACCATATTCCTAAAATAGAATTTCTTTTGACAATCCCATATGCCTCTCTCATTTATCCCTCTCTCTCTCTCTCTCTCTCTCTCTCTCTCTCTCTCTCTCTCTCTCTCTCTCTCTCTCTCTCTCTCACTCTCCCTCTCTCTCGCTTCTCTCTCTCTCTCTCTCTCTCTCTCTCTCTCTCTCTCTCTCTCTCTCTCTCTCTCTCTCTCCTATAGCAATTGTCTCTAGCTAACATTTCCACCCTTCGCCACATCTATCTGAACTCTTGACCAATCCTTTAACACAATTGAGACTATTCCTAAAAATAATTTTGTTCTGTAAAAAGACACAACTAACAACACTACTACTTCTACTACTACTATGACTACCTCTATATATATATATATATATAAGTTTTCATTTTAGACCCAGTCTTAAAACAAAAAAGATGCACAGATCTTTTCAGCACTTAATTTCAAATTTTTAATTCTTTTTAATTGTAATATTCATCATTTGATAAGATGGTTTACACTGATACATAGAAACCGGTTATATTTTTATATTTTATATACATTATAAAACTCCTTTTTTTTTAAAGAATTGTTCCTCTCATTTTTTTCAATAATGTCACTTTGGCGAATCAAAGAAGAAAGAAGAAAAACAGATCTTTAAATATATTTTCCGTGCTATTTCCAATTCCACTTTTTCTCTATAACCCCTGTTTTGTATAAAACATTACTCCTTTTTCAAATATCTCAAAATATACAAATCCGGAAAATGGCACTGGAACTCGACAATACAACTACAAATATAAATGAGGGAATCCTAAATGTACTTCAAGAGATAAACGGAAAACTCACAATTCTTACAGAAAAACTTGATAAACCACAAAACCCCAACACTGGTTGATAACAACGAAGACAATATTATAACAACCAATAACCAATTCAACCTAAACATACAGCACTTATGCAATTCCATGGAAAAACTTATAAATGTTAAAAACTGAACAAGAAACCTCACACCACATTAAAAACAAAATTGGACACTTTTGGAAAAAAACAACTGAAAACAAGAAAAATCACTTTTTGGAATATGGTGAAAAATATTAACAAAGCGGGAATCTATGAAAAATGGATCAACTCTACACAAATAAAACCCATAACTAATGAACCTGAACAACAACGGAAACTACGAGAACAAATGTCACTCAACAAAATGAATATGGAACTAGAACGCTTAAAATTAAGAGCCACCTCCAATGAATAAAAATACCAGGATATCGACCAACAAATGGAAATAGAATGTGCTAAAAACGCTGAAGGACCAACCCTACAGCATTTAATTAAATCCTGGAAACAGGACTGCGAGAATGCAGAACTAATTTCACTTAAACGATGGAAAAAATCTGAAAATTGATTTCTTAAATATGAAAAGGATTTCAAAAGAATACATCACACAGATAACCCCTTTATAAAGAAATTAAACACGACAAGAACCCTCACAGAAACATTCATACCACCAACGCCAACGCGCATAAACTACAGACAAAATCCCACTCAACACAAAACAAATTCAACCAACCACAGCAGAAGAAACATACCCAACCACAACAACATAAGTATCCTCAAAAATATCTCCTACAGAAACCAACCCCAAAACAACATAGAACCAACCCGCAACATAAATGCCATACACTTCAGAAGAAATCCACCCAGACTACATGAAATTCCAACAAAACCTTCCCACATTAACAACTACAACACGTATCACCCCCAACATTACAAAAAAGAACCCTATAACATCAACACTATTTATTCCAGAAAATATCCATCCAGACCACATGAAATTTGAATGAAAGCGAAAGTCGAATAAATCAGCAAAATCTCTGCGGGATTTGAACTCAGAACGTTGCCCGACGATCTTCCGATATTTCCAACCCACCGCCTTCGTTTATTTAAATAATGGTTTCTGAAATAGGCACAAGGCCAGCAATTTTTGGGGGAGGGGAACGCCGATTAAATCGACCCCATTGCGTTACTGATACTTTACGTTATCGACCCCGTAAGGATGAAAGGCAAAGCTAACCTTGACGTGATTTGAATTCAGAATGTGAAGAGCCGTAATTATATGCCACAAAGCATAATGCCAGACGTATCCACTGCCTTTGTAACTTAAATAATGGTTTATGTTTTAGGCACAAGGCCAGCAATTTTGGAGGGGAGTGAAAAGTCGATTAAATTGACTGGTACTTTATTTTATCGACCCCGCAAGGATGAAAGGCAAAGCTATAACCCCGGCGAGATTTGAACTCAGATCATAAAGGACCGTAACTGTATGCCGCAAATCATGTTGTCCGACGCTCTATCAATATTGCCAATCTACTGCTTTTGTTAACTTAAATAATGGTTTCTCATATAGGCACAAGGCCAGCAATTTTGGAGGAGAGGAAAGTCGATTTAACAGACCCCGGTGCGTGACTGGTATTTTATTTTATCTACCCCGTAAGGATGAAAGGCAAAGTTAAACTCACCGTTTTTTTAACTCAGATCATAAAGGGCTGTAACTCTATGCTGCAAACCATGACGTCCGACCCTCTACCGATACTGCCAATCCACCGCTCTTTTTGTTAACTTAAATAATTGTTTCTACTTTTGGCATTTTTGGCAAATTAACACGAAATATTTCTATTTCGTGTTAATTTTTAAGAATGTAAATTACCAAATACAAAATACAAACTTCTATTTAATCAGTTAATTATTAAATAATTCAAACTACATAAATGATTAAATATACTGTACCAACCACAATTTTATCCATTAATTGGTATATAATCTTAACGACACAAAAAATACACTAGACAAAACACACTTTATATTGAGAATAAGATGTTCTTTAATTCCATGTTTAATTCTAACTACATAAATTATAAACTACACTAAATCAACCGCAACTTTATCTGTTAATTATTAAATAATTTTAACCACAAAATTTACAAAATATACCGTATCAACCATAATTTCATCTGTTAATTAATGTACAATTTTAACAACATAAAATACACTATACAAAATACACTTTAGATTGTTAATTAATCATTTTTTTTTTATAAACACAAATTCCAGAATACAAAATGAAGACAGTTTTATCTAGATATTATTTATTTATTATAATTAAAGATAAAACTGAAGTTGAAGAAATATTTCTAGTACATTCGTCGTTAATATAAAAATGTAATGAACAAACTATCTATATTTGCTTTATTTTTATATTTGGCAATTGGCCATGTCTCTACCTATCTTAGATGGAATCTCGGCTTTCACGAGATTAATAGAGTCCAGTGAAGCTAAAAAAGTAACGCAATCTGAACCTAAATTTCAATACAGAATCTGAACACACTACGTACTGTAAAGTATGGAATATAAAATTCAATTAATGTATCCATAATGAAACAATACCCTTTATCCATAGCGTTCGTCCATTTAAAAGGTGGTTGGGTTTGTAATTTGCGAGAAAATTCGGTACTACTGTCGAACACTAGCATCATGGTAATGAATTTTAAATATGAAAAGGCATGAGAGATGAAAACATGTTTGTACATACTTTCGATTGTAAATCCTTTCCTTATTAAAGACTTAAAATTTATCTAATATATTTTCTCTATGAAACATTGTTTTTATCCAATACAAATATATATACTGGATGTGAGGATTATTTTTGAAGTAACACGACATACTATCAACTTTACCAATGCGTGACATTTTCTTCAAAGCAATAGCCAAGGTGAAGGCTAAAGGTATTAACAATGTCGATTATATTTCCATAACGAGAGTATTTAAAGAAAATAAGTATTGTGTAGAATGAGTTTTAAAGCAGTTCTTTCTCTTCTAAATTCCACTCAACCGGAGGCTATGTTAAATTACAATTCTAAATATTTCAGAATTATGTGGTTGCGAAGCGAACTTCTTAACCATACAGTTATAACTGCACTAATGGTATATACGAGAACATACTAGAATGGAGTGATTTGTCCCTCATCTATTTAACACCACAGAAATGTGTGTTAAGTACCATGACAACCAAGAGAGGATTAACCTTTGAGTGTGAGCATGTGCAGCCTGTTAAATCTTGGGAACGTTGTTTCAGATGGATTCTAATTTATAGTGTTGTGTATCAAAGAAGAAGGCAGAGTCTCAGACAGATCTATTGCACTTCGTGATAGATATTATATGCTGTGTATTGATAAATCTGCTTTCTTAAGTGTTTTTACTGTTAAATACATCATTTGGTTGACATAAAATCAATTACCATTACTCTGCTTGTTTTAATCAACCTAGCAGTTTCGTGGAAGTTTCGTGGAAGTAAAGCAAATGTCTTGTTTCAAGACTACAAATCAATGTTTGTCACAAGGTGTGAAGGAATTGTAAAGATTGACCTATGTTCTATTAGTTCAATGCATTAACCTCACCACAGGCCATCATGCAGCTTCAGTGGGCAGTAATTTGGTGTTAATGTAAGTATCAAACAACAATATTCGGTAAATATTACGACATGATACGATAGGAAGTATTGACAAACTTAATTTTACATCTTTATGTTTAAATCTAAATCTAAATAACTTGTTTTCTGCTGTCATATGTAGCTCAAACGTTTGACTTCTGTTGACATCTTCAATAGAATCTATTCTCATATTCTATCTTATAACATATCAACTTTTCTAGTGTCATTTGCTCTCGGATATGTTTCAGTCACAGCACTGTTGCAGTCGTGACCTTTCTTTAAGTACTTTAAAACTTGTCCCTATGCTGAAATTTTCAACAATTTTCAATGTATTTCATGCTAAATGTTATGACCATTTCATGCCAAACTTGCTAACTTTCTATTTAGCAAATGAACACATTCTAAACGTTGCTTCATTATACATGTCGGTAAAACTGGTTTAGCAGTAACAAATGTGTTGTTGGACTGTTTCAGTGATATAAAGATATTCTGGTTTCTTCTCTGAAAAAGACCATTCCAAATTCACTGATTGACTCCTTACTATATCTGTTCAAGTAATTTTTCTACGTGACTGATTATAAATATCCCAGTGTGTAATAAGTATGATACTTTCTATTGGTTAACAATTTACTTCTTAGTTCATTAAGTGCATGCTTCATTGACTAAGAAAATGGTTAATTAGTAATTTACTAAGTAGGCGTAAAAAGTTGCCTTTAGCAAAATATACATTTTCTCTTCGATGTTTCTGGAATTTTCTATAAAAGTATTTTTCAGGAAATCAGGCCACTCTACCAATAAATGCCAGAGGCAACTGTCTTTATTTAGTCATTATCTAATGAAAAAGCTGGTAATCTTCTGTGATAAATAGTAGATATTAACACATGAAGTGCTTTCTCATTGTAAGTTGAACAGAGTCAAAGATATATTCAGGCAGAATAATATGACAAACTTGAGGTTTTCTGGTTAATCTCGCTGCGTCTATCTGATTAAGGAAAGCACTGTTGTCAAACGAATCACTAACTTCAAGAAAAACCTGAGCTTCTGTTTTGATTTGTTTCAAATAGCTTCAACTCTCTTGAACCACAGAGTTTCACAAATAATAATATCATTTGGGAAAACATGTCAAAGTTGAGTAAATTATATGCTGTGATCACAAGATATTATGGTTAAGAATATAAAACTGACAGTTTTTGCTTTGTATCAGCAAAATGGATTTATGTAAATTCTCCACAATGAATGAGTTTTGCGGCAGTTGATTTAACATTGAATAGATCAAAACATATTTTGGTGGCTAAGTGCCAGTCAAAGGGCGGTGGATTGGTGGAATTATTAAAGAATCGGACGAAACGGTTTGCAGTATCACTGATCCAGTTCTGTGCATAGTGAGTTCAATTCTTGCTGATGTTAACTTTGTCTTTCATCCTTTCAAGATCGATGAATAAATCAATAAATACACGGTCGGTCGGTGGTTGGAATTGTTATATAGTCGGATGTGATGCTTTGTAGTGTGTGATCCAGTACTATGCCGACTGAGTTCAATGACAACTTCCTTCAGTTAGAATTTATTGGTTATGGTGTTGGACTTACGATCATACAGGGTGCTGTGTTGTTTTCTGGAGAAAACACTTCATTTCCCGTTGCTCCAGTATAATCAACTGAAAATGAGTACCAACAGTAACCGAGGGTTAAACCATGCGATCAACCAGCATCCTTGCCAGAGGGTAGTTTTATATTCTCAGTCACTTAACGCTAAAGAAACCGGGATAAGCATCTGCCTGATAAGCCTCCGGGCTTGAGACAGACTAACAATATATATGATAGTATTAACAATGGAAAATCCAATGGAAAAATTATTTGTTTGATCCGATCTAACCATCGGTTCCTTTCTTTGTTTCTTTTACTGATGTCGTACAAAAATAGCATAACTTGTGTGAAGTTTAAAGTTAACAGAATTTATGAAAAAGGAACATTTATTTGATACGTAATGTAAATTCAACAAATACAGACAACTCCACTGAAATATATTCCATCTGTTCATTATTAATATACACAATAACAGTGAGTAACTATCTCCCATTTTCTCTATAACTCTATATGAGTCCTTATCATATTTATCTATCTATCTCTCTCTCTCGCTCTCTCTCTCTCTCTCTATATATATATATATATATATATATATATATATATATATATATATATATATATATATATATATATATATATATATACTTGTCCGTGTCAACATGGAAGACATTCCATTAATTCAATTTCTCTGACAAGAATATGTGTAACTCGGCCAGAAATAGATGACATATTTAAAATTTAATACGTTTGTCAAGTATTTTAACGACATGACACAAGAAACAATATCAAATAAACAACATCAACAACAACAATCAAATACAAACATAATTCAACTACATAGTATAAATATTTGAAAACTATTTAGAAAACCGTCATCTGAAACAAAAAAAATTTATAATAATAATTGTTTCAACTTTTGGCACAAGGCCAGCAATTTGAAGGAAGGAATAAAGTCGATCAAATTGACTCCAATGCTGTACTGGTATTTTATTTTATTGACCACGTAATGATGAAAAGCAAAGCTAACACCGATAGAATTTGAAATCAGAAGGTAAAGGGCCATAACTCTATACTGTGAAGCATGGTATACGACGCTCTACCAACCCACCGCCCTAATAATAATAATAATAATATTAATAATAATAATAATAATAATAATAATAATGTTTTCTTTATTAACCACAAGGGTTTACATAAAGTAGACATTAAGGACAGTACAGGACAATACAGGGCGGTACAAATGCGCATTTTTGCGTGTAAAAAAACAGAGGATGTAATAAAAAAATAACGATGAAAAATTCCCCAATAGAGGGGAGACTTCCGAGGGACATTTGTGGAGAAAGCCCATTAAAAGGCCACAGTGACCCTGACCACCAGGGCAAGTGCCCTCTCCCAGTTTTCCACCTTTAATTTACAGACACATACTCAGAGTAGGCCCATTCACTCGGGCCATACTTGCTTCTCTCACCCATCTTTCAACAAAATGCTGGGAAGAGAGCACTTCCCTCTCTACCCTGATTTTCTTTTTCAAATGAAATTTGAAAAAGTTAATCAGGGCATCACCGAAGAGGTACGTGCTCGTCTTCAACCTCTTCAAACGTGTCCACCATACTATCTCTTTCGCCATGGCCACCAGACAGATAAAAACTGCCTGCCCTTCCCGGCTAAACGAAGAGTGCAGGGCAATCGTCACGATGGACTCAGCTGATAGCCGGATCCGTCCTACACGTGACAGCAGGTGTTCGACATAAACTCACAAGTCAGCAATGCTCGGACACTGGACGCGTGCGTGCAGGACGGTTTTGTCGCCCTGCGCGCATCTCGGACATGCCCGGCTGACGGCACCTCCATGCCTGTAGAGTTTATCCCGAACTGGCAAAGCTCCTCGGTAGCACTGCCAGGCCAGGGATTTCTGGAAGTTGTCCATAGGCCCCGGCCCGAAAGTCCTTCCAAAGAGATTGGCTAGTTGATTTTCGTCGACGCCTAGAGTTTCTCCAAGTACGTCGTCGCTCTTCCCCTCCACTAATACTCTATAGAACGCCAAGGTGGAGTTTCCACCGATCACATTGCCCGATTGGTCGAGGGCTGTGAGCGCCTGAAGACATTCCAGTCTCCAAGCGCTCCCTCTCGGTCTTCGCTTGACCCAGGACTGCAGCTCCGTCAAGGAGACGAGCTGGGGAAAGACGTGTCTAGCAAACGGCGACCACACCTGATCACCGTCGAGGAAGAGGTGGAGATGTCGTAGCCTGAGCGCGTGTCTGCGCCTCATCAGCCACGGCATGCCCCGCCCTCCACGTAGCGGGTGTTGACAGCAGATGGACCGCCTGACCATCGGAGCGCGTCCCTTCCACAAAAAGCGAAAGAGCAAACGCTCCAGCGCAGTCAGGCGGGGCTTAGGACAAGGTACGACGGTCAGGCGGTAGTAGATGACGGACGTGATGTACGCGTTAGCCACCTCCGCTCGACCTTTCAGGGATAGCTTCCTCTCCGCCCATTTCTGGGTGAGGGAAGCCACCCTCTCGTCACCTCGTCCCAGCTTTTGTCCGTCTGGAGGTCCGGACCGAACCAGACCCCTATAAATTTAACCGGACCGTCCGTCCAGCGCCCGACGATGCTGTTGGGCGGCATGGACCTGCCTCTCCAGATGGCGAGCTGCAGACCCACTGACTTTTCCTGGTTGATCATTGCTCCTGTCACCGCTTCGTATTCTCTCAGTGTAGTGCCGATCGCCTCGATGTGTTTGGCGTTCGACACCACGACGGTGACATCGTCCGCATGTGCTGACACGGATCTTCCGCATCCTAGTTCGCGCGGGACCCCCTCAACGTCTTCAGTTTGTGCAGTAATGACTCGAGAGTCAATACGTACAAGAGGGACGAGAGGGGACATCCTTGCCGGACCGAGCGCATGATGTTGAACGATTCCGAAAGGTGACCGTTCACTCTCACCACAGAGCAGATGTCGCTGTGCATGGCAGCGATTCAGCCTGTGAGGTCGGGGCCAAAGCCAGACGCCTTCAGGACTGCCGCTAGGTAACGATGGTCGACCCTATCGAAAGCTTTCGACTGATCTAAATTGATCAAGGACCCACCCGCGCCAGGTTCCCTAGCTACCCTCTCTACGAAGTATCGCATGAGATGGAGGTTGTCGTGGATGGATCTGTCGGCAATGGTGCATGTCTGCGCCTCTCCCCCCAGACCACCAACGACAAGCCCAACCTCTTTGCTAGCACCTTGGCCAAAATCTTGAACTCTGTGTTTAGCAGAGTTATGGGCCTGAAATTATCTATGTTATCACCCTTGTTCGGATCCTTTCTCAGCAGCGCCACCGCTCCTCGGCTCACAGAACTGGGAATTCTCCCGTTCTGTTGCCAGTTGCAGTAGACGTTCGCCAAGAGGCCTCCGAACAAGTCTGGCATCTGTACGTAAAGTTCATAGGGCAGACCATCCAAACCAGGCGATTTACTCCTTGTTCAGCCAGTCATTGCCTCCCATACTTCAGCGGCCGTTATCGGATTTTCGCAACACTCCGCCTCAGTGGCCGAGAGCCGCGGTAGTCCGTCGAGGTAGACACTAAAGTCTATCCCTCGATCCCGCCGCCGCTGCCCCCGAACAGTTGAGCGAAGTGTCGCTGAAAAGCTTCACACATTTGCCAGGGATCGAGTAGCATGCGCCCGTCGTGGTCCACCAAAGACCGGATCGTGGCTTTGTTGCCACGACGCGCATCCGCCATTGACCGGATTTCGTCCCCTCGTGTCTGAGAGCACGCACCCTAGCTCTGACAACGCAGCCTTCGTGCTTTGCATTGAAGAATTGATCAAGGGCCAATTTCGCCGCAAGTACGTCGGTCGTGATGCCTTTGCTAAGCGCCTCGTCTAATTTTCTAACTAGTTCACCCTCTGCTCTATTTTTCTCTATAGCTAAAGCATTACTAAACCTAATGGCCTCTATTCTAATCGCTCTTTTCAGAGCAAACCACCACTTGTTGTTGACGATGGCCCCCGTCAACGCTCGCTTAACTAGTTCGCTAATCCGGTCTCTGTAGGCCTTGCGCGCTGGTAAGGACGCGTTTAGCTTCCAGTAGTCAGGTCCTCGTCTATGAAGCCTATCTAAGTCAAGCACACAGATCACAAATTTGTGGTCCGTGTAGCTAACTATCTTGTGGACAGCCTATGCTAGACCTATCTATTTCCCTACAAAATACTCTAGATATGATCTGGATGACCCGATACGGTTTGTCCAAGTCCACATTGGCACATTCGGGAAATCCAATCGCTACCTGTCAGACAGTTCAAAACTCCTGAGCGGGTTGGTGAGGCTCTTTCACCCTCCTCCCCTATCCGCTAATCCCACACATTCCCAGCGTGCATCGAAGATCCCGTTCCAGTCGCCCACTAACACTAAAGTGCGGGACGTTCCTAGAAAGGTTTCCAGACGCCGGAAGAAATCAGGCCGCCCTGCTCCTGTCGGGGCATAGACAGCCACTAGCCTGAAAGCTTGCCCGTCTCCGCTGGTCACGTCCAGCACGACCAACTTACCTTCTGGGTCCAGGAAGATGGCCCGTATGGCGAGACCCAAATCTCTCCGAAAAATCACAGCAACTCCCCCCCCCCCCCAAATCCAGGACGGCTGGGAGATGCGTACACATCGTAGCCACCGAAGATCTGTGCGAAGGCCCGTGCTTCGGAGATTCTAGTCTCGCTGATGGCCACTACATCTATGTTTAGTGACCTGATGTCGTTGAGCAGGTGGCCCTGCTTCCATGACGACCCCAAGCCACGCGCATTTATGCTGCCTATTCTGAGTGAGGTCATGTTGAAATGGAGTGGAAAAGATGGGAAGACCACTTACCTTACTTCTCGTAGCGGAAGGATGGTTTCTCCATCCCTTTTCACTTGATCATCTGGTGAAGGGACCGTTGAATCGTCCCTTCGGCTGGTCGTCGGCTCTTCTGTGAGTATATCCGAATATACTCTCCGGTTGAGTGTCCCTCCTAGGTCTCTGAAATCACCAACTGCGTTGGGGAATTTCGTTTTAATGTTTGTGTATTGTTTCTGTGCTATTCTTACCAGTCTTGTTCGTTGGTGTTTTGATTGGTGCTGGTATTATGCTGAAATGTATGTGTGTTCAATTATGTAAGTCATTAGTTTCTTGTGTGTATTCATTGCTGTGCATTTGTTTTTCTGGGGTGGGTGTGGTTCTGCTATTTTCTTGTCGTTGTTGCTGGATGTGTGTGTTTTGTTGTTGTGTTTGCGATGTTGGTGCTTGTGGTGGTGGTGTTGAAGGTGTTGTTGTTGTTTGCGGTGGAGTTGCCGCCGGTGGTGATGGTGGTGCTAGTGTGAGTGGTGATGGTGTTGGTGGTGTTGCTGCTGTAAGTCTCTTTGCAGTAGCCTTTACCCTTTTTTCATTTCTTTCCTCCCTTTTCGAAGGCGACGATGCGCTGCTTCTGCGTTTGTGCCTTCTTACGACCTTTTGCCATCCCTCTCCCACCTCACACTCCATATCCGATTCTGTGAGGTCGGAGAGGGGTACCAGCTCCACTCTTTCCTTTGTTGTTGTTGGTGATGTTTGCAGTGGAGTCTCTGTTGCAGTTGCAGTTGATATTACTGTTGTTGTTGTTAATACTTCCACTGCTGCTGCTGTTCTTGATTTCTGTGGCGTGGGTATGGGTGCCACGGACCTATCTTTCCTGCTTGCCACCTGTCCTGTTGCTGATAGCAGTGGAGCCGGTTTCGGAAGGAGGGGGGTTTTCTCCTTTCTCAGTGTCTTCTCATTGCAGAAGTCCCTGAGGTGAGTCTTCGATCCACAGCGAAAATATTTCGGGCGTTTTCCCTCAACACTTATGGGCAGTTGAGTGCCGTTATAGAAGTCTATCACATCCGGGATAGCTTCGATGCACTCCTGGTTGGTTTGGATTAACATCTCAATGGAGGTGCCTACCCAATCTTCTCGTACTTTTTTCTGTACTTGCAGTACAGTTGTTTTGTCCTCGATTCCGATGAGGACAGACGCGGCCAGCCAAGAAGGGGCCATCCCGGGGGGGGGGGATGTGGGTCAGTTTGACCCTCACAATTTTTTGCCCGCAGTAGGAGGGCACCAACACCATTTCCTCGCTCCTTAGGGTCACTAAGGATTGAGCCTTTGCCTCCTGGGGTGTGGCAAAAAGCACGTCCACGGTGGCATATTTCTTGCCTCGG
Source organism: Eledone cirrhosa (assembly GCA_964016885.1). Classification (NCBI taxonomy): domain Eukaryota; kingdom Metazoa; phylum Mollusca; class Cephalopoda; order Octopoda; family Eledonidae; genus Eledone; species Eledone cirrhosa. The sequence goes on from OZ024742.1 coordinate 178,276,138, forward strand.
GTGATATGCGTTTTCCGCTGCCACACAGACCCTAAGGCTTTTTGTATGTGAGCCTCTGTGGCTCTTTCAACCCTACGTGATTTTGTGCTTACTGTACGGTACGTGACCGTACAGTGCTGTTGGGTTTCGAAAAAATTTTCGGCTGCCTTGCAGATTGCTCGGTGTCCGGTTTTCGTCACCATCTTCTTTGCTTCCTGTAATTCCTCATTTGTTATAAGGATGGTTTCCATGGAAAGAGGCGACACCACATTTAGAGAAGGGGGGTGAGAGACAATTTTCTCTCTGGTGTAGTGACGATTGAGGAATGAGTGCGAGTGACTTGTGAAAATTCTTTTTTGTAGCCATGTTTTTTTTTTTTTGTTTAAAATGAATATTGGGCACAAAACCCCAATAAGCGGTTATTTAACCCCGAAGGGCCAAATAACGGGCCGAAATACCCCTCTCGCGAGAAGGAGGGTGTTTTTATCTACAATTTGGTTAAAGTTTTAAACAATTTACAATTGTTATAGCGGTTAAAAATTACTATACCTTACAGAGCCGAGCCTCCGTCAACCATGGTATTCAATAATAATAATAATAATAATAATATTTATTTTCGCACAAGACTAGCAATTACCCCAGTGCTTTACTGGTGCTTTATTTATCAACCCCGTAAGGATGAAAGGCAAAACTAACCTCAGCTTTTTTATGTTGATTTCATTATTAACCTCGCAGGGCTCGTTTTAAGAAATCATTAAAGACGACGCGGGAAGGTACAGTGTGGATTTTGGTATGTAAACAATATTTAATAAAAACAAGAAAAAAATAAAAATTCAAACAAAATAAATTCACAAATATGGGGGTCTTCCGATGGTCATACATGGAGAAAGCCCACAAAAAGCCAAACGACCTCTTTCGCCATGACCACCATTCAAATAAAAAATGAATATATATATATATATATATAAAGAAAATGCGAAGTAGTTTCAGATGTTAAAATCCTCTAATGATAATGCTGTGATACATATTTCAATGACGCCTGCGCAAACTGGTGGGAGGGTGAATTGGGACTCACAAGGGAACGGACGAAGGATTCAAGAACACCTGCTTTGTCCGTTCCCTTGTCGATTCAATTTGGATTGCCTCGGGAACATAACCTTATTATGTAAGAAGCTGTCTGATGATGTCACGGCACTGGATACACCAAAGAGTGTGGCCACTGTCGTCATTGAAATATGTATCACAGCATTATCATTAAAGGACTTTAACATCTGAAACTACTTCGCATTTTTTTTTTCTAAATATACTCCGTCACTCCTATATGGAAAAAGTACGTTGAGTGCTTGAATTGAATTGCAACGAAGTTGCAAATATATATATATATCAAATATTTAAAATTTGTTCGATCATATTCATATTGAATAGATTGGTTTTTCAAATATTAATTTCTTTCTTTTTAATTATTCCATAATGTATCACAGTATTGTAAGGAGAAAAATGAGCAGAGTCGTTGGAACGTCAGACAGTATGTTTGGGGAGATCCATTCCAATTCTCTGCACTCTCAGTTCAGATTCTTCCGAGGTCAACTTTACCTTTCATCCTTCCGAGGACGATAAAAAAAAGTGCCAGCCCAGTATCAGGATCGATTCTTCCTCTTTATCTTTTTTTCTCACTTTTCTGTCTCACACTGTCTTTCCTTACTCTGGAAAAAATTGGCCGCTTTCAGACCTGGCGAAGTAATGGGCTTGGCAAGGGCTAAACGAAAATAACCAAGAAACACCGCTCGTCGCTACAACGCCTATACGATTCTACACGGAGTTACTGGTCAAGAGAGAGGACCATAGCTGCAGCGTGTGTTAATCATATTGATATCAGTGATAATATTATGTGAAAAGTTAATAGAATATATCGTTTCACTGAAGAGGAAAACAAAACAATATTTCGTTTTTTGTAAGAGAGATGTTACGCGTATGATGGTCTTCTGTAGTGAAAATGGTTGAGATAATTTCATTGAAAAATTATTTTAGTAGTGTGGCCCGCCTGATAATGAGCCATGTCACATACGGCTCGCTTCCCAAAAACGTTTTCCCACGCTTGGATTAAAGACATCAAGATAGAATAAACTTTGGATATGTTTCAAAATAGATGAACGCATGAGTCATTTGATTCATAAAAGCAGAAAGCTTACAAAAAAAGCAAACAAAAACAAACAAAAACAACCCCCCAAAAAAACAAAATGAAAAACGAAAACCCAAAAGAAACAAACAATTCAATGCAAAAGAACGTGACATGGTAGAGAGAAAATTTGCAGATTGGCTGGAAATTTGAATTCAAAGGTGATGAAAAATTGTATGATGACCAGGCAAAAACAAAATCCATTTTTAAAGTCATGATTTTAAAGATTATATAGATTTCTCTGTAAGAACTTTATAACGACATGAATATCAAAGGAAAAACAAGAAAGATTATCTTTCTTCTCGTCATTTCTTCGAAGCATGGTGATCATATAATAGGTTCTCATCTCACTACACAGCTTTTCGTATTTTCATTGATGTCTTCCAGGTCTTTTTATCTACAGAGATTGGGTAGCAAAGAGAAAACAAGGAAGTGCTCCGTAGTCTTGTTTGCTTTTCTACATTGATATAAATATATATATATATATATATATGTAGATAAATCTACCAAAAGTTTACGGTAGTGTCCAATCCGTATGAAGAACTCAATGTAATCCGAATATCATGAAAAGAGAAGATGTATTCAAAAACTACTTTCGGTGAAAAATAAACGGAAAATAGAGTCAAGATAAATTAATAAAATAATGAATAAACAAAGAAACAGTTCCTTATATTAAAAAAATTCATCATTTTACGATCGTTTCTAGGATATATATGTGATAGAGTTGGTATGCATATTCTATAGATCTATGTACAGTATTTATACAAACTATCAGAGGGAATATACATACCTACACATATATATGCTGTCTTCAGAAATATTATTTCTGAAGACAGCATATATATGTGTAGGTATGTATATTCCCTCTGATAGTTTGTATAAATACTGTACATAGATCTATAGAATATGCATACCAACTCTATCACATATATATCCTAGAAACGATCGTAAAATGATGAATTTTTTTAATATAAGGAACTGTTTCTTTGTTTATTCATTATTTTATTAATTTATATATATATATATATATATATATATATAAATATAAATTTAGCGAGAATCGCATTTCGGCGGGTAGAAAAGGCGAAACGCAAAAATCAGAAATAATGCTGGCAAGCGCTCCATAGTTAAAAAACCAGAGCTAAACAATATGTTAAGAGGCCATACACAACTGAAGTAGTGGTCAAGAAAGCATCAACCACCTAAGCCAAAAAGCAAATCAAGCTAAACAGGTCAAAATAAAATAAATGATAAAAAAAAACACAGACCTGGACCCGTTGGAATTGATGTTAAAATCCAAATGCAGGTTTTCTATGACACCTAAATCAAAATACTGTCTGCTTAAAATTATAAGCTTTAGGTATAATGATCGAACAAGGAATATCACGTTATCAACAGGTATTTTGCTCTGTACCAAATTTGTAAATGACACAGAAGCCCGTAAAAGCACATGTGGAATTCACAAGGGGAAAAACCCCAGATTTTGGCAAATGAATTCAGTATGTGTATACCATGCAAAAAATTGCATAAATAGCACAAATTGAATAAGCTCTAAACCGGGTAGTTTTTAAAATAAACTTATACAATTAACCTGTTAATAAAAATTATTAACAAGTTAATTGTAAGATACGGGAGATTAATACAAATATATATATATATATATAATAAATCATGTCTATAGAATTATTAGATAAATAAAATATATATCATTTCCTCTGCCAATCAGCATAATTAACCATATAAAAAATCAATTAGACCAAGCTATAAGGATAAAGGCTCCTATGAAGAAATCTCCGACAAACAAACGAAAGTGGCCTCTTCGCGGTGGCCTCAATAGAGTATTTATCCAACATTTCGACAGCATGTAGAAACTGACCAAATATACAATCAACCATACACAATTTGGTGTAAATTCAAACTTAGAAGAAATGTATACATACCGTAACTATATCTCTACCATGGTTTCATCCGTATTTTTAGATATCCAATTAATAGGAAATCCACAGAGTTCGGATTCATCAGGAGACAAACTCAAAAATAGATACTTAGTATTCCAAAGCGATCGCGCCAAAATTAGATTCGAAAATGGCTTAGAATCAAAATATGGCCGTGGTCAAGTTGGAAAGAATGTGATTGGTTGCTTACGGCGGGTAGGCTTGTTGCTAGAAAGCGCAGCCAAATATCGCCCTCTGGTGATGTCCAGCAGAAGCAAGGGGGACAAGCGTCTATGCATTTCAGACTTAACTGGCCATCGTCAGGACGGTCCCTCCCACCGCTTGCGACTGCTGGACTAGAAGACAGGCGAGAATATATACTTTTCTCGTCTGTGTAAATGAGGTGATTAATCTCATTTGCATATGAAGCTGCATAAGTTGGCTCAGCTTATAATAAAAAAGAAATAGGATTTCGCTTCAAGCATAGCTTTATACAATATGTATAAATATTTCGTATCTCCAAAGAAATACGGTTTTAGGAAGCCGTAGCTATGCTTGAAGCGAAATCCTATTTCTTTTTTATATATATATATATATATATATATATATATATATATATAAGTTCGATATTTGCTTACTGAAGAAAAGCTACAAAATATCCTAATATTAGTATTGATCCTTCTATTAATCTTCCTTTCATTTTCTGAGGTCTTCCTCTCCCTCTTTTGTATTTCTCTTCAACGTTACCTTTCATTTCCTCTGTTTCACCTCACCATTTTATAGAACAGCTGTAGAGTTATCTCTCTCATACACCTATTCAGTGATTTTCCGATCTTCTCACCAAAGGAGCCCGCCTAAAACGGATAGATAGTAAAACATATAGATAGATAGATAGATAGATAGATAGATAGATAGATAGATAGATAGATAGATAGATAGATTTTTATTTATTGCCACGAGGGCGCAAAAGAAGGGGACAAATAGAAGGAAGGGGAGTTTACACAAAAAGGCGAGTAAAGAAAATAAATGACAAATATAAAATTAACAATAAAGTCCTCAATAGGGAGGAGACGTTTTGGGAGGTCGCACACACTCCCAAAAAAAGTGTGCAACCCTTCTCCTCAGGAGCACAGACAGAGGGTGCTCCCTCGTTCCTTCATCTTTTCCACCTACAGGCTGATGTAGAGAGAAGGCCCTTTCACATGGGCCATTCTCGCCACTTTCACCCACCTTTCATAAAAACGACTGGGGTGGAGCACCTCTCTCTCCATCCTGATCCTTCTTCCGAAATGATATCGGAAGAAACGGATCAGTTGTTGGTCAGAGAGAAAGGTGCCTGACCTCAGTCTTTTCAGACGCGTCCACCATACAACCTCTTTCACCATGGCTATTACGCACAGAAACACCGCCTCTCCTTCATTTTTGAAGGGGGGAGGCGGCTTAATCGTTACAATGGCCTCGGTGCTCAACCGGATCGATCCCACCCGTGACAGCAGTCGATAGATAGATAGATAGATAGATAGATAGATAGATAGATAGATAGATAGATAGATAGATAGATAGATTTCTTTATTAGCCACAAGGGCGCACAAGAAAAGGGGACAATATAAAGACATGTCGGGGATTTTACATACAGTCGTATAAAAAATATAAAAACAAACAATTACAACAATCGAAATCCCCAATAGGGGAGAGGCGCCACAAATGGGTTGTTTAATACCCCGTCGATAGAACAAACCTCAACTCCATGAGCGTGTTGTGCAAGTGCTCCTTTCTTCCTTTTGCTCTCTTCTTCAACCTACAGGCTTATAAACAGAGAAGGCCCAATCATTCGGACCATTTTCGCTTCATTCACCCACCTTTCAGTAAATTTACTGGGGTGCAGTGCCTCTCTCTCCACCCTGATTCTCCTTCTAAAGTGATACTTAAAGAAGGGAATAAATTGTTGTCCGGAGAGAAAGGCATCTGTCCTCAGTCCTCTCAACCTCTTCCACCATATAACTTCTTTCACCATAGCCACCGTACAGAGGAAAACCGCCTCTCTTTCGTTTTTGAAAGAGGCTGGCGGTTTGATCCTTACTATGGACTCGGCAGTCAACTGTATTTGTCCCATACGCGACAGCAGTTGTTCTGCATAGTTCCACAGGTCGGTTACGCCCGGGCAGTGTACAATTGCGTGCAGGACTGTTTCAATGTCCTGCGCGCATCTTGGACACGTCCTCTTGGAAGGATCCCTGCCGGGGCGTCCGTACCTGTAGATCTTGTCACGAACCGGTAGAGCTCCTCGGTAGCACCGCCAGGGACTTGTGGAAGTTGTCCATAGGTCCCGGGCGGAAAGTCCTACCAAACAGACTGGTGAGCTCATCGTCTTCGACCCCCAGAGTCTCTCCGAGCACGTCGTTGCCCTTGTAACGTACAATCCCTCTATAAAATGTCGAAGTGGAGTCTCCACTGATTGCTGCGCCCGCTTGCCAGAGGACTGTGAGCGCCTGAGCGCATTCAATGTGCCAGGCCCCCATCGTTTTCGGTCTTTTCTTGACCCAGGACTGCAGCTCCGTCAGCGAGACGAGCTGTGGGAAAGCCTGTCTCACAAACGGTGCCCACACCGGTTGGGGGTCGGTGAGGAATACCTGGAGATGCAGCACCCTCAGCGCATATTTGCGCATCATCAGCCACGGCATTCCCAGCCCTCCGTTGGAAGGGTGCTGACAGCAGACGGATCTCCTCACCAGCGGAGCCTGCTTCTTCCACAGAAACTGGAAGAGCATGCGTTCCATCTTGGCGGGGTGTTCACGGGGACAAGGCACGACAGTCAAGCGGTAGTAGATGACGGACGCTATGAAAGTGTTCGCCACCTCCGCTCGACCTTTCAAGGACAGTTTGCACTCTCCCCACTTCTGGGTGAGTGCAAACACCTTGGCCGTGACCTCGTTCCAGTTTTTCTCCACCTGGAGGTCTGGACCGAACCAGACCCCGAGCAATTTCACCGGTCCGTCCAGCGTCAACAACGCTGTCGGACGTCATCGGTTTGCCTCTCAACGTACTGAGTTGCAAACCGACAGACTTGATCGGGTTTAGTTTTGCTCCCGTCAGCGTTTTGTATTCTTTCAGTAAGTTGCCGATCACCCCGATTTCCGAGATGCTCGACACCATTACCGTCACGTCATCGGCATAAGCCCGACGCCACTTTGCGCAGTCCCGCTTCTAGAGGGATGCCCTGCAACAGCTCCAATTTCCGCAGTAGTGGCTCTAGAGTCAATACATACAGAATGAAGGAGAGAGGGCACCCCTGTCGAATGGAACGCGTGATTGCGAACGGCTCCGATAGGTAGTCGTTCACCTTGACCCTCGAGCAGATGCTGGTGTACATCGCCTCGATCCATCCTCTGAACACGGGACCGAAACCGGCCGCCTTGAGAACCGCTTCCAAGTATCGAGTATCGATGGTCGACCCTATCGAATGCCTTAGACTGATCCAAGTTGATCAGAGCCCCACCGAAGCCGGGTTTACTACCCACCCTCTCTATGATGTATCGCATGAGGTGGAGGATGTCGTGTATGGACCTGGTCGGGATTGCACACGTTTGCGCTTTCCCTACCAGGTTCTCGACGACAAGCGCCAACCTCGTCGCTAGCACCTTGGCCAAAATCTTTAACTCTGTGTTGAGCAGAGTTATGGGCCTGAAGTTGTTAATTTCGTCCCCCTTGTTCTCGTCTTTCCTGATAGGCGTTACTACGCCCTTGCCTGCAGAACTGGGAATTCTCCCGTTCTGCTGCCAATTGCAGTAGACGGCTTCGAGGACGCCAGAGAACAAGTCCGGCATGCCTATGTAAAACTCGTAGGGTAGACCATCTAGACCGGGTGACTTGCGTTTCCCGCAGCGGCCCAGAGCGTCCCGTGTCTCAGTGTCCGTGATCGGTCTTTCGCAGAACTCGGCTTCCGTGTTCGAGAGACGCGGCAGGCTGTCGAGGTATGAACTAAAGTCCATTGCCCCGTTCGGCTCACCGTCGTTCTGCTCAAACAGTCGCGCAAAGTGCCGCTGAAAGGCCGCACACATTTGCTTGGGGTCAAGTAGCACGCGTCCGTTTTGGTCTTTCAAAAACCGAATCGTGGACTTGTTGCCACTTTTTGCCTCCGCCACTCGGGCCCAGCTGACAGCTTTCGCTCCTTCGTTTCCTAGAGCACGTGTTTTGCTTCTGACCACGCAGCCTTCGTGTTTTGCATCGAAGAACTGGTCCAGTGCCGTTCTCGACGCTAACACTCTAGCCGCGTTGCCACTTCTAAGTGCCTCCTCTACCTTGGCTACTAGTTCTCTTTCTATTCTGTTTATCTCTAAGGCTAACTCTCTGCTATACCCTATCGATTCTATTCTAATTGCTTTCTTGAGAGAGTACCACCATCTATTGTTGACGATGGCTCCCGTTAACTGTTGCTTGACTAGTCTACTTATCCGTTCACTGTAAGCTTTACGTGTCGGCAACGACACGTTCAGCTTCCAGTATCCGGGTCTCTGTCTATGTATTCTATCACGGTTGAGTAAGCAGACGACTGACTTGTGATCTGAATAGGCAACCATGTGCATTCGTGGACAGCTTAACATCTCCTTGTCCCTTTCTCTAATGAAGAACCTATCTAAATACGATCTAGATGTCCCACTGCGGTTTGCCCACGTCCACTGTGGTGCAGTCGGGAAATCCAGTCGATACCTATCGGCCAGTTGTAATTGGCCGATTAAAGTTTTGAGGCTGTTGCACCCTGCTCTACTGGGACATGCTCCCACATAGTCCCATCGTGCATCTAGGATACCATTCCAGTCCCCCACTAAAAGTAAGGAGCGAGACGTTCCTAGAAAAGACTCTAGACGCTTAAAGAAGTCTGGCCGTGATTGCGATTTCCCGGTCGGGGCATAAACGGCCACCAGTCTGAAGGCTCCACCTCCAATACTGTTCACGCCTAGGACTACCTGTACTTGCTGTACTTCGACGTCCAGGTTCTTCCGAAACATGACAGCCACTCCACCTCCACCTCCTGGCTGACAGAGAGATGCGTAGATCTCAAAGTCGTCGAAGATAGGGGTTAGTTGCTGCCTGTTGTGGATCCTGGACTCGGTGATGGCTATCACATCCATACTGTGTGACCTAAGGTCGTTTAAAAGTTGGCCCTGTTTCCCTAGGCCACGCACATTCACGGTTCCAACTCATAAACTAGCCATGTTGGTGAAGAAAATTTGGAGAAAAAGGACGAAAGGTGCACTTACCTTTTCGTTTCCTGGAGATCGGTTTGTTCAATCTCCATTTGGGTGCTGGATGGGATGTTGGGTGGGGGAGGGAAACATTTTAACAGGACGCGGTTGATGGGTTTGTGGCAGGGGTTGCCCACGTCCTGTGAAAATTTATTTTTTAGGTCATTATAGGTTTCCATAGAAACCCTTATAAGTTTAAGGTGTGGAGACGATTATGCCTTGACGAAAGTTTTGCCCTCCGTCTCCACCTTGGGGTTTTGGGAGATGACCTCCATCAAACTCTTGTTGTTTGTGTTGATGTATGCATATTGTTGTTTGTGTTTTTGTTGTGTTGTTTTAGTTTATTGTTCGTCCGGGAGTTTTCTTTTTATGGTGGGTGCTTGTGTTTGGGTGGTGTTGGTGCTGGTTTTGCTGATAGGGGGATGTTTGACTGTGGTGTTGTTTGTGTCTGTGGTTGTGTGTTAGTGTTGGTGATTGAAGTTTTGGGGGTTTTGTGGTGTCTCTTTTTTTGTTTTTTAGATTTCCGCGGTTCTCCCTCTTCTTCACTTAAAGAAGGAGAAGCAGCTTCATCCGTCGAAGAATAATCATCGTCAGGTGTGTGGGGTAAGGGTATGGTGTGTGGTGGTGGTGTTTCGGTGTGTGTGTTTGTGGTAGTGTTTGATGGAGTGGGATGGAGTGTGGCTGTGTTATTCAGGGGTGTTGTCTCTGTTTTTTCTGTTGTTGTTGGTTGAGTGCCTGTTTGTTTTGGTGTGGTTGCTCGTTTCGTCTGTCGTTGTACTTGTGGTGGTGGTGGTTGTTTTGGTGTTGGTAATAATGTTTTTTAATGATGTTGTTGTTGTGTGTTTGTGGACAAGAGGCTTTTAGGTGTGCTGTGCTACCACAGCGAAAGCAATGAAATTTTCGTCCTTCTACCGAAATGTTTATTTTGTTGTTATTATCGATTACGAATCTTTCGGGTATTTTGGAGATTCTCTCCGGCTCCATTTGTAACAGAATCTCCAAATCTGTACCCGCCCACCTTTGTCGAATAGATTTTCGTATCGAAAGAATCATATCAGTTTCTGGCTCTACGAAGCCAGCCAAGATCCACCAGATGTTAATGTTTGGAGGTATGTTTTTTATTTTTATTTTTTGTGTCCTTTTTCCCATGTATGTAGGGGAAAAGGTGTATGCTTTTGACACCATTGGTGTCACAGAGTGTTTTTGTGCGAGTGCCTCGCTTTTAAACAGTACGGAAACACTTCCGTACTGTTTTCCTCGCTGGAGAAAATCGACATTTGCTAGAATTTCCTTGAAAGTATCTTCTATATCTGCTTTGTTAACAAATGTCGGCTTTCTTGTGGAATTTGACACAGTCCTAAAGGTGACTGATCTGCGAATTGTGTCTTCCTTTATTTCAAGGGGTGAGTTAATTCTAAACCCACCTCTTTCTTCGAAAGTTACAAATTTTTTCCCTTGCTGGAGCATATCTCTTGCGTTGGAGATATCAAGATTTATAAAATCTTGTTTTTTGTTCACTGTTTCAGCGAGGACATTTTCTTTTTTTTGTGTGGTGTTGCTGTTGTTGTTGTTGTTATCGTTGTTAGCCTCGGTGTTAGAAATCTCAGTTCCTTGTCGAGGTGAAACATTATGTGTAGATGTAGATGTAGAGTTGTTGATGTATTTTTCATGTGTATGTATGTTAATGGGTTTAATTCCTGTGTTTTCCTGTGTTATTGTTATTTTTCTCCACTTCGACGGTAGAAATTTTAAAATCTTCAAGTGGTAATACTTTTTTTTTTCTTTGTTGACAGTCGTATCTATGGCGTCGTCCATAGTAGCAGAAGCAGATATAACGTTAATATCTGCCTCTTTCTCTCTCTTTTCTCTATTAACGTTCTCCAGCGTTCTTGTGTTGCTCAAGTGATTTAGTTTGTAAAATCTGATATTTTAAAACAAAGTTTTAAAATAAAATATTCGCCCCTACAGGGGCGAAAAATGAGATTACCACCCAGCTGACAATTCAGCTTGGGGGTTAATCTACAAAATGTTATGTTTTTTCAAACAATTAGTTCGGTTTTTTGTATAGAAATTAACAAAAAAGCTTACCGGCGATGTTCCACGCGTCAGACAGGAAGAGAGATAGATAAATAAATAGATAGATAGATAAATAGATAGATAGATAGATAGATAGATAGATAGATAGATAGATAGATAGATATATTTCTTTTATTTGCCACTAGGGCATCAAAAGTGGGACAAGTACAAAGGGGGGAGTTTACACAAAAAGGCGTCCTCAATAAGGAGGAGGCAATAACAAAATATAAAAATAAAATAAGATATAACAAAAAATAAAATTTTTAACAAAATCCTCAATAGAGAGGAGGCGCCTTGGGGGGTCGCACACACCCCCGAAAAAAGTGTGCAACCCTTCTCCTCAGGAGCACAGAGAAGGGGTGCTCCCTTGGTCTTTCATCTTCCTCACCTATAGTCTGATGTAGAGTGAAGGCCCATTCACACGGGCCATTCTCGCCACTTTCACCCATCTTTCATAGAAACGGCTGGGGTGCAGCACCTCTCTCTCCATCCTGATCCTTCTTCCGAAATGATATCGGAAGAAACGGACCAGTTGTTGGCCAGAGAGAAAGGTGCCCGACCTCAGTCCTTTCAGACGCGTCCACCATACAACCTCTTTCGCCATGGCTATTACGCACAGAAACACCGCCTCTGCTTCATCTTTGAAGGGGGGAGGCGGCTTGATCATTACAATAGACTCGGTGGTCAACCGGATCGGTCCCACCCTTGACAGCAGTTGTTCGACATAGCCCCACAGATCGGCTACGCCCGAGCAGTGTACTAATGCGTGTGCAACGGTTTCCTCGTCGCACACGCATCTGGGACAGATCTTTTTGGCGGGGTCCCTACCCGGGCGCCCGTGTCTGTAGAGCCTTTCTCGAACGGGTAAAGCCCCTCGGTAGCACTGCCAGGCCAGGGACTTCTGGAAGTTGTCCATAGGTCCCGGGCTGAATGTCCTACCGAAAAGGCTGGCCAGTTCGTCCTCCTCCATGTCTAGGGCTTCTCCGAGGGCGTCGTCGCACCTGCTGCGTACCAGCCCTCTATAGAATGTTGCGGTGGAGTCTCCACTGATAACCGGATCCGCCTGCCAGAGGGCGGTGAGCGCCTGGGCACACTCAGTGTGCCAGGCGCCCAGTTTTCTCGGTCTTTGCTTGACCCAGGATTGCAGCTCGGTGAGTGAGACGAGTCTGGGAAAGGTTCGTCTCACAAACGAGGCCCACACCGGTTGTCCGGTGAGGAATACGTAGAGGTGCCGTAGCCTTAATGCGTGTTTACGCATCATTAGCCACGGCATCCCCAGCCCTCCTTTCGAAGGGTGTTGACAGCAGATGGATCTCCTCACCATAGGAGCCCGCCTCTTCCAAAGGAATTGGAAGAGCGCGCGCTCCATCTTGGTGAGGGTTTCCCTTGGGCAGGGCACTACGGTCAGGCGGTAGTAGATGACGGACGCTATGTAGGTGTTCGCCACCTCCGCCCGACCTTTCAGGGATAGTTTGCAACTGGCCCACTTCTGGGTCAGTGCAAACACTCTGTTCGTAACCTCCGCCCAGTTTTTCTCCACCTGGAGGTCCGGTCCGAACCAGACCCCGAGCAACTTCACCGGGCCCTCCGTCCAGCGTCCGACGACGCTATCGGAGGGCATCGGTCTGCCCCTCCACGTGCCGAGTTGCAAACCGATCGACTTGTCCCGGTTCAGCTTAGCCCCTGTGAACTTTTCGTACTCCTCCAGTAAGGTGCCGACCGCCTCGATTTCGGAGGCCGTCGACACCATTACTGTCACGTCATCGGCGTAGGCCGACACCGCTTTCCGCAATCCCGGTTCCAAAGGGATGCCCTGCAACAACTCCAACTTCCGCAGTAGTGGCTCGAGAGTCAATACATACAGAAGGGAGGAGAGAGGGCACCCTTGTCGGATGGACCGCGCGATTTTGAACGGCTCCGAGAGGTAGCCGTTCACCTTGACCCTAGAGCAGATGCGGCTGCTGTGCATAGCAGTGATCCAGCCCCTGAAAACGGGTCCGAAGCCTGCCGCCGCTAGCACCGCATCCAGGTAACCATGGTCGACCCTATCGAACGCCTTAGATTGATCCAAGTTGATCAGAGCCCCACCAAAGCCGGGTTCGTTCCCAACCCTCTCTATGATGTATCGCATGAGGTGGAGGTTGTCATGGATGGACCTGGACGGGATAGCGCATGTCTGCGCATCTCCCACCAGGTTGCCCACGACAAGCGCCAACCTCTTTGCTAGCACCTTGGCCAAAATCTGTAACTCTGTATTTAGCAGTGTTATGGGCCTGAAGTTACTTATTTCGTCCCCCTTGTTCTCGTCCTTCCTCACTAGCGTGACTACGCCCTTGGTCACAGTACAGGGAATTCTCCCGTTCTGTTGCCAGTTGCAGTAGACCGCCTCGAGGAGATCGGGGAACAAGTCCGGCATAGCTAGATATAATTCGTAAGGAAGACCATCGAGACCCGGGGATTTGCGTTTGCCGCATTGGCTCAGCACGTCCTCTATCTCAGCGGCCGAAATCGGCTCCTCGCAGGACTTCGCCTCCCTGTCCGAGAGGCGCGGCAGGCCGTCGAGGTATGGACCGAAGTCCACGTTCCCAACCGGCTCCCCGCCCCTCCCGAACAGTCGGGCAAAGTGCCTTTGAAAGGCCTCACACATCTGCTTAGGCTCAAGAATCGCCCGTCCATCCAGGTCTCGCAAAGACCGGATGGTGGATTTAGTTCCACTGTTGGCCTCTGTCACGCGGGCCCAGCTAACAGCTTTGGTCCCCTCGTTCCCTAGAGCACGTATTTTACTTCGGACAACGCAGCCTTCGTGCTTCGCGTCGAAAAACTGGCTCAAAGCCGTTCTCGACGCTAGCACTCTGGCCACGTCGCCGCTTCTAATTGCCTCTTCTACTCTATCTATTAGCTCCCTTTCCTTCCTATTCCTATCCGCAGCTAGACCCTTACTAAATTCTATCGAGACTACTCTAATCTCTCTCTTTAGAGATACCCACCACCTGCTGTTGACGATCGCTCCAGTCAACCGTTCCTTAACTAACGTACTAATCCGATTCCTGTAGGCTCTACTTGCCGGCAAGGACAAGTTGAGCTTCCAGTAACCGGGGCCCTGTCTATGAGTTCTGTCAAGGTTGACCATGCAGGTCACTAATTTGTGGTCTGAATAGCCAACAATGCGCATTTTTGGACAACTTAAAAAGTCCTTATCCTTAATTCTAACTAAGAACCTATCTAGGTACGACCTAGATGATCCGCTACGATTTGCCCAAGTCCAGGTTGGCGCAGTCGGAAAATCTAGTCGATATCTATCGGCCAGGTCAAATCGACCGATTAACCCTTTGAGGCTATTACACCCCTCTCTATCGGGGCAGGCCCCTACGTAGTCCCAGCGTGCATCTAGGATACCATTCCAGTCCCCCACTAATAGCAAGGAGCGGGACGTCCCTAGAAAAGTCTCCAGACGATGGAAGAAGTCCGGCCGCATTGACCCGAAAGGGCCGTAGGCGGCTACCAACCTAAACGCTCCGCCTTTACCACTGCCAAGGTCCAGAACCACTAGTCGACCCTCCGGGTCCAAATGTACCATCTGTGTTGCGAGACCCAGATGTTTTTGCAGCAGAACGACAACTCCACCCCCACCTCCAGGCTGACAGAGAGATGCGTGCATCTCAAAGTCATCAAAGGTGGGGGCCAGCTGTCGCACGTTGCTGATCCGGGCCTCGCAAATAACCATCACATCTATACGTTGTGACCTGAGGTCATTTAGAAGCATTGCTTGCTTCCAAGTTGAGCCCAGGCCACGCGCATTTAAACAGCCTACTCTTAGCATAGCCATGTTGGTGGTGAAGAGAAAAGGCACAGATAGATAGATAGATAGATAGATAGATAGATAGATAGATAGATTTCTTTATTAGCCACAGGGGCACAAAAGAAGGGGACAAATACAAAGGGGGAAGTTTACATACAATAAAAACGTGTAAAATGTTATCACAAATGGAATTTAAAAAGTTAGTCGATTTTCCCCAATAGAGGGAGACAGTTTATATAGGTAACACATACCCCCGAAAAAAAATGTGCAACCCTCATCTCCAGGAGTACGAAGAGTTTGTACTCCTTTCCTCTCCTCCTTCTTTTCCTCAACCTACAGGCTGATATAGAGAGAAGGCCCATTCACTCGGGCCATTCTCGCCACTTTCACCCACCTTTCATAAAACTTGCTGGGGTACAGCACCTCTCTCTCCATCCTGATTCTTCTTCCAAAGTGGTATTTGAAAAAAAGAATCAGTTGTTGGCCGGAGAGAAAGGTGTCTGACCTCAGCCCTTTCAACCTTGTCCACCATACAACCTCTTTCGCCATAGCTATCA
This sequence comes from Eledone cirrhosa, assembly GCA_964016885.1. Lineage (NCBI taxonomy): Eukaryota > Metazoa > Mollusca > Cephalopoda > Octopoda > Eledonidae > Eledone > Eledone cirrhosa. The sequence continues at coordinate 178,291,902 of OZ024742.1, forward strand.
CACAAAGGAAAACCGCCACTCCTTCGTTTTTGAAGGAGGGTGGCGGTTTGATCATGACAATGGACTCGGTGGTCAACTGGATTGGTCCCACCCGCGACAATAGTCGTTCTACATAGCCCCACAGGTCAGTGACGCCCGGGCAGTGTATGAATGCGTGCGCGACGGTTTCTTCGTCTCGCACGCACCTCGGACAGATCTTTTTTGCAGGGTCCCTGCCCGGGCGCCCATGTCTGTAGAGCTTGTCTCGAACTGGTAGAGCTCCTCGGTAGCACTGCCAGGCCAAGGACTTTTGGAAGTTGTCCATCGGTCACGGGCGGAAGGTCCTACCGAACAGACTGGCCAGTTCATCTTCCTCTACGCCTAGAGTTTCACCGAGCGCGTCGTCATAGATAGATAGATAGATAGATAGATAGATAGATAGATAGATAGATAGATAGATAGAAATGCAATCTAATTTCTCTGCTGACCATTCAAACAAATTCTATCTAAATCAAATATTTCAGTTTGTTCTTACCTTTGGACTAAAGAGCAAGATCATTAATCAACATTAGATAGTTCGTTCCTTTATTGTGTAGAAGCTTCAAAGACCTTCGTTTTCATAATATATCAACAGGAGGGTCAAAGATGTAACTAAGAGAAGAGAAAATAAGGAATTCTATGGGAAAATCACTATATTAAATTCAATTTCACCCATGGCCTCTTGGCTGCGTGTGAGCTCATTTCTCCAAGACCTAATATTCATCTTAATATTATATACTTCTTCCTGTGTCGATAAATAAAGTACCAGTACTGTACTGGTGTCGATTTAATCGACTTTCGCCTCAACCCAAATAGCCCGTTATTTCAAATACGGTTGAAGAAGACGGAGTAGAAGTTCAGATTTACCATCTAGTTTAACCGTTCTGTTACCATTTTTCTAACGAAAAACACTGCCTGTATTTTCAAATACTTTTGGAATATAAACAAGAATTTGGTGGGATTTAGTAATATAACTAGCTGTCTTATTATTAAGTTACTGTTTAGAGCATAACTTAACAAGAGATTCTTAAATAGAATTATGATGAAAGATATTGAGATACCTTTAAGCACTTTAAAACAAACAGTTTTGTATGATAAAACCATGGGTGGTCAGATGGTTTAGTATGAAAAGAGTAAACAAACGAGGAGGGGTAATACGATCTAAGTATAGCAATAAAAGATTTTAGAGACATCTTGTTAAAACAAGACAAAACGTTGTGGAAGTAATTACAAATTATTTATGATGTATATAAAGTCGGCTTTATTCATATACATCGTGACATTTCATTTGATTTAATAATAAATTATCTCGTAAAATATTCTATCACCATACTTAGCTCAAGCTACCTCCCACTGGTTTGTTAAACTTGGTGGATTCTATATCCATTTAATTTAAGCCAATTTTAATTTGATGTTCAATTACTCTGTTTCTTCTGTATCCAAATCAAGGCGGTTTTATGGCCACTTCCATTTCAAAACATTCCTGGCGTTCCTCTCTTATTTTCTAAGTCTTATTTTTCTTTTCTTCATTACACACACACACACACACACACACACACACACAAATACACACAAATACACACACACACACACACACACACACACACACACACACACACACACACACACACACATATATATATATATATATATATATATATATATATATATATTTACACACATATATCCTCACAGTATTTATGTTAAGAGTTGACTTATCTCTTCTTTCGTTTGTACCTACACCCATATATATGCTTTAGACATTGCCTGCCGTTTCGGCCCGATCACTGACCAGGAAATAAATGTAATTATGCATGCCTGAAAAAAAAAATACTATTTTCAAACCACTCTACTTCTGTTAAGAATTCAAACCTAGGTTACCCATTCGATGGGTCGTGCGGCTGCTGTTATCGGCTTTTCGCAGCACTCCCCATCATTCATCGAGAGTCACGGCAGGCCACCGAGTGCGCTACCTTACTCCACCCCGTCTCTCCCGGTAGTGCAAAGTGCTGGCAAAAATCCTGAAATCGATCAGGATCCATCTCGGGCCTTCAAAGTTCTAAGATTGGTTTTGTTGCCACGCTGCGCCGCTGCCACTCGGGCCCATGGAACAGCTTTCGTTCTGTCGTTTCTTAGAGCACGCGCCTTAGCCCTGACAATGCAACATTCGTGTTTCGCATTGAAGAAATTGTAGTTATTGTTGTAGGCTTTGGCCGTTGCCGTTGTTGCGTGTACTGTTATTGCTGTTGACGACGGTGACTTTGTTGTCTGTAGTAGTGGTAGTGGTAACAGTGGTGTCGTTGGTGTTGGTGGAGGTGGTGACGATAATGTCGACATTAGAGTCAATGTAAGCGCAGGGGCGTATCTCCTCGATGTTTTAACGCTTGTAAGCGTGAAAAATAACAAAAAAGTTTAAATATGTGGGCCTCTGAATGTTATGTAAACACGCAAAAATTAACAAAACTTACGGAGCGATACGCACATGCGTCTTCATTGACTCAACAACAAAAATGATAATAATTGTTTCTACTTTTTGGCACAAGGCAAGCAATTACCCAGTACATTACTGGTACTTTATTTTATCGACCCCGTAAGTATGAAAATTAAAGTTAACCTCGGCGGGATTTGAACTCAGAATGTTTGAACAAAAATGATAATATTAATGATAATAATAATAATTTGAACAAAAATTATAATAATAATGATTTCTACTGTTGGCACAAGGCCAGTAATTTGGGGATAGGGGAAAGTCGATTAAATTGACACCAGTTGTTACTGGTACTTATTTTATCGACCCCGTAAGAAGGAATGACAAAGCTAACTTAGGCAGCATTCGGGATAAGCTTTGTGTTTTAGTACCAGTAAGGAACTGAGGTCGATTTTAATCGACTTTCTCACTCCTTCAAAAGGAATCCAGGTATGAGATCAAACACGGATGAAAGCAAACACGCAAATGTATGAAGAGATATTCTATGAAACAAGAGAGTAACAGATGCAGAGTTGAATGAAATTAAGAAGAATGTTGAAAAAGATTTGGAAATATCAATATCGCAAATGGATAAACATGAATATGTGACAAAAGCGAAACCAGGTAATTTATTGACTAAGTTGTTCCCGGGAGAAATTTCACAAAAAAATTGAAAATGTTTAGCATTCAGTAGGTGGTTTGGCAGTATCGGTAGAGGATCGGACGCCATGCTTTCAAGCATAGTTACGTCCCTTTACGATCTGAGTTCAAATCCCGCCGAGGTTGACTTTGCCTTTCATCCTTACGGGGTCGATAAAATAAAGTACCAGTAATGCACTGGGTTATTGCTGGCCTTGTGCCTAAAGTAGAAACAAGTAATGAGAAGAAGGTAGGTAGATATAACAGCCAAACTCGCTATCTTCTATTAGGTATTCGTACTAACATTTACCTATCGTGATGTATCTTGGATAATGACCGAAACAATATGATTGCGAATACAAGCAGTCATGATAATAATAATAATAATAATAATAATAATAATAATAATAATAATAATAATAATAATAATAATAATAATAATAATTGTTTCTACTTTAGGCACAAGGCCAGCAATTACACAGTGCATTACTGGTACTTTATTTTATCGACCCCGTAAGAATGAAAGGCAAAGTCAACCTCGGCGGGATTTGAACTCAGATCGTAAAGGGACGTAACTATGCTGGAAAGCATGGCGTCCGACCCTCTACCGATACTGCCAATCCACCGCCCTCCTATTAAGCCTTTGATGTAGATATATAATTATTAATAATAATAATAATAATAATGCTTTCTTTATTAACCACAAGGGTCTACATGAAGTAGAGATTAAGGACAGTACAGGACAATACAGGGCGGTACAAATGGGCATTTCTGCGTGTAAAAAACAAGAAACAGAGGATGTAATAATAGAACAATGAAAAAATTCCCCAATAGGGGGGAGACTTCTGAGGGAAATTCGTGGAGAAAGCCCATTAAAAAGCCACAGTGGCCCTCTCCCAGTTTTCCACCTTTAATTTACAGACACATACTCAGAGTAGGCCCATTCACTCGGGCCATTCTTGCCTCTCTCACCCATCTTTCAACAAAATGCTGGGAAGAGAGCACTTCCCTTTCTACCCTGAATTTCCTTTTTAAATGAAATTTGAAAAAGTTAATCAGGGCATCACCGAAGAGGTAAGTGCTCGTCTTCAGCCCTTTCAAACGTGTCCACCATACTATCTCTTTCGCCATGACCACCAGACAGATAAAAACTGCCTGCCCTTCCCGACTAAAGGAAGAGGGCGGGGCAATCCTCACGATGGACTCAGCTGATAGCTGGATCCGTCCTACACGCGACAACAGGTGTTCGACATAAACCCACAAGTCAGCAATGCTCGGACACTGGATGAGTGCGTGCACGACGGTTTCGTCGCCCTGCGCGCATCTCGGACATGCCCGGCTGACGGCACCTCCATGCCTGTAGAGTTTATCCCGAACTGGCAAAGCTCCTCGGTAGCACTGCCAGGCCAGGGATTTCTGGAAGTTGTCCATAGGCCCCGACCCGAAAGTTCTTCCAAAGAGATTGGCTAGTTGATTTTCGTCGACGCCTAGAGTTTCCCCAAGTACGTCGTCGCTCTTCCCCTCCACTAATCCTCTATAGAACGCCAAGGTGGAGTTTCCACCGATCACATTGCCCGATTGGTCGAGGGCTGTGAGCGCCTGAAGACATTCCAGTCTCCAAGCGCTCCCTCTCGGTCTTCGCTTGACCCAGGACTGCAGCTCCGTCAAGGAGACGAGCTGGGGAAAGACGCGTCTAGCAAACGGAGACCACACCTGATCACCGTCGAGGAATAGGTGGAGATGTCGTAGCCTGAGCACGTGTCTGCGCATCATCAGCCACCGCATTCCCAGCCCTCCACGTAGCGGGTGTTAACAGCAGATGGACCGCCTGACCATCGGAGCACGTCCCTTCCACAAAAAGCGAAAGAGCAAACGCTCCAGCGCAGTCAGGCAGGGCTTAGGACAAAGTACGACGGTCAGGCGGTAGTAGATGACGGACGCGATATACGCGTTAGCCACCTCCGCTCGACCTTTCAGGGATAGCTTCCTCTCCGCCCATTTCTGGGTGAGAGAGGCCACACAGCTCGTCACCTCGTCCCAGTTTTTGTCCGTCTGGAGATCCGGACCGAACCAGACACTGAGCAATTTAACTGGTCCGTCCGTCCAGCGCCCGGCGACGCTGTTGGATGGCATGGACCTGCCTCTACAGGTGCCGAGCTGCAGGCCTACTGACTTTCCTGGTTGATCATTGCTCCTGTCACCGCTTCGTATTCTCTTAGTGTAGTGCCGATCGCCTCGATGTGTTTGGCGTTTGACACCACTACGGTGACATCGTCCGCATATGCTGACACGGATCTTCCGCATCCTAGTTCGCGCGGGACCCCCCTCAACGTCTCCAGTTTGTGCAGTAATGGCTCGAGAGTCAATACGTACAAGAAGGACGAGAGAGGACATCCTTGGCGGACCGAGCGCATGATGTTGAACGGTTCCGAAAGGTGACCGTTCACTCTCACCACAGAGCAGATGTCGCTGTGCATGGCAGCGATCCAGCCTATGAAGACGGGCCCAAAGCCAGCCGCCCTCAGGACTGCCGCTAGGTAACGATGGTCGACCCTATCGAAAGCTTTTGACTGATCTAAATTGATCAAGGACCCACCCGTGCCAGGTTCCCTAGCTACCCTCTCTACGATGTATCGCATGAGGTGGAGGTGGTCATGGATGGATCTGTCGGGAATGGCGCATGTCTGCGCCTCTCCCACCAGACCACCAACGACAAGCGCCAACCTCTTTGCTAGCACCTTGGCCAAAATCTTGAACTCTGTGTTTAGCAGAGTTATGAGCCTAAAATTATCTATGTTATCCCCCTTGTTCGGATCCTTTCTCAACAGCGCCACAGCTCCTCAGCTCACAAAGCTGGAAATTCTCCCGTTCTGTGCCAGTTGCAGTAGACGTTCGCCAAGAGGCCTCCGAACAAGTCTGGCATCTGTACGTAAAGTTCATAGGGCAGACCATCCAAACCAGGCGATTTACCCCTTGTGCAGCTAGTCATTGCCTCCCGTACTTCAGCGGCTATTATCGGCTTTTCGCAACACTCCGCCTCAGTGGCCGAGAGCCGCGGCAGTCCTTCGAGGTAGACACTAAAGTCCATCCCTCGATCCGGCCCGCCGCTGCCCCCGAACAACTGAGCGAAGTGTCGCTGAAAAGCTTCACACATTTGCTCGGGATCGAGTAGCATGCGCCCGTCGTGGTCCACCAAAGACCGGATCGTGGCTTTGTTTCCACAACGCTCCTCCGCCACTCGGGCCCATTGAACGGCTTTCGACCCCTCGTGTCTGAGAGCACGCACCCTAGCTCTGACAACGCAGCCTTCGTGCTTTGCATTGAAGAATTGGTCAAGGGCCAATTTCGCCGCAAGTACGTCGGTCGCGATGCCTTTGCTAAGCGCCTCGTCTAATTTTCTAACTAATTCTCCCTCTGCTCTATTTTTCTCTATAGCTAAAGCATTACTAAACCTAATGGACTCTATTCTAATTGCTCTTTTCAGAGCAAACCACCACTTGTTGTTGACGATGGCCCCCGTCAACGCCCGCTTAACTAGTTCGCTAATCCGGTCTCTGTAGGCCTTGCGCGCTGGTAAGGATGCGTTTAGCTTCCAGTAGCCGGGTCCTCGTCTATGAGGCCTATCTAAGTCAAGCACACAGATCACAAATTTGTGGTCCGTGTAGCTGACTATCTTGAATTGTGGACAGCCTATGCTAGACCTATCTATTTCTCTACAAAATACTCTATCTAGATATGATCTGGATGTCCCTATGCGATTTGTCCAAGTCCACATTGGCACATTCGGGAAATCCAATCGCTACCTGTCAGACAGTTCAAAACGCCTGAGCAGGTTGGTGAGTCTCTTGCACCGTCCTCCTCTATCCGCTAATCCCACACAGTTCCAGCGTGTATCTAAGATTCCGTTCCAGTCGCCCACTAACACTAAAGTGCGGGACGTTCCAAGAAAAGGTCTCCAGACGCCGGAAGAAATCAGGCCACCCTGCTCCTGTCGGGGCATAGACGGCCACTAGCCTGAAAGCTTGCCCGTCTCCGCTGGTCACGTCTAGCACCACCCACTTACCTTCTGGGAAGATGGCCCGTATGGAGAGATCCAAACCTCTCCGAAAAAGCACAGCAACTCCTCCCCCCGATCCCGGACATCTGGGAGATGCGTACACATCGTAGCCGCCAAAGATCGGTGCGAAGACCCGTGCTTCGGAGATTCTGGTCTCGCTGATGGCCACTACATCTATGTTTGACCTGAGGTCATTGAGCAGGTGGCCCTGCTTCCATGACGACCCCAAGCCACGCGCATTTATGCTGCCTATTCTGAGTGAGGTCATGTTGAAATGGAGTGGAAAAGATGGGAAAGACCACTTACCTTACTTCTCGTAGAGGAAGGATGGTTTGTCCATCCTTTTCACTGCTTGTGGCCTCCTCCGGAAGGATGTCCTTATAAATCCTCCTGGAGAGTGTTTGTCGGAAGTCTCCGATGTCTTTGGGGAATTTTTGTTTTAGTGTCGTGTACGTTTCCTGTGTGATGCGAGTGATTTGTATGTGTGGAGGTGGTGTGAACTTTTGGGTTGTGTCGTCTTTTTCTCTGATGCTGGTGTTGTGTTGCATGTAGTGTAATAATTGGTTGTTCAAATGTAATGCTGTGTAGTGTTATCGTTTGGGTTGTTTTGTTTTGTTTGCGTTTGTTGTGGGTTTGTTTCTGTTACGCTTTTTGGTGACTTTTGTGGTGTTGGTGATGGTGGTGTTGGGGTTAATGATGGTGATGGGGTTGGTGTTTGTGGTGATGGGGTTGGTGATGCTGATGTGGATGGTGGCATATCTTTCCTAATTTTTTTGTTTGTTAATTTATTTGTTTCCCTCTGTATTTTGTTTTTGGAGGGGGAAGGAAGAGAATTTTTTCTTTTTGGTTTCTTTTTTTTCTTTTTTCCTGATACCGTTTCCCATTCCTCGTCGTCACAATCTGTCTCCAGTTGCGATAGGCCGGGGAGTGGAAATTCCTCCACAGGCGTTGGTTTTGGTTGTGGCGTGGTGGATGGTGTAGGCGCTGGTGATAGTTCTGGCGCGTTGGTTGGTGGTGGTGTTGGTTTTGCTACTGTTGCCGGGGTTGTTGCTGTTACAGTTGCTTCTGTTGTTGCTGCTACATTTGTTGCTGCCATTTCTGCTGCTGGTGGTGTTGATGGTTGAGTCACTGGGGTGGGTAAGAGAGGTGGCCTCAACCTTTTAGCTTGAAGGCAGAAAGCCCTTAGGTGGGTTCCTTCACCACAAACGACACACCTAAGCCTTCTGCCCTCGACGATTACGGTGAGGTGGCTGCCGTCAGTGAGGTCTATTACCTTTGGGATCTCCTCAATGCTTTTATGGTCCGCATGGATCAGGAGCTCCATCCCAGATCTGGACCAGTTCTCCTGCTTTTCTTTCGCTATTTCAATTATCTTGGTGTTGGCCTCGATGCCGGCGAGGACGGCAGCCATTAGCCAGGGAATTTCGATGGCCGGAGGAACGTGGGTCACCCTGATCTTCACAAGACTCTGGCCACAATAGCTTGGTACGAGTGTAAAGTCATCACTTCTTAATGGGGCCATGGAGTGTTCTCTGGCCTCCTGTGGTGTTTCAAAGAACACGTCCACGGTTCCATACTTCTGCCCACGTCTGATGTGGGGTTTTTTTGCCCACACATGTCCCAAAGCTTTTTCGGCGCGATTTTATGTTAATTGTCCGATAAGACACGGTGCATAGGCGACGTTGCTCCATTTTATTAGGTGGGGTGAGGCTGACCCTGTACCCATCTTTCTTTACCAGTCCTTTGGCTTCTTCTAATTCCTCCTGAGTTACCTGGATCGCTTCGCACGTTTTTGCTACTCTGGCAAAACTCAGGGTAGTTTTCTTAATTTCATTGTTGCTGTTGTTGTTATCGTTATTTTTTGCTATTGTTAATTTTAGTTTCAGTTGTGGTGGTGGTGGCGTCAGTGGTGTTCGGTGTGGAAGAGTTCATTTTGGTTGAATTCATTTCGATATCACGAGTTAATTTATTTTTTTCTTTTGTTTCTGTTGTCGCTGTGGTGGTGGTGGGGGTGGGGGTTGTCGCGTGGTGGTGGTGGCGGCTTTAACACCTGCAGTCATTGGTAATGGCGGGAAATGAACGTCTGCCTGAGACAAATTTAAAATATTGCTACTGCTTACATTTCCAGTGTTGGCAAACGTAGTAACATTTACAATTGTGGTGTCGGTGTTAGATTGTGAGGTAAGAGTGACTCTGAGACATCCATGATTTTTCAAAGAAAAATTTTTGTTTGATAATTATAAAAAGTTTTAATTTTGGACTCAAGGCCCCAATATTTTTTAGTGTCCTTTTCAGAAATCAATGTATGTGCACTTATATACAGTTAACAATAAAAATTTTCCATAAATGGCAATTTTAAACAACTGAAAATAACAAACCTTTGCGGAGCTCACGATGATACGATTTACTACGTAGGTCGCCAATAATAATAATAATAATAATGGTTTCTTTATTGGCCACAAGGGCTGACATGAAGAAAAATATTAGAGACGGCACAGAACAGTACAGGACGATACAAAGTGGGTTTTGGTCGTGTAAATAGGTTATAACAAGATATAAATCGGGATAGAAATCAAAAAAATTCAAACAACAAAAATTCCCCCAAAAGGGGGAAACCTCCGAGGTTCACTCGTGGTGAAAACCACACAAAAGACCTCGGCCACCCTGACCACCAGGGCAAGCGCCCGCTCTCACTTTTCCCACTCCTCAGTCTACAGGCGCATACTCAGAGCTGGCCCGTTTACTCGGACCAGACTTGCCACTTTCACCCACCTTTCAACAAACTTACTAGAAGACAGCACTTGCCTCTCCACCCTGATTTTCCTCTTCAAGTGAAACTTGAAAAAGTTAATCAGGGATTGGCCGAAGAGGAAAGTGTCCGTCTTCAACCCTTTCAACCTTGTCCACCACACAATCTCTTTCGCCATGGCGACCAGGCAGATGAAAACTGCCTGCTCATCCTCCTCTTTAAAGGAGGATGGCGGGGCTATCTGTACAATGGACTCAGTCGATAACCGGATCCGTCCTACACGCGATAACAGCTGTTCGACATAGCTCCACAAGTCAGCAATACTCGGGCACTGAACGAGTGAGTGCAGGACGGTTTCGTCGCCCTGCGCGCATCTCGGACAGGCTCAGCTGACAGCACCTCTGTACCTGTAGATCTTATCCCGAACTGGCAACGCTCCTCGGTAGCACTGCCAGGCCAGGAATTTCTGGAAGTTGTCCATAGGCCCCGGTCTGAAAGTTCTCTTGAAGAGAGCGAACAGCTGATCGTCTTCGACGCCAAGGGTCTCCCCGAGAACGTCGTCGCTCTTTCCCTCCACTAGCCCTCTATAGAACGCCGAGGTGGATGTTCCACCGATACTAGTGCCCAGCCAGTAGAGGTAGGTGAGCGCTTGGAGACATTCCAGCTTCCAAGCGCTATCCCTCGGTCTTTTCGTGATCCAGGACTGCAGCTCCGTCAAGGAGACGAAGTCGGGAAAAGCGCGTCTGGCAAACGGCGACCACACCTGTTCACCGTCAAGGAAGCACCAGAGATGTCACAACCTCAGCGCATGTCTGCTCTACGTAGTCCTCCACGCAACGGGTGTTGACAGCAAATGGTCGTCTGACCATGGGAGCACGTCCTTTCCACAAAAAGCGGAAGAGAAGGCGCTCCATTTTGGTCAGAGTTGGGCGGGGGCAAGGTACGACGGTCAGGTGGTAGCAGATGACGGACGCTATGTACGCATTCGCCACCTCCACCCGACCTTTCAGAGACAGCCTCCTCTCGGGCCATTTCTGGGCTCGTCACCTCGCTCCAGTTTTTCTCCATCTGGAGATCCGGACCGTACCAGACCCCAAGCAATTTAACCGGTCCTTAGGTCCAGCGCCCCACAACGCTGTCGGACGGCATGGAATTGCCTCTCCAGGTGCCGAGTTGCAAGCCCACCGACTTTTCCTGGTTTATCTTTGCTCCTGTCACCGCTTCGTATTCCTTGATAGCGGTGCCGAGCATCTGGACGTGTTTGGTGCTCGACAGCACCACGGTGACGTCGTCAGCGTAAGCTGACACGGATCTCCCGCATCCCAGTTCGCGTGGGATCCCCCTCATCGTCTCCAATTTGTGCAGTAACGGCTCTAGGGCTAGTACGTGCAAGAGGGACGAGAGGCGGTAACCCTAGCGGACCGAGCGCATGTTGCTGAAAGGCTGCGACAGGTGACCATTCACCTCACAATCGAGCAGAGGTCGCTGTGCATCGCGGCGATCCAGCCCCTAAAAATGGGCCCGAAGCCGGCCCCCTCGAGGTACCGATGGTCGACCTATCAAATGCTTTAGATTGATCCAAGTTGATCAGGGCCCAACCCGTGCTAGGTTCCTTAACCACCCTCTCTATGATGTACCGCATGATATAGAGTTTGTCGTGGATGGATCTGTCCGAAATGGCGGATGTCTGCGCCTCTCCCACCAGCTCACCAACGACAAGCGCCAATCTCTTTGCTAACACGTTGCCAAAATCTTAAACTCTGCGTTTAGCAGAGTTATGGGCCTGAAGTTGTCTATAACGTCCCCCTTATTCGGGTCTTTTCTCAGCAGCGCCACCGCTTCCCGGCTCACAAAACTGGGAATGCTTCCGTTCTGCTGCCAGTTCATCTGCCAAGAGGTCGCCGAACAAGTCTAGCATATACGCATAAAGCTCGTAGCGCAGACCATCCAAACCTGGAGATTTACACCTCGTGCAGTCAGACATCGCTTCCCGTATTTAACCTGCTGTAATCGGCTTTTCGCAGTACTGCGCTGCGGTCGTCGAGGGCCGCGGCAGTCCGTCGAGTTATTCACCGAAATCCATACTCCGATCCGGCCCGCCGCCGCTCCCGATCAATTGAGCAAAGTGCTGTTGAAAAGCCGCACACATCTGCTCGGGTTAGAGCAACATGCGCCCATTTTGATCAGGCAAAGAACGAATTATGGACTTGTTGCCACGTCGTGCCTCCACCACCCGGGCCCATTAAACGGCTTTCGTCCCCTCGTTTCTTAGAGTACGCTCTCTAGCTCTGACAACGCAGCCTTCATGCTTTGCGTTGAAGAATTTGTCGAGTGCCAATCTCGCCGCAAGCACGTCGGTTGCGATGCCTGTCCTAAACCCCTCTTCTAGCTTTCTAACTAACTCTCCCTCTACTCTATTTTCCTCTATCACTACTCCTTTGCTAAACCTTATCGATTCTACTCTAATAGCTCTTTTCAGGGTAAACCACCACCTGTTGTTGACGATTGCACCCGTCAACGCACGCTTAACTAATTCGCTAATCCGGCCTCTGTAAGCTTTTCGCGCCGGGAACGACGCGTTCAGCTTCCAGTAGCCGGGCCCTTGCCTATGGAGTCAATCTAAGTCAACTTCACAGATCACAAATTTGAGGTCCGTGTAGTCGACTACTTTAAATTGTGTTCAACCTACACTAGCCTTATCTGTTTCCCTACAAAATACCCATTCTAAATACGATCTGGATGACCCGATGCGGTTTGCCCATGTCCACATTGGCACATTCGGATAATCCAATCTATACCTGTCAGACAGTTCAAAACGTCTGAGCAGGTTGTTGAGGCTTTTACACCCTCCTGCCCTGTCTACTAGCCCCACATAATCCCAGCGTGCATCTAAGATACCGTTCCAGTCGCCCACTAATACTAAAGAGCGGGACGTTCCAATAAAGGTCTCTAGACGTCTGATGAAATCTGGTCGCCCTGCCCCTATTGGGGCGTAGACGGCTACTAGCCTGAAAGCATTGCCTTCGCTGTCGGTCACATCCAGCACCACCGACTTACCTTCTGGGTCCAAGCCTCTCTGAAAAAGCACGGCAACCCCTCCCCCCGATCCTGGACGGCTGGGAGATGCGTATACATCGTAGCCGCCGAAGGTCGGTGCGAAGGCTCGTGCCTCGGAGATTCTGGTCTCGCTGATGGCCACTACATCTATGTTTAGTGACCTGAGGTCATTGAGCAGGTGACCCTGCTTCCAAGATGACCCCAGGCCACGTGCATTTATACTGCCTATTCTGCGTACGGCCATGTTGGATGAGAAACGGGGCAAGTGAGAAAGGGTCACTTACCTTGATCGTGTGGTGAAGGGACAGTAGGACCGTCTCTTTCGCTGGTCATGGGTGTTTCCAAGAGGATGTCGGTGTATATCCTCTTGGTAACCGACCCTCTGAAGTCTCCAACTGCGTTGGGGAATTTTTGTTTTAAAAGTTTGTAATGTTCTATTTTGATTTCAATGATGTTTATGTTTGTCGGGAGAGTTCTTGGTGTTGGTGGGGTGTAGTATTTTTTTCTGTGATGTCTGTGTACTGCTTTATATATTGTAAGAGTTCTCTATTTGCCATGTTTATGGCTGTGTACTTTTTGGCGGAAGGGGTGCTTTTGTTGCTGTTTTCTTGTTGTTGCTGTTGGGTGTGTGTGTTTTGTTGTGTTTGCGATGTTGGTGTCTTTGGTGATTCTGGTGATGGTGTGGTTGTTGTTGGTGGTGATGCTTTACCCCTCTTTGCCTGCCTTCACTTTTGGAGGGTGAAGCTAAAGGGTTTTTCCTTTTTTGTTTTTTGTGGCAGACCGTTTGCCACTTCCCTCCCGCCTCATACTCCATGTCAGATTCCGTGGCATCTGGGAGGGGTATGAACTCCACTGCTGTTGGTGGTGGTAGTGGGGCCCGCTCCGGCGATTTTGCCGCCGGTGTAGCTACTACGACTGTTGGTGTTGCCTCCACAGCTGCCGCTGTTTAGTTGTCCGTGGCCTTGGTATGGGTGCCACGGACGTTGCCCTCCTACTCGCCATGGAAGAGTCTTCTGCCTATGTTGCCTGCCCTGCTCTTGGTAGCAGCTGATCAGGCGTCGGAAGGAGGGGGCCCTCTTCTTCGCTGTCTTCTGCGGGAAGAAGGCCCTGAGATGACCCTTCTGCCCACAGATATAGCACTTTGGGCGTCTTCCTTCCACGCTTATAGGGAGTTGGAGCCCTTCTTCGAGGTCTATGATATCTGGGATGGCCTCGATGCACTCCTGGTCAGTCTGTATTAGCATTTGCATGCCTATTCCTGACCAGTTCTCTCTTCCCATTCTCTGCATTTGCCAGCCAGTACAGACGCGGCCAGCCAAGGTATGGGCACGTCGGCAGGATCTGGGTCACTTTGACCCTCACAATTTTCTGCCCGCAGTAGGAGCGCACCAAAACTATCTCCTCACTCTTTAGGGTTTCCAAAGAGTGAGACTTCGCCTCTTGGGGGTGGCGAAAAGTACATCTACTGTGGCGTACCTTTTGCCTCGGATGATGTGGGTTTTGCGCGCCCAGACGCACCCCAAGGCCTTTGGGATTTGAGCTCCGTGGCTCTCTCCACCCGATGTGACATATTGCTTACGGTGCGGTAAGTCACCGTGCGCAGCTGCTGGTCTTTGAAGAAATCGGGTGGAGGTTTCAGGGAAACTATATTGTCGTTTCTCGACACCATGGTTCTTGTGACTGCCATATCCTCTTCCGTGAGTAGCACTGTCTCTATATTTCGGGCCACACCTGCGAAAGAAATGGCCCCTTTTTCAGCGGCACCATTATTGCTGCCGCTACTGCTGTTACTGGTCTTGTTGTTGGTGCTGTTGCTGTTGCTACTGCTACAAACGGTGGTGTTGGTGTTGTTGCTGTTATCACTCTTGTTATTGGTTGTGTTTTTGGTGCCACCGTTGTTGTTGTTTTCGGTGCAATTTGTATTGTTGCTGTTGGTGTTGTCGTTGTTTATTTTCTTGTTAGTGGTGTTAATATCGTTGTTGCATTTGTTGTCATTTTTTTTCTGTTGTCTGTATTTTGGTTGACGCTGTTATTGTTGTAGTTGGAGTGGTAATTTTTTCAAAATTAGTGTTCTGTGTTGTTGTCTTTGTTCACGTTGTTTGTGGTGGTATTTGTTGTATGAATTTCACTAACCCTCCTCTCAACTTTTACGCCGTTGTCTCACGACAGCAGACGTATTGCTGGGGGGGGGGGCGTGGTTCAACCATGTTTTTTTTGTTTTTTTTTATTTTCAAAAGTAAAATGTTCAAATATTGTTCAAATATTTGGGCCAAAAGGCCCAAATATTATACTTTCCCCTTCACAGGGCAAAGTCTAAGGGCTTATATCCCTTACACAACAAGAAAAATTAAGCAACAAATAATTATAACAGGTAAATAAAGCGACTTACTGGGAGTGAGTAAAAAGCATCCGAACAGACCAATAATAATAATAATTGTTTCTACTTTTGGCACAAGGCCAGCAATTACCCAGTGCATTACTGGTACTTTCTTTCATCGACCCCGTAAGGATGAAAGGCAAAGTTAACCTCGACGGGATTTGAACTCAGAATGGCAAGGGCCGTAACTCTATGCGTCAAATCATGCTTCTGATCCTCTACTGATACTTCCAATCCACCGCCGAAGAAGAAGAAGAAGAAGAAGAGGAAGTAGATGTTGGCGAAACTGAAACTATGTGCTCAATGGGAGCAAAAACTAATGCATGGGCAGTATGTTCTCCATAGCAAATAATCTGATCAGTGGCTGGGGAATTATAGGCTAAATGCAGAAAGTGAGTGTTTCATTTGGCTGCACAAGACCAGTGTCTTTCAACGCGCAACTTTCAAGCCAACATGCTCAGAAATAAAACTGATCTAAAGTGTCAATTTTGCGATAAACAAGTTGAGATTATTGTCTACGTGGTTCCAGACTGCAAAGTATTTGTGGGAAAGGGAAAATCAACCCCGTAAGGATGAAAGACAAAGCTAACCTCGGTGGGAATTGAAATCTGAACGTAAAGGAACGCAATTCTACGAAAGATTTATGATAATGATTTCTGGTGATTTCTTTAATAAACTCAATTAACATATTTCGCCAATATTGCTTCTTTATTTTACTGTGGCGCATCTTCGATTAATATAATCATAAGATCTTTTATATATTTATCTATATGTGTGTATATGCGTGCATGTGCGCGTATGTAGATGGGTATATACATATATATGTATATGTAGATATATACATATATGTACACATGCACATGTATATATATATATATATATATATATATATATATATACACACATATATATACATGTATATGTATATACATGCACATGTATATATATACATATATACACACATATATACATATATGTATGTATATATATGTATATATATATATATATTAATCATATATATATACATACATATATATATATATATATACATATATATACATACATATATGTATATATGTGTGTGTGTGTGTGTGTGTGTGTAAGTGTATATATATATATATATATATATATATATATATATATATATATATATACATCTGAGTATACGTAAAATTATATTATATTGTAATTTTACTTCATGCATTTTTTATTTTTATCTCTTTATTAATTTTCAAACATTTTTGTTGTTATTGTTGTTATTGCTGTTATTTTTTCTTTGTTTGCTCTTGTGTTGCACAAAATATCTATCAAGCAATGCCATCTGGTGGCAAAACTGGGTCTATAATTTCAGTACGCTAAAAAAATATTACTGCTCTTCAATTTCCCATCTATAATCTGATTTTTTTGCTCTTTAAAGATATTCTAAACTAAGTTTATTAGAGATGATAATACGATATCAAGCTTTTACAAAAGCTTTTTTCTCTTTTTGTTTCTTTATTCTTTTTCCATTCATATTTTCGGTTCCCGTGCCATCGTTCATTTCTAATGGCAATTTGATTAATACTGGCAAGTATTTCACATCGATATTTTGGTTGTGGAGGTTGGGTAGATATATATATAGCAGGCACACAGGCAGACAGAAAGAAATTCTGTTTGAGAACGCTCGGAAGGTTGTGGTTGTTAGCCAATGAAAACAAATATTTTTAGTTGGATCTGGTTAATTTCATTGGAAAATTTAGTGAGAGAAAGAAGCCTAACAAAGATAAAACCGAAATACAAACACTAAAGATTATTTTTTTATGATTTCAAGTTTTTTGTATTATTTTAATCATTACGGCTGTGGATTAGCTGAATCGTAACCGCATTAAGATAAAATGCTTTGAGGCAGCTTTGCGTTTTGAGGCAGCTTTGCGCTTTGCGTTTTGAGTTCAAATCTCGCCGAGGTCAATTTTGCCTTACATCCTTCCGTTATCGGTAAAATAAAGTACTAGTTAATCAACTTCACGGCCTACACTGAACTCTCTCTAATCCACACTATATAAACTCTATCATGCCCCAGTGACAGTTTCCTGTCAAACCACACTATCACAGCATACATTGATGGAGCTGTGTATAACCCCCATTTTATAAATTCTGGTATGCCCCAGTGACAGTTTACTGGGAAATCACACTATCAGGACCTATATTGATGAAACTCTCTTTAACTCAGACTTTATAAACTTTTGTGTACCTCGGTGTTCGGTTCTGTCCCCAACGCTTCTTCCTATATATTAACGACTTACTTGCTTGGCGAGATTCTTGATGTGAAATCCTATGTTGAAACAGATGTCATCTTTCAACCATCATCTCTAGAATATGGGTGGTGGGTGTGTGTTGATTTGTCCATAGCTGTCAAAGTAAATACCCCATTCACCACCACCCCTAACAATGTCCACCCATACACAGATGATACTACCCTTCATTCATCCCTAACTTTCCTTGCCCAAGCATCTCCTCTTGTATATATGTTTTATTTATATAATCAATTTAAACATCCGTATAGAGCTAGTAAGCCTTGACAGACTAGGGAAAGTATCGAGTACACCTTACAGTTGGTAATCAAAAAGAGCTAATGAGACAAGCAATTAAAAAAAAAAAATAAAAAAGGGGAAAATCAGAAAAAAAAAAAAAAAAAATTTCAAATATTAAAGGCTAATGGGACGCAGATTATGCATAAGAAAACGAAAAAGAAAAGGAAAATATGAAGAAAGAGAAGTTGTAAAACAGCTAGAAGTGTCTGTTGTCGAATCTTTTCGTAGCTTCCATATGCTCAAAGATTTTGTTTATATTTGGTGGACCTTTAATCATATATTGAACTTCCAATCTTGATAGTTTTTTAAGATTGGTTTCAATATGGCATCTCTCTCAGACTGATAGTTTCTACATTGGAACAAATAGTGCCAAAGAGTTTCTGAAGAGTCACCACAAGAACATAGAGGGGAATCTCTACGACCTGTTATTGATAGAATGTAACCTAGACACCCCACACCAAATCTACACTGGCTCTATGAATTCCATGAACATCCTCCACTGGATTCATACTTATCTTGGCTCGATCAACAGCAAAAGATACAAGCACTGCTAGGTGTGTTCATCCTTTTTTCTTCTTTCAGATTTATTATCCAATGCGTCCTTCCGTTTGCTAAAACACTGAAATGTAATTTTAGTGAGGTTTGACTTGTTTTTAGCACATAAATCGACCACGTAGAATCTCTCTTGTTGTTTAACCACCAATATGGCACTGACAAAGCAGACCCATAATTAATGGCGTTCCAGCCATGGCCATTCATCCTTAGTTTTATTTCATTTTATTTTAAGACAGTATATCTAGGACTGCATTATTCAATGTATCCTATCTTATTTAAGATGTTAAAGTTGTGATTTGAAGGAGATTTGGTTGTTAATTTTAGTACATCAAGCGACCACATAGAGTCTCTCTTTTGTTGTTGTTGTTGTTATTTAGCCTGAGGTTGGCCCTGCCCGAGGAGATATATATATATAATCAAAGACGTTCTTGCCATGACCATCCCAATGTTTCTTTTTTTTTCAGACAGTAATTATCCAATGTATCTTTCTTTTTTGATGAAAATGATAGAGTTATGATTTGAGGAAGTTTTGGCTGCTGTTTTTAGCAAATTGTGTGACCACATAGAAGCTTCCCTCGATGGTTTTGATTTCCCTATTGTTATAATTAATTGCATGTTTAGTAAATCACATTTCAACATCGTCCAAACAATTCGACAATATTTTGCCACGTAGAAAAAAAAAAAAACTTGATGTTTTCCAGGTATCAACCAATCCTTATTTATTTATTGATTAGTTTATTAAATTGTTTATTTATTTATTCATTTAATTCGAAAATTTCACACGCTACATAGCCTCGCTTGTTAATGAAAATGCAAACGTGAAAACTAATTGGAAAACATTTTCGCAATCAGATGTATTGTTTGAGCAAAATTAATTAGATCAACTAATGTTTAGATGATATCAGGATATCGAGTTATAATATCACGCTGCTTTCTTAACGTATAGTCTGTTTATTAATAGCTTTACTATGTTAACACCTTGGTTTATATTTAATTGTTGGAATAATAGAATGTTGCTGTTAGTGGTGGTGCTTATGGTGGTGGTGGTGGGTGGGTTGGGGGATCGTGGTCGTCATCATCGTCGTCGTGGTAGTGATTGTGGTCGTGGTCGTGTTCGTGCTGCTGGTGGGGGGGTGCTGCTGCTGCTGCTGTTGCTGGTAGTAGTACTGGTGTTTACTGGCTTTTGCTATTTTGATTTTAATTTACTGAGGTCAATGGAGTGCTAAATGAACTTACAGAGGTCATTCAGAGAACTGAGTAACATAGCCGTATAAATGTACAAATGCATGGATGGATGGATGCATGCATGTATGTGTATATGGGTATGCAGAAGTGTATATGTAACTGAAAAATGACCACACGTGTTATTTTCATCGCCATTTTCCCCTTTTGTGCCCCCCTTCTTTTGTCGTATGTCTTACTTTCCCCCACCCCACTCCACAAAATACTCCTCTCTTCTGTTTGGCTTTTCCATTTCGATGAAGGACTATCGTCCGAAATCTCAAGACTCTTATTGCGTTGCCTCAGCATAAAGACAGAAAAGACAGTATAAAGACAGAAACCAGTAACAGTTTAAATGAATAATAGCCAAAAATATACACTTTAATATAGAAATGACTTCCACAGGACTAGAAACAGTTCTAGTCCTGTAGAAACCATTTCTATATTAAATTTTGTATATACTCTATTAATGTATTGAGTAAATGGTATATATATATATATATATATATATATATATATATATATATATATATATATATATATATAATTCAATGAAAAACATATGAAGGCCGGATTCTAATAACCTCTTTTGGCATAATACGTATTTCTGATGCCAACCTGTTACGTCTTCAGACCATGGCACAATACAATATCCGACTTCATCAGATGATATGAACATAATAAACAATTCTTACCGAGATACAGCAAATATAAGAACAAAAACAAAGAATTAATGATACGGGGGCAGCCGAGCTAACGTTGTTATCACTAGAGTAGTTTCCCTCTGTATTCTTACTGTGATATACAATGCTTTGCATTATATTCTAGTAGGCGTGGTCAAGAAGTGGAATGCCTATTTGACCAGTAACAGTAGTCCTGCTAAAATGTCCCTTTTCATGGGTTAATATATAATTGTTTCTACTTTAGGCACAAGGCCAGCAATTACCCAGTGCATTACTGGTACTTTATTTTATCGACCCCGTAAGGATGAAAGGCAAAGTCAACCTCGGCGGGATTTGAACTCAGATCGTAAAGGGACGTAACTATGCTGGAAAGCATGGCGTCCGACCCTCTACCAATACTGTCAATCCACCAATGCTATCAATTACAGCTTATCGCACACCCACCGCAAAACCTTAGTTTAATATCGGCAATCAAGTTCGGGTGGCGCCAATGGGGCTGTGATAGACATTTAAGTGGTTGGCCGTAACCAGCCTTTCACAACGGCGAACACATATGAAACAATAAGGCATTAAAGTGATACATTGCTATAGAAAATTGGAAGATAAAAAATATGAAATATCATAATAATAATCATAATAGAGAATAATTATACTGCACGATTCGCATACACACATATACACATGCATGAGTGGTGATGAAAATGTCTATGACGCACCTTTGTTACACACACACACACATACACACACGCACGCACACACACACACACACCTATATATATGTGTGTGTGTGTGTGTATGTGTATGAAATATATCTAAATGCTAGAAATAAACCCCACTGTATCACTTATCTGTGTTAATCCTTTTTTTTACCTTATATATATATATATATATATATATATATATATATATATTAATAACACGGGATCGGTTGGTCATCCCTGTATCAAAATTGGTTCTATTTTCTATTCTCTGTTTGTGGTCGCCAAAATCCTGTTTTCTTATATAACTAATTCTGCAATCAACTTACCTTTCATCCTTTTACATTCGAAAAAAGATACCAATCCTCTATATCTCTTTTTCGTTGCCTCTCAATCACTCCCTACCCTTCTATGGAAAAAAATCGGCTGTGTTCAGTCCTGAAGAGAAAATAGACACCACCAGGTTTTAAAATTGCCAAAGAAACTCCGTATTTCAATGCGACACTACTACAACTCTACCAGTTACGAATACATACATACAAAGTTTGCGAAAGATAACATTTGGCTGTTATTTCTAACAGAGCAATTCGGGTGACTTGCATAAAAATCCTTTTTATTAGCTCGTTACTTCATGTTTATTCCACAGATGGCGTCTCAGAATTACATATATAACTACTAGTTACAATCAACCAGATTTCGAAAAGTAACTAATGATTGTTTTGACTTCATAGAAAGCACAAGTAAAAACAAAATACCAAACACTAGAAAATACATCTCAAAAATCTCAAAATTCTTGCAATTGTTAACAACTTTATTTTTTTCTGTTAAAATATTAGTTTTCAAAATAAATGTATTTTTGTTTCAAATTTTGATAATACGTTTCAAATTTTCTGCTCTTTGAATATACTTCTAACGTGTGTTTAAGTGAAATCAAAAATAAACGCGATCTGTTCTGCTCTGTAATAGAGATTATTATGTATGTCGTCATGTTGTCAAAATGGTAGTCAAATTAAACTAGAATGCTGCGATATTTCAGGCGGCGAATTGGTATAGTCGTTGAGGCGCCGAATTGAAAATGCTTCGGTATTTTTATGTGCTCTGAGTTCACATCTCGCCGAAGTACACTTTGCCTTTCATACTTTCCATATCGATAAATAAAGTATTACTCCAATACTGGGGTCAAGTCTTCTCTCTTTCTCTCTGGAAGAAATCGGCTCTACCAAGTTGAAAATGCTTAAGACACGCTATGTGCCATGTCGGCACCCCTGTGACTTCATCAAGAGATAAGGGCGCTTTTGTTAGAGGCTTCGGAATTTCGAACATATTTTTAACTGTGATAGATTCTCTGTCTGTTTCGATAATGAGCATTTATCTATTCGATCAGCTCGTTGGTGATTGAGTATTCCACTGACGTGAGCACCCTTAATTTGGTTTTCAGGAAGAAGAAGCGTTACACAATACGTGGATAGACTTTTGAATTGCAAGTACAGTTCATCCGATGGACGTCTACATCCGATGGACGTCCCAATTTCACTCTGACATTTGGTATAACCTAAGACTATGGTAAAACTAACTTTAAATAGTTTAGAAATTTGCTTAACAGTGATGATTTATCGGGTTTGATCCCACCGTGGAGGATCTTGGGCAAGTGGTATTGATTGACCAAACCCTCAGGTTGGCAGAAGTTTTGTGAGCGAATTTGGGAAGACTGAAACTGTGTGGAAACCCATCACATTGACTGTACCTATTATTCAAAGGATCAGCTTCGCCACACATCATGTCAGGCTGATTCGGTTTTAGAATTACGTTATGGGTAAGTCACGGGTCGATAAAATAAAGTACCAGTATGGTACTGTGATCGATTTAGTCCACTTTCCCTTCTCTGGGATTGTTGGTCTTGTGCTTTAATCAGAAACCATTATTCAGCCCTAAACACATTTTACAGTATAGACAGCCAGTAGTTTTTATTGATTTTCTCACGTTCATCACTGGTTGAAGATAACTATGACCAAAGACGTTCTCGCCATGCCCAACCTGTCTTTATGTTTTCAGACTAATATTTCCTTATTTGAGATGGTAAATAGAAGTTATGACGATATACACTAGATTTAGGCTACTATTTCTAGCATGTTGAATGACTATATAGAGGCTATGTCAATGACTCGACTGGCCTCCAGTATAAAACGTAGGTGGTACTAGCTTCTATCTTGCTAATAATAAGTGAAAACTATGCTATCACATTAACTCAAAATAATTAACTAAGACCAGCTTTAGGCAGAAATAACATAAACTAAGACTTTAGCTGCAGGTGTTGTAACTACCCAAATAATGTGGGGAGATGTTAGAAATATGTGTATATGCGTGTAAATATATGTATGTGTGTGTGTGTGTGTGTGTGTGTGTGTGTGTGTGTGTGTGTGTGTGTGTGTGTGTGTGTGTGTGTGTGTGTGTGTGTGTGTGTGTGTGTGTGTGTGTGTGTTTTTCTTTGTGCGTGTGTGTATGCGTGAGGTGGTGAGTGTGCACTGTGTGTCTTTCATGCATATATATATATATATATATATATATATATATATATATATATATATATATATATATATATATAAGTTAGAACAAATAGGAGAAAAATATGACTCGAAAAGATAGGAAATCAGTAAACCGCACAAAGTAACACAAACAGACAGAGGAATACAACTATATATATATGTGTGTGTGTGTGTGTGTGTGTGTGTGTGTATATATATGTGTGTGTGTTGTGTGTATGTCTGTGTGCGTGTGTGTGTGTAAAATGTAAACAGAAATAACAAAACGACACAACACAATGAAGAAATATATTAAATTAACGCCTGTATAATTAGAAAACAGTTTTAACATTTCGGACACTAGTCCTTCATCAGAAGATGGAATGAGAAATAAAAGATGAAATAGAAAGATTGAGAGTAAAAAGAGGATGGAACGGAAACAAAATTGAAAATAAAACACACACGTACGTATTCATTCAGCGGTTTTAGAGAGATGGATATACGTGTGTGTGTGTGTGTGTGTGTGTGTGTGTGTGTGTGTGTGTGTGTGTGTGTGTGTGTGTGTGTGTGTGTGTGTGTGTGTGTGTGTGTGTGTGTGTGTGTGTGTGTGTGTGTGTGTGTGTGTGTGTGTGTGCGTGTGTGCGTGTGTGTGTGTGTGTAGGGAAGAGTTAGATTTCCAACGGCAAACCCATCCGTATCAACTTGTTTCCACATTTACACACAAGGCAAATGGGATAGAAATATATATTTCCGTGTGATGTTGACGGGTGAGAGAACGAGTACTCAAATCCGAAGTAGAGTTTATTATGGCTACGTGATGAGTCTGGCTACTCTGGAGTTTCGCCTATATACTCACAGGATCATAAGACAAGACATGTCTGATGATTCTGTGTATACACAGGTGTGAGAAGATTTACGCACTTACATACATACACACATACATATATACATACACACACACATACATACATACATACATACATACATACATACATACATACATACATACATACTTACATACATGCATCATACATACATGCATCATACATACATGCATACATACTATCCATTAATGGAACAGTAAAAATATGTAAAACATTCCAAAAGATTGGCATCTAATAACTGCATATACATGTACAGATACTAAGCATATACACATGCACACATACAACTCAAAACATACACATCCACACATACAATAACATCCATATCTACACATGCATGCAAACATGCATACATATCTACCTAGTTGATGTTGTGTAAATTCCAATGAAAGAGTCTTGTGTCTATGTTAGAAACCGACTCTCTGTCTATTAGCAAAAATTTGGCTGCCAACTCGTTTTCGAGTACGGCCACTACTTTATATCCATGTAGGAGAACTCCTACCGATGCGGTAAACGAGTGTGACTTTTTAGTCCAGCCAACGACTTGAAAACTCTGGTATGAACACTACACTTGACAATTATTGACACATAGTGCTGGGCCCATGGTACCATGTGACGACAAGTGCAGAGAGATCTCCAGATATAAAACAATGCCTGTGCCGTGAAGCTTTTATAGTGAGCAAAGGCACTGCACAAAGCCAGTCCCACTCTCTTAACCAAGATGATATTTACCAAAAAGAAGAACAAGTCAACATCATTGGATACCATCAGGGTTGCAGGTGTTATATCAGAGTTTTCCTTCTCCTAGAATTCTGCCTTGACAAAGGCTAAGGGGTCATCTCTCCCGGTGATTTTGGATGGCCATTGACTCTTAAGAGCTCTTTGCCCTTTGACAGGTTTTGTTTTTAGTCCTGCAGGATGTCCAAAGTCACCCTCCTCACCAAGAAACCTTGGTGGGGTTGCCAGTTTAGTCGCCAACGACCCGACCATGAGTCAGGTTGTACTGGGATACATGTTACCAGTACCACCAACTGGTGACCTGACATACATACACACATACATACATACATACATACATACATACATACATACATACATACATACATACATACATACATACATACATACATGGTGGCTGCCCCCTCGTTATCGAGTATGGCCATTGCACGATAAGAAAAAAAAAATAAAAAATAAAAAAAAAAGAAAAAAAATAAATAAATAAAATAAAATAAAATAATAATAATAATAATAATAAATAAATTTAAAAAAAAAAAGAAATATATATATATATATATATATTATACATACATGGTGGCTGCCAACTCGTTTTCGAGTATAGCCACTACTTTATATCCATGTAGGAGAACTCCTACCGATGCGCTGAACGAGTGTGACTTTTTAGTCCAGCCAGCGACTTGAAAACTCTGGTACAAACACTACACTTGTGACAATTATTGACACATAGTGCTGGGCCCATGGTACCATGTGACGACAAGTGCAGAGAGATCTCCAGATATAAAGCAATGCCTGTGCCGGGAAGCTTTTATAGTGAGCAAAGGCACTGCACAAAGCCAGTCCCATATACATACATGCATACATACATACATACATACATACATACATACATACATACATACATACATACATACATACATACATACATACATACATGATGGCTGCAAACTCTGCTAAGAGTATTGCAATCGCTTGTCAGATTACAGAAAATGGTGCACTTTTAGGCTACAGCCAGCGACAGGAAACTGTAACATATCCTGAACAAGCAATGCCTGTGCTTTGAAGGTTTCTTTAAGTGGGGAAAGGCCTTACACTCGACCAATCACACTCTCTGAGCATCGAAAACACTACCCAAAAAGGAGAACTGGTCAACATCATCGGATGCTTCCGAAGCAGCAGGGGATTTCTTTTCAGAGTTTCCCTCTCTTAGAAAGGTGTTGTGACAACTGGGGGCCATTCACTCCCAGGCAAAAAAAAAAGAAAACTATTTTGATGGCCTTTGCCGGGTCTTGTATTTCATCCCGCATGGTGTCCAAATATCATCCTCCTCATGAAGCTTACTTGGTGGGGTTGCCGGTTTAGTGAGCCGACGACTCGACCATGACACAGGTTGTACTGGGTTATATGTTAGCACTCGAGAGCGACCTGACATACATACATACATACATACATACATACATACATACATACATACATACATACATACATACATACATACATACATACATACATACATACATACATACATACATAAAGAACCCACTAAATTGGAATTGGAAGCGGTGAACGAAATAGCTGGCAATTATCTGAAGGCTATACGATCTAAAGGTGTAGAAACGACATTTGAAACGCTCAATGTTTTGTTATATGTTTCAGCTGTCACATTGCTATCATATAACACACATCTAAAACCACGCAATCAAGATACAAACAGAAAGCCTGAACCAGCGTGGATGCGAAATTTAAAAACCAAAATTTTGTCCCTGAGACGAAGTATCTCACACATCGCAGTCGTTATGAAATGCAACATAGAGAGAAACTTCACACGACACCAGGAAGACCTAAAGAAAAAGTTAGAGAGACGATTTGGAGATACCAAATTTAAAACTTTGAACTCCAAATTACACCAGTTGAAACAACAACTCACAGCTACAACAGAAAGACTAAAATATAAGTCAACAGCCCATAAACCACAAGTGCTAAATAGATTGTTTGCCAGAGATCCTAAATCAGTTTATCGCAGCTTCGGTGGCAAAAGCTCAATCCCTGTAAACGACACCCCTTCAAAAGAACAGGTTGAGAACTACTGGAGATCTGTATGGGAAACGGATGACGGATTCAACAGACAAGCTAATTGGCTAAAACAACTGGAACAGGACTACTGCCAACATGTCCAGACAAAACAATATGACATAGATGGGTCAATACTGGAAACAGCTCTACAGAAAATGTCGAATAGGAAATCGCCAGGCCCAGACCTCATTACAGGATACTGGTTGAAGAATTTCACTTTCTATCGGCAAGATCTCATACGGCTGTTTACAGAAACCATTAAGGGCACACAAGAACTGCCCAGATGGTTATCAACTGCCACTACTCTCCTCATTCCCAAAAATAGCCAAACCACCCTTGCTAAAAATTACCGCCCAATTGCCTGCCAAAACATCATGTATAAATTATATACTGGGTGCCTTAACCTGTTCTTACAGGATCACTGTGCTACCAACAACATCATAACACCTGAGCAAGCTGGTGGAAAGAGGGAGGTGTGGGGTTGCATAGATCACCTACTAACTAACAAAATGATTCAGGAAAAAACAACAAAGAATCGCAGAAACATGACTGTCGTGTGGCTGGACTATCAAAAAGCATTTGATAGTGTACCTCATGGGTGGATTATTAAGGCTTTACAGTTAGCTAAAGTCCCACAACCATTAGTAGCTGCTGTTGAACGCCTGACCAAGAACTGGTACACCAATTTGATCCTTAGAGGTGAGAAGGAGCAGGTTAAGACTGATAGGATACATTACCAGAAGGGCATCTTTCAGGGTGATAGCTTGTCAGTACTACTCTTCGTTCTCTCACTGAATCCACTATCTTACCTACTCAGGAAACAAGGTGGACAAAGAAGTGGGCCCAGAAGTATCTCCCATCTTTTCTTTGTTGATGACCTGAAGTTGTATGGGCCAAATATCAATGACATCAAGAAACAATTGGACCTCATTACACAATTTTCAACCGACATCAAAATGAAATTTGGTGAGTCCAAGTGTGCATATTTGGCAGTAAAACGTGGAAGAGCTGTGCCCTCCTCTAGAAATCTAGATATGAACGGCCTGACAATACAACCTCTGCAGTCAGGTGACAACTACAGATATCTTGGACAGGATGAGAATGTCAGATATGATGGACCCATAAATAAGGAGAGAACCAGAACTGAATACCTCAGAAGAGTAAAAAAAATATGGTCATCAGAACTGTCAGCATACAACAAATACATTGCCCACAATACCTATGCTGTGCCAATTCTAACGCCAACATTTGGCCTACTGAACTGGTCATTGCAAGAACTAAGTGAGATGGATGTTAGAACTCGAAAACTTCTCAGTGTTACTGGGAACTTTAACATCAATGGTGATGTGGATAGGCTATACTTCTCACGCAAGGAAGGTGGCCGGGGTCTAAAATCAATATTAACAACATATGAGACCCGGATAGTAACACTGAAGCAACACCTTCAACAGAGGAAAAAGGTTGGCGACCATCTTGCTCAGGTTTATGAGCATGAAAAAAGAAATATCATTAGAATAGCGACTGATCTGGAGGAGAGATATGGAATAAAGCCTGATATAAATCTCTCACCCAGAGAAATCGGAAGATCCTATTCAATGTTCAAACAAGAAAAAAAAATTGACCAATTTACAGAGAAAGTTGTGCATGGATACTTGAGGCGTAAAACACAGACCATAGAGGGGATAAACCACTCAAAAAGCCTGGCATGGAGTTCCGACAAGTTTATGACATCACACCTTGAGGGATATCTCTATGCAATACAGGAACAAGAACTCCCTACCAAATATCTGCTGCACAAAAGAGGAGGGCCAGCAGCTGACAATAAATGTAGGCTATGTAAAACAAAGATCGAGGATGTAAGCCACATTGTTGCCAGCTGCGAAAGAATGTCATCTCGCTACTACCTCCCCATGAGACACGATGGGATAGCTAGAACTATCTGGAACGCACTTCGGAAAACAAAATTAACAACAAACGAGGAAGAATATATTGAGACAGATGGCACTAAGGAATACTGGTGGAACCTGAAAATAAAAACTGCCACCAAATTAAAGCACAACCGGCCTGATATTGTAGTTTGGGACCACACATTGAAAACGTGTTCTGTTGTGGAGATCAGCTGCCCACTTGATGTAAACGTTGTCAGAAAAATACAGGAGAAGGAGGACATCTACGGACCATTGATGAGGAGCTTACAAATCCAGTATCCAAGATACACCTTTAGCTTCATACCCATCATTATTGGTGCTACGGGTTATATACCAACCCGCTTGGACCAAAGTATGACCGAACTTGGATTTGCGGACAAAAAGCGCAGCTCCTAATTCATAGTCTACAAATGGCTGCGATAGCTGGCACCTTCAAAATATGCAAAACATTCTTGCGATTCAAGGGATGACAATTTCTTTTCTTTTACAACCTTGCCACCAGGAAGGTGGCCGGTCAAAAAAATATACTCGAAATTAAGAGAAAGAGAAAACATACATACATACATACAAAAAGGCCGTGACGGCGGAACTGCGGAGGATCCCGGAAGAATCCTTCCAGGAGTGCATGCAAGCGTGGCAGAAAAGGATGGAAAAGTGCATTAGACTCCATGGGGATTATTTTGAAGGAGAAAACTCTTAGTGTGAAGTTTGGGTTTGTAATAAATCTTTTGTGACATCAGTCCTTGAGCTTTTCTGACACACCTCTTACCTACATACACACATACATACACACACATACATATATACATACATACGCACGTGCATACATACATACATACATACATACATACATACATACATACATACATACATACATACATACATACATACATACATACATGGTGGCTGCCAACTCGTTTTCGAGTACGGCCACTACTTTATATCCATGTAGGAGAACCCCTACCGATGCGCTGAACAAGTGTGACTTTTTAGTCCAGCCAGCGACTTGAAAACTCTGGTACAAACACTACACTTGTGACAATTGTTGACACATAGTGCTGGGCCTATGGTACAATGTGATGACATACATACATACATACATACATACATACATACATACATACATACATCCTCCAAGATCACTGTGAAAATAATAACATCATCACAGATGAACAAGCAGCTGGAAAGAAAGGGGAGCAGCTGGAAAGAAAGGGGATGTGCTGAACAACTCCTAATCAACAAAACTGCGATGTAGGAGGTGCGACAACTTAGGCTGGACTACAGGAAAGCTTTCGATTCTGTTCCCCACTCTTGGATGATAGAGGCCCTCCAACTTGCTAAAGTCCCAGACATTATTGTCAGAGCCATAGAGAGGCTGTCTTCTTCTTGGGCTACTACCCTAAGGGAGGACTCTATTTTAGAGGGAGGACTCTATTTTCACTGATAAAATAAAATATTGCAGGGGTATATTTCAGGGAGACAGTCTCTCTGTGATATTATTCATCTTGTCATTAAACCCCTTGTCCTTTCTGCTCAAGAAATGTGAGGGATACATCATTGGCTCACAGGAGGACAGAAATACGAACCTAACCCATAATTTCTTTGTGGACGATCTGAAACTCTATGCCAAGAACATGGATGGGATGAAGAAACATCTTGACCTGGTTACAACGTTCTCAAAGGATATAGGAATGGAGTTTGGCCAAGATAAATGCTCATACATGACTGTAAAGCGGGGAAAAATAACAACCCAATCTAGCAACATTGTCATCAATGGCCTAACTGCTTCACCGATGTATATCTGATGAGGACTGCTACAGATACCTGGGGATAGATGAGAACATATCCTATAATGGTATCTGTAATAAAGAACGCGTAACCAGGGAATACTACACCAGATTAAGAAGATCTGGTCATCGGAACTCTCTGCGCAAAACAAAAAGTGGCTCACAATGTGTTTGCTGTGCCTGTCCTAACACCAATGTTTGGAATACTCAATTGGACGATAGACGAAATCCGAGCAGTTGATGTTGGAACTCGAAAAATAGTGAACAACACCGGAAACTTCCACATCAACAGTGACATAGACCGCCTTTACTTGAAACGTAAGCAGGGAGGCAGAGGCCTAACATCAGTCCAGACAACATTCGAATGTCGTATCATATTTCTCCGACATCTACGAACCTCAAAGCGTAGGAGCCCGTTTCTTGCGCAAGTCTATCTGCATGAAACAGATAAGATCATGAGAGTTGGGAAGGAACTCCTCGAGAGATATTCCCTGTGTGATAATCAAAAACTCACACCCAGGGATGTCGCTCAGCAGTATCGCAGTGAATCATGGATGAAAAACTGCATGCTTATCAGCAAAAAATCATGCATGGATATGTTGCCAGGAAGCTCCAGAGTGAGAGTAATATAGATAAGGAAAGTAGTCTATCTTGGACCAACAACCGCTATATTGGCTCCCACTTTGAAGGATACGCTTTTTCAATCCAGGAACAGGAGATTAACACGAAATACCTGATTCACAAAAGAGATAGGGATGCAGGCAAAACACCTAGATGTGATAACAAGTGAAAACTCTGCAGAACTAACATCGAGGATATCACCCATGTCATCAGCAGCTGTCCAAAGATGTCATCACGGTACTATCTACCTATGAGGCATGATGTAGTGACCAAAACACTGTACAATGCAGTTCGTAAAAAAGATAGCCTCGATAATAAACGCATTAAAAGCAATGTGGAAGACATCCATGTACATAATATGAAAGAGTACTGGTGGAATGTTCCAGTAAAAACCCCAATAAAATGCAGGCATAACAGACCAGATATTATGATATGGGACAGGGAGAAGAAAGCATGCACAGTAGTGGAAATTAGCTGCCCAGCAGATGCCAATATAATATCAAAGATTAGGAAAAGGAGAATATTTATGCAGAAATAATGAGAAATCTGCAGATACCCCACACTGATTACACCTTCAGATTTATGCCTGTGATTATTGGGGCACTGGGATATGTTAGTAACTACCTCAATACAAATCTTGAGAAGCTAGGCTTCACAGGAACAGAAAGAACACAACTAGTTAGGAAATTACAAGTACAATCTATTAATGGAACTGTAAAAATATGTAAAACATTCCAAAAATGTTGCATCTAATAACTGCATATACACATGTACAGATGCAAAGCATATACACATGCACACATACAACTCAAAACATACACATCCACACATACAATAACATCCATATCTACACATACATGCATACATACATATCTACCTAGTTGATGTTGTGTAAATTACAATGAGAGAGTCTTGTGTCTATGTTAGAAACCGACTCTCTCTCTATTGGCAAAAATTTGTGAAATTATAAAACCAGAAGAACATACATACATACATACATACATACATACATACATACATACATACATACATACATACATACATACATACATACATACATACATACATACATACATACAAAATTAACAACAAACGAGGAAGAATATATTGAGACAGATGGCACTAAGGAATACTGGTGGAACCTGAAAATAAAAACTGCCATCAAATTAAAGCACAACCGGCCTGATATTGTTGTTTGGGACCACACATTGAAAACGTGTTCTGTTGTGGAGATCAGCTACCCACTTGATGTAAACGTTGTCAGAAAAATACAGGAGAAGGAGGACATCTACGGACCATTGATGAGGAGTTTACAAATCCAGTATCCAAGATACACCTTTAGTTTCATACCCATCATGATTGGAGCTACGGGTTATATACCAACCCGCTTAGACCAAAGTATGACTGAACTTGGATTTGCGGACAAAAAGCGCAGCTCCCTAATTCATAGTCTACAAATGGCTGCGATAGCTGGCACCTTCAAAATTTGCAAAACATTCTTGCGATTCAATGGATGACAATTTCTTTTCTTTTACAACCTTGCCACCAGGAAGGTGGCCGGTCAAAAAAATATACTCGAAATTAAGAGAAAGAGATACATACATGCATGCATGTATGTAACGAAGTTATTGTTGGAAGAAATAACAAGAATAGCTGGTTTACTGTATCTATAAAAAGGTTTACTTCACTTCACTTCATAAATTAACAAAGAACAGGTTATGAACAGTTATAAACGGTTGAAGGTGTTTTTGGTGTTGCTTCATGGATGCGGGTGTAGTCTGAGACCAGGAAAGAGAGTAAAAGTCTGTGGTTATCTGTAGACCTCAGTGGCCTGTAGTTATAGGTGAATGTTTTACATAGCTATTCTCTGGCGTACGGCTCCGATCTCTCTATTTTCTACTTGGTCTGGTGCAGGCTGTTTATACCTGCCGTTTTCTGTTTCCTGCCTCGAGGGATCGCCCACGCATGAACTTGTTTACGCCGAAAAGGAGGTTACCCGGAATTTGACCTTTCAGTGTCGCCCAGGGTTCAAGGTGTGGACACATTTCGCTACATGTATACATAATACATACATATATACATATACATGCATGCATGCATACATACATACTTTCATACATACATACACACATACATACACACACACACATACATACATACATACATACATACATACATACATACATACATACATACATACATACATACATAAAAAAAAAAAATATGGTCATCAGAACTGTCAGCATACAACAAATACATTGCCCACAATACCTATGCTGTGCCAATTCTAACGCCAACATTTGGCCTACTGAACTGGTCATTGCAAGAACTAAGTGAGATGGATGTTAGAACTCGAAAACTTCTCAGTGTTACTGGGAACTTTAACATCAATGGTGATGTGGATAGGCTATACTTCTCACGCAAGGAAGGTGGCCGGGGTCTAAAATCAATATTAACAACATATGAGACCCGGATAGTAACACTGAAGCAACACCTTCAACAGAGGAAAAAGGTTGGCGACCATCTTGCTCAGGTTTATGAGCATGAAAAAAGAAATATCATTAGAATAGCGACTGATCTGGAGGAGAGATATGGAATAAAGCCTGATATAAATCTCTCACCCAGAGAAATCGGAAGATCCTATTCAATGTTCAAACAAGAAAAAGAAATTGACCAATTTACAGAGAAAGTTGTGCATGGATACTTGAGGCGTAAAACACAGACCATAGAGGGGATAAACCACTCAAAAAGCCTGGCATGGAGTTCCGACAAGTTTATGACATCACACCTTGAGGGATATCTCTATGCAATACAGGAACAAGAACTCCCTACCAAATATCTGCTGCACAAAAGAGGAGGGCCAGCAGCTGACAATAAATGTAGGCTATGTAAAACAAAGATCGAGGATGTAAGCCACATTGTTGCCAGCTGCGAAAGAATGTCATCTCGCTACTACCTCCCCATGAGACACGATGGGATAGCTAGAACTATCTGGAACGCACTTCGGAAAACAAAATTAACAACAAACGAGGAAGAATATATTGAGACAGATGGCATTAAGGAATACTGGTGGATCCTGAAAATAAAAACTGCCACCAAATTAAAGCACAACCGGCCTGATATTGTAGTTTGGGACCACACATTGAAAACGTGTTCTGTTGTGGAGATCAGCTGCCCACTTGATGTAAACGTTGTCAGAAAAATACAGGAGAAGGAGGACATCTACGGC
>OZ024742.1:178334268-178346768 GCA_964016885.1 Eledone cirrhosa
GCTAAGGCCAGGCGCCTGTTGGCCAAATGAATGGCAGAGCCAAATGAGAGGCTCTTGACCTGGTACCGAAAAGGCAATGAGATAATGAGAGCTTAAAGTTGTTAGTTTTATAGGGTACTGACCGGAAGTTGCAGAAAGGGTTCCACCCCCTGTCCAGACGCCAATCCAAACAAGGGAGACAACCGCTACATAACCTCCCGCCAGAATTTTAGTGTATAAAAATCGAAATGAAAATATGTAGCAAGTTGGCGAGAATGTTGTAACAGGCATGAAAATTACGACAAAAGAATGTTTGCAAAAATCAATGATAGATATCAAGGTAGCCAACCGCTCTTGGCCAGAGAACGACTGGACATCCATCTATCCATCACCCAAAGATACAATGTAATAAAGTAAAAGTAATAGAAGAGCTCAAAGTTCAAATGTACAAAATATAGTTCACAGGTGTGCAATCACATGACAGCAGGAAAGAAAGTGTGTTCCAGAGAATGAATGCAGGTGGTTTCTGTTCTGTGGTATATCGTGAAATTTCCAACCTCCGAATGGATTTTCTCACAGGGAGAGTGCTGCAAAAATAAATTCTCTGGCGTTCTGCTGGTTGTTGGTGAAGCTGTGTTGATGTATTGCTGCTGCTGTTGTCTCGCTGAGTGAGCATATTCGGTAAAAAAAAAAAAAAAAATTTTTTTTTTTTTTTTAGAAAAAATGAGTTGCGCAAAGTGCTAGAAATAGCAGCCGAAGTTGATGATCGATGTTGAGAATGCGTTGACCTGGAAGGGTCAAGAGGCCAGCGACCAGAGAAATAAGCATTCCTAATAAATGCGCGGTTATCAACGGTAAATTTACATTGTAAATTTATAAACCGGCAAATAGAAGAATATAGCTTAAGGCTGAAGAATCCTTGGCGAGAAATGTTAGCTCTGGCGTGCGGCTATGTCTGTGAGTAGAGACATCTCTGTGAATCGAGAATTTGTGCTGCCTACACGTGCCAATACAAGGTTGAAAAAAATAATATTTCTAACGCGCGAGAAAATGATAGTGTAATTTTGAAAGTGACAATGATGAAAAATAAAGGCTTCACTCAGCATAATTATTGGTGTGAACTTTGGGAAAAAAAAAAACTTGAACGATGAAGAAAACGATGAACAAAAAGGCAATGGTTCATCGAAAATAAATGTTCCTGTTGAAATGTTTTTTAAAGAATATCAAATTTCTTTTTTTTTTTGTGTGTGTTTTGAAAGAGTTCGTTGTAAGAAACGAGAAACATGTATATATATCGTGAAATGCGACAGTTAGTTGATGCATGAGTGAAAAAGTCTGTCTGAACGCGAATTCCACATGTGCGTGTGTGCGTTTGTTTCTTTTACTGAGTATTTTCATAGTTTGTCGATAAATTTACTGCGTATTCGTAATGTTACTCACACAAAACCAGATGTGCTATTTTTTTATTTTTTGGGGGTGACCACTTATAGCGATGAACGGCTGCGTGTTCGTATCACGTCAGGGTTACCAATATAGCGAGAGTACTGGGTTGTATGAATGTAACAAGGAATACATTGTTTGTGTGTATAATATTTAATTAACAATGGTAGATAGTATAGTTGACATGTCAAAGATGAGGATGATAGAATGAAGCAAAGTTAGTAGTTACCGTTTTGATTGCCAGGCAAACGCGGCTGGCAGAGGACGCCTGGCTAAGGCCAGGCGCCTGTTGGCCAAATGAATGGCAGAGCTAAATGAGAGGCTCTTGACCTGGTACCGAAAAGGCAATGAGAGAATGAGAGCTTAAAGTTGTTAGTTTTATAGGGTACTGACCGGAAGTTGCAGAAAGGGTTCCACCCCCTGTCCAGACGCCAATCCAAACAAGGGAGACAACCGCTACATAAAGGCAAACGCGGCTGGCAGAGGACGCCTGGCTAAGGCCAGGCGCCTGTTGGCCAAATGAATGGCAGAGCCAAATGAGAGGCTCTTGACCTGGTACCGAAAAGGCAATGAGAGAATGAGAGCTTAAAGTTGTTAGTTTTATAGGGTACTGACCGGAAGTTGCAGAAAGGGTTCCACCCCCTGTCCAGACGCCAATCCAAACAAGGGAGACAACCGCTACAAGTCGTTATAGTATAGGGTAAATGTATTGCAGTAGCTGTTCCGGCACTCTGCGCTCTGAGTTCAAATCTCGCTAATTTCCATTCTTATAGTGGAGTCGATATATAAAGTGTCGCTTAAATAGTGCTACCGATCCTTCTATCTTCTCTCTTTTACTCATAGAATTGGCTGTAGTCGACATGGAGAAGTAGTATGTTTCCAGGTTGTTTACCTACTCATCAGGCATAAAATGGTCGACAAAAGAATCTAGAATGAATATATGGAATGGACCTTCTTCATTCCATATATTCTCCCGATGATGAGTGTTCCAGTTTTATCAATCGGCGGAATAGGCTGGGCATGAAATTAACGTGCAAATGTCTAAGCATTCCACAGACATGTATACACTTAACGTAATATCTCGAGAGATACGGAGTAGCACAGGCTGGTCCATTGAATTACAGGTACAATCCATTCTTCAGATTTCCATCTACCCAGTTTCATTAATGAAGCATGTGTCAACTCGAGGTTATGATAAATGAGACTTGCTCAAGATGCCCAATGGGACCCAACGATATATATATATATATATATAATATAATATAAGATCAAAAGATGGTTAAAAGAGTTCCATGTATTTTATTATGCGCATTTCAAAAACAAATATCATCATGCGATGACATTTGCGTTTTCGTCAGATAAAATAGGGAGACATGATATGAAGGTTAAAAAACACATGTGAATAGTGCTGTTTTAAATCAACATATGAAAAGTAGCTTTAGATTGATGTGTGATATTGGGAAAAAAAATTGAGGGGGAGGTGGAAAGGATGAAAAAGAGGAGAAGATGAGAGTAAAGAATGGAGGGGGAGGAGTATAATAAGGAAGGATGAGATAGGAGGAGAGATGAGTGATAGAGAGAGAGAGATAGCTTTTATAACTGAGAAAAATATATTATTTTACAGAGATAGGTTAAAAAACCGTTGGAAGATAATATATAAATTAAAAGAATTTGAAAATTAACGAAGAGGAAAATTTAAGAATAATATTAAATTAAGGTTTGTATATTGAAGGGTTTAATAATATGTGCGATGAAAAGAAATTGTTAATATGTATTCAGAATAATATTAAGTTATGGTTTGAATATTGAAGGGTTTAATAATATGTGCGATGGAAAGAAATTGTTGATATGTATTATTAAAAAAATAAAAATAGTAATGTAATTAAGGATATATTGTGAAAAGAAGTAGCAGAGTGAATGAATTAATATATGTAAATAGTTTGTTTACAAATGAGCGCAGAGAGCAAAGAATGAGATAGTGTTTAAGGAGAAGACCTTAACATCAAAATATGTATGTTTATGAAGTATTTCCTAATGGTAATAATATAATGTAATAAAGGAGATTAGTTAGGGTTTAAGTTTGATTTTATGTGTTGTGATGTGTAATATGTAGAAGTTAAACGAGCATGAAAGGGAGAAAAAAATAATGAATTGAGGATGAATAATCTAACGTCAAAAAAAATGTTTATGTTTACGAAGGATTTTTCAAGGTGATACTATAAAGTATTTAAAAGGGTAATAGTAAGTTTTATGGCCAGTGATAGGATGGAAGAAGGAAGAGTGGATATATTGTGGTGAGTAATAATGAGAATTGAGAAGTATCTAGGAAGAAAAGGTACAAATTAGAGGTTAGAAATTAAAAGAAAAAAGGAAAAAAGGAAGAAAGGGAAGTGATATAGAATGAGTAACTGGTATTATATAATGTATAATAAATAACATTGAAATAAGGTAGAAAGATGGGTATATTTTTAAAGAAATATATATATATATATATATATATATATATATATATATATATATATGTGTGTGTGTGTGTGTGCCTTTGAGAAAAGGGATTTTAAATTGGTAAATTATTAGATATTAGCTGTATACTTTATGGAATGTTCTGTGGAATTTATGCAAGCAGAGAGAAAACAAGTCAGTGCGTCTATTTATTATAGAATATAAATTAGATATAATGGTAAATTTCTCACATAAACAGAGATTACATGTTTTGGATAGAGAGGCATTCAATTGAAGAAGCAGAACAAACCTTCCTCCAAGAGGTGTTATAGTTAATATTTTTGTCTTTCAAGGACCATATGAGTTCTGAGAGTGCCGTGTTGGTTCTTTTAAGTTGGTATTTAAAAGACGAATGATGATTATAAAGACGAGCTTTAAAGGAGGTGGAAGTGGAGCCAAAATAGGTAAAGGGATTGGTGTCAGTTATAACTTTACATTCATAGATTAAGTTTTTTTCAAGGCAATGGTTGTTGAGAGGACATATATTTTTAACAGGGCAATTACAATTGCAATTACAATTACAATCGCATTCCAAAACATTGAAAAAATCACTGCCTACTTGGTCGGTGGCAAATTCAAAAGAATCAATCACGTGACATCGAGGTTAATCAGTGAGGAGTGGGGTGTTAAGAAGACAGTAGCCGGACTATTGCTATGAACTATAGTAGCAGTTTTGGTAAATTTTTGCTCAACAAAATAATTTGGAGTAGGCAGTGATTTTTTCAATGTCTTGGAATTTAGTCCTCGCTTGCTTTTTTCCATCCACTGAATTATTTGTGTATAAGTTCCCTGTGTCCACGCATCGCCTGGGAACTTAGCTGAGAATTGACTTCCTGATGACGAAAGGTATTCTCCATGTTCCATTCGGAAACCATGTTTATTCCCTTTCAGAAAGTAATTAGTTGGAGTGAAATTTTAGTAAGTAAGTTAATTTTTATAATTTTCTTATTTTACGTCTTTCATATAATTGTTCTGCATCCCCTTGCATTGCACCACAAAGTTACTAAGACAAAACCTATATATTTGCTAGCATAGGTATGCATCTGTATATATATGTTGGTAGATATACTAATTCTTTATATATATATATATATATATATATATATATATATATATATATATATATATATTACAAATTAAGGATAATATACCTAAAAAATTCTTTAAAATCCTAGAGAAAAACTTCCCGCCAAACCACAAATAGCATCAAATTTTAAATAGATCAACGGTTAAATTCTCCTACTCAACAACCAAAAACATAAAACAAAATATAAGTGCCTATAATGCATATAAATGTAAAAAAAAACATGAGTATACCACTAGTACATCAAACTAACCATAATATCTTCTCAGATACAAGATTCACGAAAAGTTGTAACTGTAGAAACAAGGCAAACTGTCCATTAAAAGGAAATTGCCTTGTTAATAACATAGTATATAAATGTAAAGTTAACACTACGGACTCAATTTATTCATATATAGGAGCTACCTCTAACAAATTTAAGGTAAGATTTAATACCCACAAACATAGTTTTAAAAATGCCGCACTAGCTAATACAACATCTCTAGCTGAAATAATTAATAGTTATAGAAAGAGGAATATAGATTATGACCTGACTTGGAGTGTGCTCAAAAGGGCCACTCCTTATCAAAATAGTAGATATGAGTGTAGATTATGTTCCCAAGAACTTTTTGAAATAATGAAATCTAAGGATATCCTATTAAATAAGCGACAGGAATTAATAATATCGTGTAATCATAAACTGAGAAAAACCTTTAAATATTATAAACCTAATTAATATACACTTTAGAAATTAATATATAAACTATTTTTAATTTAGTTAACCTATAATTAATATTCTACTACTGTTGAACTACATAATTCTGCTTTAAATATTATAAACCTAATTAATATACACTTTAGAAATTAATATATAAACTATTTTTAATTTAGTTAACCTATAATTAATATTCTACTACTGATGAACTACATAATTTTGCTTTCCTTCTTACAACTAT
The DNA here is from genome assembly GCA_964016885.1 of Eledone cirrhosa. Lineage (NCBI taxonomy): Eukaryota > Metazoa > Mollusca > Cephalopoda > Octopoda > Eledonidae > Eledone > Eledone cirrhosa. Next base: position 178,340,209 of record OZ024742.1, read on the forward strand.
CATTTCCTAAAACTGATACAATTAAGTAAACATATATAATGTTTTAACTTCAGGTCATGACTCTATGTTCCTTGAAAACTATATATATTTATTATTTCTCACTAATAAATTTAATCCCCCCCCCCCAATAATTATATGTATATGTAAGTGTGTATGTGTGTGTATATATATGTGTATGTATGTGTATATGCATGTATATATATATATATATATATATATATATATATATATGTGTGTGTATATGTGTGTGTGTATGTGTATATATATGTATATATATATATATATATATATATATAAGTACATATATATATATTATTTTTACATTCTTTTAATTTCCCCTCATCTTTAACAGCACTTTTCAACTGCATCTAACTCTTATTTATCATATCTATATGTATTAGTATAATTTTATCAATATAAATATACCCTTCAATTAAATTAATTTATATTCTTTTCATAGATGTATTTTTTTCACTAACATTCTTATCGTAAAACTTTAGTCACCTTAGATATTTGTATTGACATTACTATTTTATAACAGCAACTGCTTGTATACCATTTACTCACCACCTGACCTATTTTCACCCCTAAAATAAGCTTCAATTACTACTATTTTACCATTTGGCCAATTATTAACTTTCTATTGGTTAATTCTAAACCTCTTACCAAACAGACAGAATATATTAGATCTTTGTTGGTTTTATTCAATGAACAAATAAAATTATTTCTGAGGTCAGCATAAGACCTATTTCTTCCCTAAAATAATCCTTCATTCATAATATTCTTTTCCATCCAAAACTGAAATCTACCTTCCTCTACCCATAATTTAAGGCTCTTCTACTACTATATTACTATCTTGACCCTCACTATCTCTCTATTGGTCAATTCAAAACCTGTTCCCAAACAGACCTATTGTATTGAATCTTTGTTTTTTTTCAATAAACAAATATCATTATTTCTGAAGACAGCATATATATGTGTAGGTATGTATATTCCCTCTGATAGTTTGTATAAATATTGTACATAGATCTATAGAATATGCATACCAACTCTAACACATATATATCCTAGAAACGATCGTAAAATGATGAATTTTTTTTAATATAAGGAACTGTCTCTTTGTTTATTCATTATTTTATTAATTTATCTTGACTCTGTTTTCCGTTTATTTTTCACCGAATTTAGTTTTTGAATGCATCTTCTCTTTTCATGATATACGGATTACATTGAGTTCTTCATACGGATTGGACACTACCGTAAACCTTTGGTAGATTTATCTACATATATATATGCTTGTGTGTGAGTGTCTATATATGTATGTTTGCATGCATGAATGAATAGACTAGTAGAATGTACAACCACTGATTCCAACTATTCCCACTATCATATATTTTGGTTTCTATTAATTCCCTGAGGAATTGATTGACCAAATGTTTTGCTTAATTGTTTTATTTATTTTTTTTTATGTTATTCTTTCTCTTAGATTTCAGGGTTTTTTTTAAAGCAAAGCATTGGCCCCTAAAATACTACAGTGGGCTCTTGCAATGCTACCGTGGGCGCCCTGGGGCCCACTTGCCATTGGGCAGCAGCCTGGCAAACTGGCTCGTCCGCCACTGTATATATATATATATATATATATATATATACATATATATATATTTATTAGTAAAAGGAAAAGAAAATGCTGACAAATACATATATATATACATATGTTTGTATGAAAAACTTAAACAAAACCAACGAAGCAAACAACACAGTGCAATGAAGAAATATATTAGTTTAACGCTTGATATAGTAGGAAAAGAGTCTTTACGTCTTGGATACTAGTCCTTCATCAAAAGATAGAATGAGAAATAAAAGAGGAAATAGAAAGATAAATAGTGTGGAGAGGAAGAAATGGGAAAATATTTTTCAGAAAAAGCACATGTATATTCAGTTTGACATACATACATACATACATACAGACAGACAGACAGACAGACAACGCGATCAGTCGCACATTTTGGCATGGGAGACTATTCGTTAAATTTAAGATGAATACTATCTCCGACAGTAATGCCACAACTACTAGCCGTGTTGAATAACTGGATATTCTTCTAACTATATCCACTGAAGACACCTTTTATTCGAATTCGTAGAGATATCCGACTAAATACATAATTCATTCAACAAGGATTTGCTAGAAACAACATGGGTGGACACATCAACAATAACAATTTACCGAACACAATTTATCGAAGAAAATCAATGAGAAGGGTAAACAAAATTTAGCTGTAGCTACAGAAGAAAACCGAAATGATAAATGGCATTTCTCTTGGAGTTACGAACTTAATGATGATTTATTTAATTGTTATAAAATGGCGAAAAAAAATCCCTCAGTTGGCTATATGAACAGAATGAAGCTACATTGGGACAAAATACACCCAGAGCTAAATCACTTCACAGCCAAACAATTATGCCAACAAGCGACGTTTGTTGAACGTAAAAATAAGATAAATATTATTAATTGTAAGTCCCCCAAAACAAACAGAATCAGCAACACGTGCTACAGGTCGCCGTGCTGAATCAGGAACACGTGCTACTTGTTAGCAGCAAGGTCGAACAGTGCCTTGAAACAACTAGGCCGGTAAGATATTTGACACCACGAAAAGATTGTTGACCTACGGAAAACTAAACGATATGTGACAATGGTCCTTACATGCAAACAAAGACAAAAAAAACGTCACTCCTCACCAACAAACAGTGAAAAATAAAATAGAAACGATGTTTGGTGACAGTACAACCAGAACTCTTCAATATAAGCTGATCACCCTCAAACAAGAATTGAGAGCCCTTGGCGAGAAGCGCCGATACATGGAGAGGGTAGATGAAAGAAAAGTACTTAGTAAAATATTCAGACGAAACCAAACATCAGTCTATAGAGATATGAAGGGCAAAGTAATAAATGCCACTGAGACCCCATCCCAGACAGACATAGATTCCTTCTGGAGAAATATATGGGGTGAAAAGAAGAATTTCAACCATGCTGCAGTGTGGCTAGAAGAAATCCAAAAGAACTATTGCTCCTACACTACAATTAAAACATACAAAATAAATGAGGATACCCTTGAGACTGTAATAGGAAAACTCCAAGATAAGAAAACACCCGGAAGAGACTTGATTGTCAGCTACTGCTACAAAAAACTGATATTCTATCGGATGTATCTTATCAACCTCTACCAATAAGTTCTCAAGGGAGATACACATATACCAGAATGGTTGACATTAGCACACACAATACTGGTCCCCAAGAACAAAGACACCCACTTGGCAGAAAACTACCGACCCATTGCATGACAGAACCTGATGTATAAGATTTATACAGCCTGCCTGAACCTATTTCTCCAACATCACTGTGAAAATAATAACATCATTACAGATGAACAAGCAGCTGGAAAGAAAGGTGTTTGAAGGTGTGCTGAACAACTCCTAATCAACAAAACTGCGATGCCAGAGGTGCGACAACTTAGGAGGAATATGACTACAGTCTGGCTGGACTACAAGAAAGCATTTGATTCTGTTCCCCACTCTTGGATGATAGAGGCCTCCAATTTTCTAAAGTCCCATATATTATTATCAGAGCCATAGAGAGGCTGTCTTCTTGGGCTACTATCCTAAAGTTAAAAACAGAGAAGGAGGACTCTATTTTCACTAATAAAATAGAATATTAGAATGGTATTTTCAAGGATACAGTCTCTCTGTGCTACTATTTATCCTGTCATTAAACTCTTTGTCCTTTCTGCTCAAGAAATGTGAAGGATACATCATTGGCTCACAGGAGGACAGAAATACAAACTTAACCCATAATTTCTCTGTGGATGACCTGAAACTCTATGCCAAGAACATAAATGGGATGAAGAAAAATCTTGACCTGGTTACAACATTCTCAAAGGATATAGGAGTGAAGTTTGGCCAACATAAATGTTCATATATGACTGTAAAGTGGGGAAAAACTACAACCCAATCTAACAACATTTTTATCAATGGCTTATCTGTTTCACTGATATCTGATGGGGACTACTACAGATACTTGGGGATAGATGAGAATATATTCTATAATGATATTTGTAATAAGGAACATGTAATCAGGGAATATTGCAGCCAATTAAGAAAAATATGGTCATCGAAACTCTCTGTGCACAATAAAACAGTGGTTCACAATGTATTTGTTGTGCCTATCCTAACACCAACATTTGGAATATTCGATTGGATGATAGACAAAATCCGAGCAATTGATGTTAAAACTTGAAAAATGCTAAATAACACCAGAAACATCCACATCAACAGTGAGATAGACTGCCTCTACTTCAAACATAAGCAGAGAAGCTGAGGCATAACATCAGTTCAGACAGCAGTTGAGTGTTGCATCATATCCCTCCGACAACATTTACTACCTCGAACCGTAGGAGCCCATCTATCGAGCAAGTCTATCTGCATGAGACAGATAAGATCATGAGAGTTGGGAAGGAACTCCTTGAAAGATACTCTCTGCATGATAATCAAAAACTCACACCCAGGGAAATTGCCCAGCAGTACTACAGTGAATCCATGGATGAAATACTGCATGCATTGATATGTTGCCAAGAAGCTCCAGTGTGAGAGTAATATAGATAAGCAAAGTAGTCTATCTTGGACCAATAATCGCTATATTAACTCTCACTTTGAAGGATACACTTTTGCAATCCAAGAACAGGAAATCAACACAAAATACCTGATTCACAAAAGAGATAGGGATACAGGCAAAACACCTAGATGTGACAAGTGCAAACTCTGCAGAATTAACATCGAAGATGTCACCCATGTCATAATCAGCTGTCCAAAGTTGTCATCACGGTACTATCTACCTATGAGGCATGATTTAGTGACCAAAACACAGTACAATGCAATCCGTAGAAAAGATAGCCCCGACAATAAACACATGTGGGACACATACACATACATAATAGGAAAGAGTACTGGTGGAATATTCCAGTCAAACTCCAATAAAATGCAAGCATAACAGACAAATATTATAATATGGGACAGGATATCTATGTTAGAAACCGACTCTCTCTCTCTATGCGTAACAATTTGTGAAATTATAAAACCAGAACATACATACATATCATCATCATCATCATTTTACGTCCGCTTTCCCCTGCTTGCAAGGGTGAGACGGGTCTTATTCAGCATCTCTCCACTCGTCACGGTCCTTCATCATCTCCACCGTGAGCTTCAACAATCTGAGGTCTGTTCTCACCACCTCCCCCATGTTTTTCGTGGTCTACCTCTACCACGTCTTCCTTCAACTGGCATTTCCTGGCACTTCTTCACCCATCGGTCATCCTCCATGCGCATCACATGTCCATACCACCTCAGTCTCCTCTCCCGTACACTACATTCTATCCCTCTCAGACACAGTTTCTCTCTCAACACATTCATGCTGGGTCGTTCACGCACATTTACACTGCACATCCAACGGAGCATGTTTGTCTCATTTCTCTCCAGCCGTCGCATATCCTCTGCAGTTGCTGCCCATGTCTCACTACCATGCAGCATTGTGCTCCTCACACAGGCATCATACAACCAGCCTTTCGTACGCAGGGAGAAACCCTTCTTCGTCAGCAGAGGAAGCAGCTCCCTAAACTTATTCCAACCCGTCCTTATTCTAGATACTATGGCCTCGGAACACCCTCCTCCCATGCTAATCTGATCTCCTAGGTACCGGAAGCTATCCACCACTTCTATAGCACCATCCTGCATTTGAAAAATGTGTCTATCAATGCGACTTCTACTGTCTAATTTCCCTGTACATCTACTGCATACATATTTCTCCCTACCTGTTAGTTTGCCTGCTATCCCGCTACATCTCTTGCGTACCCGGGATCTGCATTGTGTGCATTTTATAGAATTTATGCCAGTTCCTTTTCTGCATATCGAACATGGCCATTTCCCTGACAGAATCAGAGTTTTGTCCTCTTTTCTACTCATCAACACTTCTGTCTTAGCTAGGTTCACTCACATATAAGTATATATATTCGATGAACTAAAACACTCCTCGTCGGAAGCAATGGAGGTCCAACATATATATACATATAAACTTGTTATTCCCTATGACTATACTTTTAAAGTAATTATTTTGTTTTTCATTTACCTGTTAGCACCTGTTCCCAGAAACATAAGGTTTTATTTAATCAATTTACTACTCAAGAATAACTTTAAACTTTTTGAGTTACAATATATTTTAAATATCTGCCAGATATTTTTTTTTTTTTTTTTATATAATATTCCATCTTAATCTCATTCAACTTCTTTCTCCCTAGGTTTTTCAGAATATTTTTCAATAAATCTTTTCAAAAATCTTCTCTCGGCACTCATGTATATATATAATATATTTCAATTTAGAGCTGTTCTATAGTTTGCTTTTGTATTAGGCATTCATCATTCTTTCCTCTCTTGACTTCTGCATATACATGAAAGCACATGGCTTAGTGGTTAGGGTGTTTAGCTTGTGATCGTACGATTGTGAGTCAGATTCACAA
>OZ024742.1:178351768-178384268 GCA_964016885.1 Eledone cirrhosa
ACAGAGTACCCGACCTCCCATGGGTACAAGCTGAAGCACATAGACAATATGCCTCCACACACACCCCCACCCCTACCCCCCACTGCAAGGTGGTCGTGGAGGTGCCACAGCAAAAAAACACCCAGCCCACACTCTAAAGTGAACATGTAGGCGCCACGAAAAAGCACCCAGCACTCACTGTAAATGCGGTTGGTGTTAGGAAGGGCATCCAGCTGTAGAAATCAAGCCAAATCAGTTCCTGTATGAGCAAGGCATGGTCAGCCGACCAGACACTGCCCACAACAGGACAACCCGTCTAACCCATGCTAGCGTGAAAGAACGGACGTAAAACGGTGATGATGAAGGAAACTTTGCAGTGAACGACAATAAGCTGGGTTTAATACACTTTGTAATGAGATGTGCTGGTGTCACAATAAACTGCACCCAGTACACTCTGTAAATTTTATACTGGTACCATGATAAACTGCACACAGTACACTCCGTAAAGTGTGATACTGATGCTGTGATAAACTTCACCCAGCACACTCTGTAGTAGGATGTTAATGCTGGTGCCACGATAAACTGCACTTAGTACACTCTGTAAAGTGTTGTACTGGTACCATGATAAAATGCACCCAGTACACTGTGAAGTGGTAGTGCTGGTGTCATGATAAAATGCACCCAGTACCCCCTGTAAAGTGATCTGCATTAGGAAGTGCATCCAGCTGTAAAAGAAAAAACATGCCAAATATAGAACACGTGAGCAAGATGCGATTCTCCAAACCATCTAGCCTCAAACCATGGACAACTTGTCTAACCCATGCTGATGATGATGATGGTGAGAATGATGATGATGATGATGACAATAATGATAATGGTGATGACAATAATGAGGATGATCACAATAATAATAATGGTAATGACAATGATGATGATGATGACAATGATGAAAATGGCAATGATAATCATGATGGTGATGATGATAACGATTAAGCTGATGATATAAATTCTTAGATCTCTTACTTGGTAGGCAAGGTAAGTGATTTGATGTTTGTTTCGGGATTTCTTGCTCGGAGCATTCTTATCTTTTTTGAATGAGTGTTTCGGCATTTCCTGGGTGAGTGACTTTGTAAGTTCTGATTTGTCGATGAAGTCATCAGCATTAACATTCATTAGCTGAATCTGTTCCTTGCCTCGGCGATTCTTGCCCTGTAATCGCAGGAACTGCAAAAGAAATGGGAAAAGAACAACCATAGATATAGTGATTATTGTTGTTGTGGTGTTGCTGGTAGTGTTGTTGGTGATAGTGTTGTTGTTGTTGCTTTTGCAGCTGCTAGTGGTGTTGTTGCTGTTGTTGTTGTTGATGGTGTTGCTGCTGATGCTGTTGGTGTTGCTGCTGATGCTGTTGCTGTTGCTGGTATTGTTTTTGATGTAGTGGTGGTGTTGTTCTTGCTGTTTGTGGTGGTGGTGGTGGTGTTGTTGTTGTTGTTGCTGTTTGTGGTGTTGTTGCTGCTGTTTGTGGTTGTGTTGTTGTTGGTGGTGGTGGTGGTGGTGTGGTGGTAGTGAATGGTAGATAATATAGGAAGCCTCTACAACCAGGTGGCATGTTCTGTTCTTGAGCAAAACACTTCATTTCCTGTTGTTCCAGTATACTCAGCTGAAAATAAGTACTAGCAGTAGCTGAGGTTTAACCCTCAGCTACAGGGGGAAGACCTGTACACCCAGTTGTTTAACACAGATGAAAACTAAAACCAAAGATAAGCACCGGTCTGACGACCATGATGGCTTGGGACAGACTTTAACTATTTTTAGCTTAAGTGACTATTTCTACTATATAGTTGTGACTTATTACTTAACCCTTTAGCATTTACATTACTCAATATATACTATTGTATTTTCACAGTAAAAGCTTTATCTCACATAGTATCTCACATAATATCGAATCTATAGGATTTTAATATTATTTATTTTGAGAACTATACCTTAACATCTGTATGAGTGGCCAGTTAAAGCCAGTTTGAACAGAAAGAAGTAAGAGAATTCTTGCCGGATATGGCCGGTTTAAATACTAAAGGGTTAAGAAATATGTTATAACTACTGACTATTTTCTGCTGTATACTAAAAAAAATATGCTGTTAGAACTGATTATTTCTACTGAGTAGCCATGACTCTATACTTGAAAAATATACTGTTTCTAAAAAGTCTGTCTAAAACCTGAAGGCTCATTAGGCTGGTTCTTATTCTGGATTCCTTGGCATTAAGCAACTAAAGTACAAGACTTTCCCCTGCTGGTACTCATTTTCGGCTGAGTATACTGCAGCAACATAAAATGAAGCATTTTGCTCAAGAACACATCATACAACCCAGTCCAGGCGATAACACAGGATCGAGATCCCTGGTGTTATGCAGAAATGCAGAAGAGCCGCCTTCCTATGTGCACAGGTTGAAGCATACATCTTGTGGTCTCTAGCATGCACCACTTCTCAACCCCTCCACGTCCATACACCTCCTACATCCTAACACTCTAGCCTTCACCCACATCCTAACACCCCACCCTTCACTAAGTGCCTACCCTAGACCTACCTCTCCAATCCCCACCCTACATACATGCACTTCCCCCACCCCATCCTCCAGTCTACACGGTAAAGTGGCTGTGTTGATTAACACAACAAATAGCACCCAGTCCATGCTATAAAGTGGTCATGTTGGTGTCACAACTAAAAGTACTCAATCCATACTGCAAAGTGGTCGTTTTGGTGCCATGATAAAAAGCACCCAGTTTACACTGAAAATGTGGTTGGCATTAAGAAAGACATCCAGCCATAGAAATCAAGGCAGAACCAATTCTATATAAGCAAGACATGGTCATCTGATCTGACTTGTCTCACAATGGAACAACTCATCTAATCCATGTTAGCATGAAAAAATGGACGTTAAACGATGATAATGATGATGATGATATTTCTACTGTTCCATCAAGAGATATAGTTTACTACTGACTATTTCTACTGTACAGTAAAAAAGATATACTGTTAGTACTGACTATTTTCTTCTATCATGTTTCTCCTGTCCATTTTTCACAAGACTTCCAGTAACAAATATGTCTCTTCATCTTTATAGCAATACAAACACAGGCACCCCTTACCTGTTCATCCTGAAGAAGATCGTCAATATTCATTGATGGACCTTCTGATTCAGCCTCATCAGTTGGTGTTAGTTTATCCTGGCCTGCTTGTACCGATTCCTGCAAAACAAATGTATAAAAAAAGACTATTAGCCATTTTGCTGTTAACCACTATACTGGCCCTGGTCCTATGAAAGAAAACCACTCATTTTAAAGAATTCCTTTTTAAATGTTCCAACGCAATTTTATATAAAAATCTTTTTGTTAAGTTATGTTACAAATACTATCCTAATAACTGTTTCTACTATTGGCACAAGACCAGCAATTTGAAGGAAAGGAGAAGTCGATTAAATCAGTGTATTACTGGTACTTTATTTTATCAACCTTGAAAGCTAAACACATCAGGATTTGAACTGAGAACATAAAGGTCCATAACAATATGCCACATAGCATATTGTCCGACACTCTACCAATACTGCCAATCCACCACCCTCACTAACTTAATAAGGAAATAACTGATAATTTTCGTAAATTCCTTCAAATTCTTCATGAATTAATGGAAATATAGTTTATTTCATTTGAAATATAGTGATGAAAGGGTTAATAATGATTGAGTATTTAGGTTAGAACAGAGATATCATTGCACATAGCCCCCACCCCACCTCATGGTTGAGGGTTTCCTGAAAGAGAAAGGGGTATGTGACATAATAAATAGTGGAGGAGGTTACACTGAACACATAATAGCTAGAAAATAAAAACAAATTGGAAAAAATTCTGGGAGCTAGAGCCTTAGTTGACAACAAAGGGATGGCGTGTATTGTTTCTGTACTCTAGGTGACCTAATTAACAGTGGAGGAGGTTGCTCTTAAAGCATAGTAGCTAGAATAGGGAGGTGAATGAAGATGATGATAGTGATGATGATGACAATGATGATGATTACAAAAACACATGCACCCACATGCACAAACCCTCACACACACACACATCCAAGTCTGCCAAAATTACAGAAACAAACAAAAAAACACTACTTACTTCAGGCTGCTGGATGTAATATTCTGCATAATTCTTCTGCGTGACTTCATTAGCAGATGTTGCCATATGTGGAGAGTCTGATGTTTGTTGCCATGGAACTGAAGGGGTAAATACAGGGTATATTGTAGAAGAAAAACTAGGAGGTTGGCTTAATGACCTGTCTGTGTGCTGCAGGGTTCCTGGTTTAGAGTCCAGGGAGAAAAAATTTAAACTGGCAGCATTACTGTCATCATCATCATCATCATCATCACTGTTGTAATCAGTTACACCAAGAATACTTTGTTTAACCACAGGTTTCTTTGGCAGGGGCACTGATGGAGGTTTTTTCTTTGCACCTTCAGCTGCTTCAGGTTTTTTGTTCAGAGTATAAGGGATGAACGTCCGGTTGCTTTGTTTTATAGATATGTGTTTTGGAGGAGGAAGGATGTCCAGCAAACGACTTTTTCCCTGTAAATTATATATATATATATATGTATATATCATCATCCTCATCATCAACATTTAACATCCACTTTCCCTGCTAGCAAGCTTTGGACACGTCTACATAGACCAAATTATGACTGAAGCAGGGCTACTGACCTCCCAGAGAGGCAAGGAAGGAGGGGTTGGTTGCATCTCACTTATGTCAGGTCTTATGTTCTATCTACACAACTGAGGGTCCTCCCAATCCTTTGTTTGGCAGGTTTTCTATGGCTGGATACTCTTCGTATCACCAACCACTTTATAGTGTGTACAGGTTATGTTTATCGTGTAGATCACCAACACTAGGGAGGCTGTTATTATATATATATATATATATATATATATATATAACATATTTCCATATATATATATATATATATATATATATATGGAAATATGTTCAGAAAGCGGCAGGCGAAGTTTGAAATTGAAATAGAAATGTAAGGGTTCGCCATAACATTCGACTAAATAATATAGTGTAATAATTGTTTCTACATTTGGCACAAGGCCAGCAATTACCCAGTAGGTTACTGGTAGTTTATTTTATCGACCCCGTAAGGATGAAAGGCAAAGTTAATCTCGGCAGGATTTGAACTCAGATCGTAAGGGGACATAACTATACTGGAAAGCATGTCCGACCCTCCACCGATACTGCCAATTCATTGGGGCATATAGACCCACTGAATGGAAAAAGATGACCATTAGCACACATGCCCATCTTTTTCCATTCAGTGGGTTTATATGACCCATTACTAGACTATAGTGGATTGACAGTATCGGTAGAGAGTCGGACGCCATGCTTTGCAGCATAGTTATGGCCCTTTACGGTCTGAGTTCAAATCCCGCCAAGGTTAACTTTGCCTTTCATCCTTAAGGGGTTCGATAAAATAAAGTACTTGTAATGTACTGGGATAATTGCTGGCCTTGTACCAAAAGTAGAAACAATTATTTAGTTAAATGTTACGGTGAAGCCTTATATTGCTATTTCAATATATATAACAACAAAAAAAACACACAGTCCACACTGTAAATGTGGTTGGTGTTAGGAAGGGCATCCAGCCGTAGAAAACCTGCCAGATAGTCCTATACGAGCGACATGGTCACCCAACCAATCTTGCCTTAAGTGAGACAATTCCCGTCTAACCCATGCTAATGTGGAAGATAGACGTTAAACGATGATGATGATGATGATGAATATTAAGAAAGATGCTGTGTTTACATAAAATGTTTATGCATTATAATTATTTCTATGGCATCCCATATGCAGTCTTTTTGTGTGCCCGACGAGCTTGTCGGGCACACAAGAAGGCAAACACGTTTTGCCTGCAGCATATCACATAAACATAAATTCATCTGACATCGCACCTGTACCAGCAACAGATGCAACTACTGCACCTTGATCGCATACGGGACACCATAGGAATAATTATAATGGATAAACACTTCATGTAAATACAGCATCTTTCTTAATGTTATTCTCATACTGTATCATCATCATCATCATCATCGTTTAATGTCTATCTTCCACACTAGCATGGATATCTCCATTGTAACTACACACTACAAATATAGAGAGCTTTCTCCCAGCTCACACAGATAAACAAATTTTTACTGGATATATATATATATATATATGACCATACGTAAGCAGGGTACAGACCTCCTCGGCCTGTCTGAGATGTCAGTGGCCCAGCTTCAGTACTGACTTGGTTTATGTCGACCCATCCAACTCTTACTAGCAGGGAAAGCATACCTTAAATGATGATTATGATATATATAAACAGAATAGAGTGGAAATTTTTCAACAAATCATTTGAAAAATTAATAAAAATAGAACAAAGTGGAAAATTATAAAAAAGAAATAGAATTCCACAATTCATTTGAAATAAAATGCAAAGTAGTGGAATATCGAACAGAGACAATATAGGGTAGAGAGAATTCTTCAGTCTTGCCAAGAACATAACTACCTTTCTAGTGCTGGTCATGATAAAATGCACCTAGTACACTATGTAAGGTGTTTGCTTGGTTGGCTGGTTTGTTGGTTGGTTGATGTTGGGAAGGAGATCAAGCCACAGAAATAATACCAAAATATGAAATGTATGAGAAAGGTATGGTATCTGATGTATCATGTCTCAGAGCATAGTTACCTGTCTAACCCATGTCAGTATTCAATATCATTCATTACACATTATGACAACATTATACATTATGAGAATGCTTTGAGGCATAGAGTTACGGCCCTTGCCATTCTGAGTTCAAATCCCGCCGAGGTTAACTTTGCCTTTCATCCTTACGGGGTCGATAAAATAAAGTACCAGTAATGCACTGGGTAATTGCTGGCCTTGTGCCAAAAGTAGAAACAATTATACATTATGATAATTGTTTCTACTTTAGGCACAAGGCCGGCAATTACCCAATACATTACTGGTACTTTATTTTATCGATCGCGTAAGGATGAAAGGCAAAGTTAACCTCGGCGGGATTTGAACTCGACCGTAAAGGGACGTAACTATGCTAGAAAGCATGGCGTCCAACCCTCTACCGATACTGCCAATTCACCGAATGTTATAATAATATTGATTATATGTTACAATATTATGACAATATGATAATTATGATGATATTGCTTGTACATTATGATCAATCATTCATTCTTTCCCCGTAATTCCTAGTGGAAATGTAGGGACACCATATTGACATATGGTGCTTCTGGGACATTTTTAAACCTGTCAGAGCCCGTCTCCTCTCCAGGTCTAAACACAGCAGATTTCTTCCAGAGAAAGACAGAGAAAGAGCTATAGAGAAGAATCGATCCCACCATTGGACTAATAATTTTGTTATCAACCTCGAAAGGATGAAAACTGACCTCAATAAGATTTGAATTCAGAGAGCGGAGAGCCAGAACAAATACTTCAAAGCATTTTACCCAATATTCTAATGATGCTACCAATTTGCTGCCTATTATATTATATAGGGTGGTGGATTGGCAGTATCGGTAGAGGGTCGGACGCCATACTTTCCAGCATAGTTACGTCCCTTTACGATCTGAGTTCAAATCCCGCCGAGGTTGACTTTGCCTTTCATCCTTACGGGGTCGATAAAATAAAGTACCAGTAATGCACTGGGTAATTGCTGGCCTTGTGCCTAACGTAGAAACAATTATATTATGATAACATTACAATAATGTTGATTTCTAATTTAGGCACATGGCCAGCAAATTTGGTAGAAGTGTAAAGTTGATTAAATTAACCCCAGTATTTGACTGGTACTTTATTTTATTGACCTCAGAAGGATGATTGACAATGTTAACTTTAAAGGGATTTGAACACAGAATATAAGGAGCCTGTGTGAATACTACAACAGTATTTCATTGACTATCTACCAAATCTGCCAATCCACCACCGTTACTATACTATGATAATATTACAATAACATTTATTATACTTGTTTGTCACCTTTTTTTTAATCTTTGCTTCTTTTGCCATCTATTTTCCCTCTCTTTTTCTTCTATCTCTCTGTTTTGTTCCTTAATTACACAGAGTATTAGATATCTCTCCCAGTCTGTCATGGCTTAGCACCTCTATACAGACGTTTAAATTGATTATATAAATAAGTATTAAGTCAATAAATAAATAAATAAATAAAACTTACAGAGAACTTCATCTTTTTCTTCGTCACCTTTTCTTCTTCATCTGAATCCTGAGATCAACAAAACAATAAGAATTATTGGTACAAAGCCAGACACTTTTTTTCTTTTTTCTTTTTTGGGGGGTGGGTGGGGGGAACAGTCAATTATATTTACTTTAGTACTTGACTAATTGTTTCTAATTTTGACACAAGGCCAGCAATTGGAATAGAAGGGAAAAGTTGATTTCAATTAACCCCAGTGCATTACTGGTACATTGTTTTATCGGCCCCCATAAGGATGAACGGTAAAGCTAACCTCGATGGGATTTGAACTCAGAATATAATGGGTTGTAACTATATGCCACCAAAACATGTTGTCTGATGCTCTACCTATACTGCCAATCCACTAACCTAGTACTTGACTAATAATAACAACTAGCTGACCTCATGAAAATGTTCTGGTTTAATTAGAAACAACCAAGTATTGAAGATATGACATATGCATGTATATACATATGTATGGTGGCTGCCAACTCGTTTTCGAGTATGGCCACTACTTTATATCCATGTAGGAGAACCCCTACCGATGCGCTGAACGAGTGTAACTTTTTAGTCCAGCCAGCGACTTGAAAACTCTGGTACAGACACTACACTTGTGACAATTATTGACACATAGTGCTGGGCCCATGGTACCATGTGATGACAAGTGCAGAGAGATCTCCAGATATAAAGCAATGCCTGTGCCGTGAAGCTTTTATAGTGAGCAAAGGCACTGCACAAAGCCAGTCCCACTCTCTTAACCAAGATGATATTTACCAAAAAGAAGAACAAGTCAACATCATTGGGTACCATCAGGGTTGCAGGTGTTATATCAGTTTTCCTTCTCCTAGAATTCTGCTTTGACAAAGGCTAAGGGGTCATCTCTCCCGGTGATTTTGGATGGCCATTGACTCTTAAGAGCTCCTTTTCCCTTTGACAGGTCTTGTTTTTAGTCCTGCAGGATG
The DNA here is from genome assembly GCA_964016885.1 of Eledone cirrhosa. NCBI lineage: Eukaryota > Metazoa > Mollusca > Cephalopoda > Octopoda > Eledonidae > Eledone > Eledone cirrhosa. Next base: position 178,360,997 of record OZ024742.1, read on the forward strand.
TCCAAAGTTACCCTCCTCACCAAGAAACCTTGGTGGGGTTGCCAGTTTAGTCGCCAACGACCCAACCATGAGACAGGTTGTATTGGGATACATGTTACCAGTAGCACCAACTGGTGACCTGACACATATATATATACATACATACATATATATATATATAAAGTGTTTCCGTAGGAAAGGTAAAGGAAAAGAGAGTGCTCTATGTAGACTACAGAACTTTTTAGTTATGTAATAAACAACATAAGATAATTATTTCATTTACCAAAGGTTTCAAGAAGACAGGTGAGCCTGACATAGACGTCTGATTTCGCTCGTCAGTATGAAAATTTATTTAAAATCTTGATATATATCTATATATATAGATATATATATATAGAGAGAGAGATAGATATAGATGTATCATCATCATCATGGACGTTAAACAATGATGATGATGATATTTATATATATATTAGCATAAAATACACACAGTTATATAAGATGAACAGCTACATTTTTATTGCATTAGCTATGTTGCTGGCATGCAATTTCCTGAATTTAACTAGTATTGCACTTGCAATAGCAGTTTGTGCAACAGATTGGAGAACCAATCTGTTAGTAATATGTATGTGAGATGATAAAAAAAACAAAGAATGAACTGGAAAAATTATATGTGTCTTTCAACAAAAACACAGATAAACAGGTAAAAAGTTATGGAAAATGGACTTAGCATGTAAAATCTTCATATACACACAAATAATATAAAGAAATCAATGAAATAAAACCATATATGTTGTGATGTTCTTATGCCAGGATTTCTGAATCTGAAAGGGGTGATTTTTGTTTTTCCAGTTCTGGAACAACAGAGTTATCCTGCTCAGATTTAGTTTCCTTAACTTTTCTTTTGACAAAGGGATGTTTTATCTCAAAGTATTAAAGACCAATTAAACACAAGGTAACATTCCAACAACTTTGTTATTATTATTTTTTAACATTTAATGTCCTATTTTCATTACTGTAGCTCTCTAAATAATTACTATTTTCTACACTTTCCACCATGAGGCCTAGTGGTAAGGATGCTAGATTTACAATCATAATGTTGTGGGTTCAATTCCTGGGCTGGGTTGCGTGTTGTGCTTTTGAGCAAAACACTTCATTTCACGTTGTTCCAGTATACTCAGCTGAAAATGAGTACCAGCATTAGCTGGGAGTTCAACCCTGCGATGGACTGGCATCCTGTCCAGGGGCATATCTTGTACTCTCAGTCGCTTCACGCCATGAAACCAGGATAAGCACTGGCTGGCAGTGCACGAGGGCATGCATGCATGCATACTTTCTACAAGGTTTCAAGTAAACTACAACACCCTCTTGATTGTTTATTTTTATTTAGTTTTGCTACCAAAGTTTAATTAATGAGTCAAAAATATATCTATTTAATATCTATTTTTCAAAAGTGTACTGCCAATGTGAAAAGTTAAGAAAGTTCCGCCCTCTGGTCTTATGAAAGAATTAAGTTGCTGACAATAGGGTTTACAGTATTACAGTAAGAAATTTAAAATACCCACCGAATCCAAAGCTGGGATACTGATTTTCACATGAGAACCTTTCAATAGTGGCAAAGGTTTGGGTAAAGTTGTTGTCTGTGAAGATTTGGGTTTGACAATATCTTCTAAATCTTCTTCTGAAATCTCGTCACATGGAGCCTGTGTAGTTTGTGGCTTGGGCAGAACTAGCAAACAGAAATATAGAAACATTTCAGTTACACAATTATAATATTTTCATCAACATCTAACCCTTTAGCATTTACATTACTCTATATTTACTATCATATTTTCACAGTAAACACTTTATCTCACATAATATCGAATCTATAAAATTTTGATATTATTTATTTTGAGAACAATACCTTAACGTCAGTATGAGTGACCGGTTACAGCTGGTTTGAACAGAAAAAGGTGAGAGAATTCTGGCCAGATAGGACCATTTTAAATGGTAAAGAGTTAATGTCCATTTTCCCTGCTAACAAGTGTTGGACAGGTTGTCACAGACTATCAGTACTCAAGCAGAGCTACTGACCTCTCAAGTGAGACAAAGAGCCTGCATTCTACTGGGTGCTCAGGCAGGTTGGAGGCCCACATCTCACTTACAAAATATTATCACACTCAACTAACAGCTCCATAATAATTCACAGTTAAAATGTATTGAATGGGGCAACAGACATGAATAAGGAGTTATTTTAAATAAAGTTAGTCACAGCATTATAAAAAGACAACAACATATTATTTTACTGATGGGAGAGATGGGCAGAGCCTATGATGCGTTTTAGGGCCTCTAAGATTGGTGGGAGGGAAGGAAATGCTCATCATTCTTTTCAGAGCCTGTGAGACTGATGTACCTGTAATTCAAAGGGCCAGCCTTGCCATACACAGTGTCAGATTGAATCTCCCTGAAAACTACGTCAAGTATACATGTGTCTGTGGAATGCTCAGACACTTGCACATTCTTCAAACAACTGGGAGACCAGTAATTGGAACTAACTGAAGTCCAAAAGATATATTGCAATGTATTGTTTTCGAGCCAAGGGTAGATTACTCTAGTGCAGGGGTCTTATACTTAAGGAATCAAAAGGGGCATTACATCTTGGAGAAGAGGCACACCAGACCTAAGTGAGATGTGGGGTGGGTGGGGGGTTTCTATTAGTTATAATGCTAATCTGCAATACAGCTAACTGGTTGCTATTTATCATTTTATTTTTTCATTAAAATGAATACACATATGATAGTAAGTGGGATGTCTGAATTAGTAAAAAGTGTCGAGGGACAAATTTACTGTTTCAAATTTTCATTAATTCCATTTTTATGATTAATAAATTCTCTCTTTTCCTGTTTTCCTTTTTGAAACAAGCTGATGTAGATTTCATTAATGTTCTTACTAAGAATGTTTTTATTTAAATGGTCCTTTCAGGCTATGATGATGTGCAGGGGATGGCAACTGGCTTGGTAAACATCCACAAAATTATTAACCATCTTGCCAACAACAACCCTGAGCACCTTTTTGATTTCCTTGTGTCTAACACACATGGGCATGCCTACAAAGTCAGAAAACAGCACAGCTCCCATGACTTTCGGAAACATTTGTTCACGCTCAGAGTTGCTGAACCATGGAACAAACTACCTGCATCAGACATTAGCTGTCGAGACACTGCATCCTTTAAAACTTCCATGCTTCCTGAAATTCGCCAACACTACACCTGATATCCCCCCTCCATACACACGCACATATGTATTTCATGACTCATACACTGTGCATTTTCCTGACATTTGAACATTATTATATGTACTATACATGCACCTTTGATGAATTGTAGTGCATCTGAGCACTGTACACAATAATTTCATTAAATCCCGTCGAGGTTAACTTTGCCTTTCATCCTTACGGGGGTCGATAAAATAAAGTAACAGTAATGTACTACTATAATTGCTGGCCTTGTGCCAAAAGTAGAAACTATTATTATTATTATTATTATATAAAACTGGATTCATATTTCTACTTTTCAGTTTTAATCTTGAAGTGATAGGGCCTGGAATATTAAAGTACATTCAACACTTCTCTGAGAATAAACATGCTCAGACACTGGCTGATGTTAAAATTGATTGTATGTTTCCATTAGGTTAGCAGGTCAAGAATGTGGAAGGGATGAGGAACAAATTACCAAGTTTTAGGAAAATATTAGTCACAAAAATTGTTCCGCTGTTTTCGTTCATCAAACATATAAATGTATATTGCTCCTATTTGTGGCAAGCTATATAGTGTTTTTATATATCTAATATATATTATTCAGTGTGCGTCGTGATATTAAAAACCCTCTTCCTAAATCAGCAACAATTCAGGAGACATATGATGGAAAGTGATCTAGCCGTGAACATCTGTCTGTTATTATCTTAGCAGTATTTGTTCCGGCTCTTTACTTTCTGAGTTCAAATCCCGCCGAGGTCAACTTTGCCTTTCACCTTTCCGATGTCGATAAAATAAAGTACCAGTGGAATATTAATGTTGATTTAATCGACTTCAACCTCTCCCAAAAGATTGTCGGCCTTGTGCTTGTGTCTAAATTAGAAGTCACTATTTTTTATCAAACAGCGTGCACACAGGACTGTATTATCAAATATTTCTATAACCTTTTAAGGCTATAAAGCAAGCTTTGACGAAAATTTGTGTTATTTCTAGCGGATCCAGCGACCTAATAGAGGCTCCCTTCCACTTCAAACATTAGACTCTATTCCTAAACAAAAATAGATACATATTACCTTTAAATAGATTTGTCCCTGGTAGTTGCTCCTCATCAACAGTAACATGTTTGTCAGATTTAATACCATTAGCTGGTGTTGGTTTTTGTTGGTGTTCAAAGCGATTCTGTTGTTTAGAATCGACATTGGTAATACCACTGGCAGCTGTGGTAGTCCTTTGTCCACCTGATAAAGGTATATTATTATGATTATCTTCTTCATCACTGCTGCCACTACTATCACTGGAACCATAACCTACCAAAGACATATTTTTGTTCGCTTATAATTCTATTTCGTAAACAATCCGAATGGTGTCAAGAACGATAATCCTGTTGAAACATCCTGTTTATCTCCCTTGAATTAGCACTCGTTTCTGTTCTGACTGCTTCATTTACACTTACTACCCCTCTCCCTCTTCCCCTCTCTCTTCTTCCTTCTCTCGAATCTAAATCCGGATTTCTTTTAGCATCTCTTTCTCTCCCTATCTATCTTTCTTTCTCTCTCTCTCCTACAATTATTTTTTTTCTTTTTCATTGCAAGCATTCTATAATTCAATTGAAATTAAAGAGAAAATGTGATAAAAACTATCCAATAAAAATGGCAATAAGGAAACAAAAATGAAAGAGGAAAAACAAAAACAAAAAAGTAATTAAGCAACGAAAGAAAGGTAAAAGTGGGTAACAACAGACTGTGCACTCCAGTGGTATGTTCAGCTGCGTTCCACGGACAAAATGGTGAAAGCATGGCCATGGAGAACGGTCAGCGACACCCGCTGCAACAACCACCGGCACGAAAAGGAAGCGGCGGTCAAGCCCTGGTATTAGGTTATCTCCATTCAGACGATTAGTGCCTTCTTTCGTTGTAGGTGATAGATAAGAGATGATCTTCTAGTAGAAGGATGTTTCGCATCCTATGACACCAGCGCTTGATTTTTGTCATTGTTCATTATAATTATACAACACATGTCGGTCCCTCAAGAACTTATCCAATCTTATGTCAAATGTAAGTACCGATTTTGCCTCTACTCCTTCCATGGTCAATTTGTTCAAAATGTCAACCACTCTGTAGCAGAACGAGTATTAGCATTTAAACCGGCCGTATCCGGCCAGAATTCTCTCATCTCTTTCTATTGTAATCGGCTGTTCATATTCATGTTAAGAAATTATTCTCAAAATAAATAATATCAAAATCTCATAGAACCGATATTATGTGTGATAATGTGTTTACCGTGAAAATACAATAGTAAATATAGAGTAATGTAAATACTAAATATCAAAAGTCTTGCTTTTTTTTTTTTTTTTTTTCGCAGTTTGTATTTATGTCCCCTAGTCGAAGCTTGGTTAACATCTCTCTCACACACATGTTGCTCCAATCTATTGTGTTGTATTTGTAATTCAAAGGGCCAGATTTATCACACAGTGTTAGGCTGAATCACCCTGCCAATTATATTAAGAAAATTATTAGGCCTGTCGAATGCTCAGTCACTTACACGTTAATTTCACGAGCCGACTGTTCCGTTGTTCAAACAACTAGAACGCTCATCGTTGAAATCGATGGAATTCCAACAACACCATTCATTATCTTTCCGGGCGGTGGATTGGCAGTATTGGGAGAGGGTCGGACGCCATGCTTTGACGTATAGAGTTACGGTCCTTGCCATTCTGAGTTCAAATCCCGCCGAGGTTGACTTTGCCTTTCATCCTTACGGGGTCGATAAAATAAAGTACCAGTAATGCACTGGGTAATTGCTAGCCTTGTTCCTAACGTAGAAACAATTATTTATTATCTTTCCTTCCCTTGCTTTTATTTATTTATGGCTGCAAGATTAATCTTCATGAAATTAATATTAATTAATTGTTGATGCAATATGCATTCGGCAACAGATCCAGGTTTCGTTGCCCAGCAAACTGAATATCGCAAACTGGTGAAGTATCGGCTGCTATAGGCTTGTCGTTGAACCAATAACTGAAGACTTCTAGTGTTCTAGGTTCTTATACCACCTACCTACTTACTACTCTTGGGGCGGAGTTGGCCACACGCAGAATTGAGCCCCACGAAGTGAACTGGCTTCTTGTCAAAATCTATAGCGAAGCAGACTTCTAGCCTCATGATTCCCCATACCACCTCCCTACTGATTGATATCGGAATGGAGTTCGCCACTAGTATGAGTGAGCCTCACGAACTAGAATGGCTATTTCAACGCGTCTCCCTCGTTATCCTCCGAAGTAACGCTTTCTCTAGTCTGTCTGCTGGAAACATAAGGTGACATGTGCCTGGGGTTCTGTATCTTTAAGAGCGTTCTCCTGCATTTTCAAGGAATATATCATTGTAGTACTGATGGTGGTGTTCTGAGTAAATCTATGGAACAAGACCAGTCTTGATAATCATCACAGACACGGTCACCAGTAAGGCCGTCAGCCATGGCTACTATATCATATAAAGCAGACGATAACAAAAATCATAATAATAATCGGATGGAATCCTTATCAATTTTTTTGTTGGGCAGAAGAATAGAGTGATGAAAGGTTGTTGTTGTTTTTTTAAGTATGTGATCAAAATATTACAAAGAAACACAGTGAGGTATACCTCCACTGCGCTCCGCACAAAAATGGCTAAGGTAATCACGTAGAACAGCCAGCGACCTTCGCTGCACCAACCATCCTCTTTACGAGGCTTTTCTCAAACAAGTGCACTCTTCCCTGTTTTGCTGAGGAAAATGGCAGCCGGGGACCAAGGATACCGGAAGTTTTTCGACAGTCACCGTCACAAAAAGGAGACTGCATTACGGGCTACAGTGCCCAGATCTGTGACCGTAGCGATGAAGCTGCAAGCGGTGAACGTGTCGCGGCATGTAGTTTTCCAGATTAAAAAGATACTCCGCTTGAACGGGAAAATGCTTATTCCGCCTGGGCAACTTACCATCACCATAGGCGAAAGTGGCAGGCTTTGTATTTCAAGGGAAATAACTTTGTATTCGCATATGCAAGAGATTTCTCTCCCATGTGTCAGTTCTTAAAACCACACAGAAAATGAATGAATATAACATAAAATGCACAGCAGTGCGTGTATGTATATATATACACATATATATTATATACATATCTGTGTGTGTACATGTGTATACATTAAGATACATATTCCTGATGATTACATACGAATGAAACAGTTCTAGTCCAATAGAAGCCATTTCTATATAATAACACAATACTTACAGAACGAAAGCACAAATAAATATAATATAAAGAAAAGGGAATGGAAAAACAAAAAAGAAAGAGAAAAAGAAAAGACACAGGAGTGGGTAGCATACACATCTAGGACCACATAAACAAAGGGCAGGCAAAAAGAGTGGACAACCGAGCCGCTACCAGAACGAGGAGCACTGGGAAACCTCTCTAATAATTTTTGAGGCAAACCAGCATGTTCGCAGCGTTTCCTCGGGTGATGGCGAGGCTGGTGCGTTGGAACAACCAAGCGCCCTCATGAGCTTCACCAGTTACCTCTGTTAGGCGAGCCACCAATGAAGATAAGAATCTCGCAGTCAGTAGCCCCACTCCTCCAAACGTCTCGAACGCCACAGGCTGGAAAATGTAGTTGGCCGACAGATCACGGTATTTTAGGATTTTGTTCCATTCGGCAGCAGAAAGTTGTGGCTCTCACCCTAACCGCAGCATCCAGGATGTGGGAAGAAGCAAAAGAGTCAATATGGATGTTTATACTCTACTAATGTTTTGAGTACCCTATTTACTGTGGTTACCCATGACTTAACTCGGGATCCACACACACCACACACACACACAAATAATGTTATATCTGTATAAACCGAGACTGCACCAACGTACGTAAATCTGATATGGAGGCATGTAAACATGCCAAAGATTACGAATTTCTTTAATCGATTGTCGGATCTCATAGGACTCTCATCAGAAGACGTATATATTATCCGATCAATGAGAAAGATGTATTTGATGTGTATATATATATACACCCTTGCGTCCCTCATAGTACCTTTTGTGCCATTCTAAAACCCATCTCGTCACCGAGTGCTTCTAACAATAATAATAATAAAATTACTGTGTACAGTGCTCAGGTGCACTACAACTCATCAAAGGTGCATGTATAGTACATAGAATAATGTACAAATGTCAGGAAAGTGAGTCATGATATACATGTGAGCATGTGTATGGAGCGGAGATATCAGGTGTAGTGTTGGCGAATTTCGGGAAGCATGGAGGTTTTAAAGGATGCAGTGTCTCAACAGCTAACAACTGATGCAGGTAGTTTGTTCCATGCTTCAGCAACTCTGAGCATGGAAAAATGTTTCCGAAAGTCATGGGAGCTGTGCTATTTTCTGACTTAGTATGCATGCCCACGTGTGTTAGACACAAGGAAATCAAAAAGGTGCTCAGGGTTGTTGTTGGCAAGATGGTTTATAATTTTGTGGGTGTTTACCAAGTCAATTGGCATACGTCGGAGCTTCAATGTACCCATGTCCAGTCCAGAGAAGCAAGGCATTCGGAGTATGGAAACAAGGCATTCAGAGTATGCCTGAGGGAGTTCTCCTCAGCCAGTGCTCGACAGCCTAAAATTAGGGAGCTGTTAACAACAGCACACGAAAAAATGTACAATAGGTGCAGAGAGCTGAGCTTTCAGTTATATACTCCCCGGATATTACATCCCATGGTGATGCAACCCATTAGTCCCTACCTTACTCATAGCTCACACAGCTCACTTAGTATCATTACTTTTCTGACACAGCTTGAATATATATAGGTATGGTTTCTACTCTGGTGTGTGCTTCCTGTCGCTAACCATGTTATGAGGTGTACTAATACCAAGTGCATTTTTGTAGAGAGTCTGTTGATCATAGACCCAACTAAAGGGCCCTCTGTGCTTGAGGGGGAGACAATAAGGGAAGGAGATAGGTATAAAGTTATGTGTCTGTGATGATTTGGTTAGGCAATGAGTAAGGGGAGGGGGTTGATAGTGAATGGGGAGATGGGATGTTGTAGTGGTAGTGTGTGTGTGGCGGGGGGGGGGGGGGATAGAGTGCGAGGAGTAATAATGGAGAGATAGCACAGGGGTTAGAGAGAGAGTCGCTATTAGGGTGCGATAGTGAGGGTATCAAAGGCTTTTAGAGAAAAGACTAGTTAAGGAGTGGTACTGGAGGAGGCATGGGTGGTGTTGCGGTGGTGAAAATAGCTGCTGGGTAGTGCTAGTGGCAGGGGCGATACAAGCATGGGTCAGGTCATATTGTATACTTGTGGCCAGGACTTTATCTTCAGAGTGTAGCACCAGCTCTCTTGTTCATTTGTCATCTCAGTTGTGAGCTTAGTTTCTTAAGGTTGCTCACTAACACATCCCAAGTCTTCCCAAATCCGCCTTTTCCGTGGGTTTCAGCCACTGAGATTTCTCTAGATAGTGAAAGCTATCAACAACTTCTAGGGAGCCCTCCTGGCAGCTGAAGGTTTCATGTATGCTCTTTGTACTCACTTCTGCTGTGCATCTGCCTCATATAAAGTCTTTTCTCTTAGCTTACCTGCAATCCCACTTCATCTCTTATGCATCCATAAATTACAGTGTGCAACTTATGGAAATTCTGCTCACCTCTTCCTGACATATCAAACAAGGCAACTTTCCTGTCATCTTTCCTACTTATTAAGACTTTCATCTTTGCTAAATTTACTTTTAGGCCTTTCAACACCAGGTTCTTCTTCCAAGCTTGAAATTTTGCCTGTAACTTTCCTATGGATTCAGCTATAAGCACTAGGTCATAAGCATATAGGAGCTCCAAGGGAGTGCCAATTTTAAACACCTCAGTGATGGCCTGAAGTACAATGATAAGCAGGAGTGGACTGAGGACTGATTCCCGGTGGACTTCCACCTGCACTTCAAATTCATCAGCACTTCAAATTGTCAGCTCTCATACTGCTAGTTGCTACTCTATACATGGCCAGGATGATCCTCACAAGCCATTTGTCTACACCTAAGTGCCCACCAGATTATTGAGTGTGGGCCCCATCAAAGGCCTCCAGATCTACAAATGCTAGATAGAGTGGGTTACTCTTATCTAAGTAACTCTCCTGTACCAGAAAGAGGGCAACAGAAGTACCCCTACCTGGCATAAATCGAAACTGTATCTCATCTAACCTGATTCTTTTCCTAATTACTTGATGGCTCAGTAGTTACTTCTCTCTAGTGCATCTCATTTGCCCTTATAGCAATTTACAATGATACTTCAGTGCCAGTCGTTCAGTATGATACCATACTGTACTACTTGATTAACTATGTATCTGACTAGCTTGTATCCTACCATGCCATATGCTTTTAGCATTTCAGTGACCATACCGGATGGTTCAGTTGCTTTCATTAAACTTCATGTCCTTGATTGCATTATCTATCATACTGCTGTCACCTTTTATGGTTGGTCCCTCAGTAGGGTCTGTATGGGGTAGACCCTCACTGTCCCATTTATTTTCCTTGTTCAGCAGCCTCTCATAGTATGTCTTCCATGCCTCTTTCTTTTCAGCACCAGACAAGGAAAATGCCCTACTGTCATTTCAAACACACTTTTCTCCAACCACATCGTGATTTTTTCTAGTATACTGTCTTGCAATCCTGAACACTTCCCACTTCTGATCCTCACGATGCAAAACATGTGTAAACTTCTTTTCTGCCTCTCCCCTCACTAAATATACTTGGCACTTGGCTTCCCTTCTAGCTATCTGGTATTGCTTTCTGTCTACTCCATTCACTCCAGGCTTGTCTTTTTGTTTTAATGACTCTTTGGCAGGAATTTGCTCCAGCTCATGGCTTCAATAAGGTTGTCCTGTAGAAATTCCAACTTTTTCTCTTTGTTATATATCCTTAACCCCTATTCCTTGCGGTCGTAGGCATCAAGAAGGATTTCTCTAAATTTGATACCTACAAAGGGTTCTCTCATTTTCCATGTCTTCCTTCTCCAGACTAGCTTTTGTCTTTTGATCCACCTAACCCTTACTCTAAGGTCACTGACAACTAATCTATGTTGGGAGGTACATTCTTCCCCAGGAAAGGACTTAGTATTTACAACCATTTATCTGTTTTGTTTCTTGGTGAGGATGAAGTCTATTTGGATGCCCCTCTGATTTGTAGGTAATCATGCATGTCAGGTTTTTTGTGTTTTGTATATGAATATATAAATCCCAATTTTGATTATCCTACTCCTCCAGGCCATAACAGAGGAGTTTAATATTGGTTACACATGGGAACTTTTATATGTTGATTACCTGAACCTCATTGCTGAATCTGTAAAATAAAAGAACTAGAGAATAAATTCCAGTTGTGGAAACAGAACTTAGAATCAAAAGGGCTTAGCGTAACTTTAGCAAAAACCAAAATGTTAATAAGCAGGAAAGAAGATAGGGAACCAATCTCATCAGGGAAATGGCCTTGCTTGATATGTAGAATATGAGTAGGTATAACCTCTATATGATGTACACAATGCAAATCTTGGATACACAAGAGGTGTAGTGGGTTAACATCCAGTCTAACAGAAAAGGATAACTTTGTATGTACGAGATGTTCAGGGTCAGTCGATAGTAAGGGTGCCAATAATAAAATATATAATATAAACTTTTCCAATCCCAGGAAGGATCCATAGAAGTTGTAGATAGTTTCTGTGATATAATCAGCAGTGGGGTGGGGATGTTCAGAGAGTATAGTAGCTAGAATAAGGATAGGATGGAAGAAATTTAGGGAACTGCTATCCTGCTAACAACAAAAGGTTTCTATCTATGAATGAAAGAGTGGCTGTATATATATATATGTATATTATTATTAAAACCAGTTATTGCAATGGAGCCATATCAGGAACATATGTTTCGTTGGCTTGGAGGATCAGCTTTTTCGATCTATACCAATGTAAAGGAACCAGTTCCTTTCACCAAAATAGGTTGAAAAAGTTGGTCCTCCAGGCCAACAAAATGTACATTCCTGGTATGGATTTGTTATAGTAAATGGTCTTAATAATGATATACATGTATATGCATTATATATATATATATATATACTGTATATATATATATATCATCATCATCATCATTTTACGTCCACTTTTCCCTGCTTGCAAGGGTGGGACGGGAACTGATTCTGGCTTGATTTCTACAGCTGGATGCCCTTCCTAACACCAACCTCATTTACAGTGAGTGCTGGGTGCTTTTTTTGCCGTGGCACCTCCACGACCACTTTTCAGTGGAATGATAGGGACCCCAGTCCCTATCATCTCATTTCTACAGCTGAGTAAACTGAAGCAATGTGAAATAAAGTGTCTTGCTTAAGGAAACAACACATCACCCGGTCTGAGAATTGAACTCACAACCTTTCAATTGCAAGGCCAATGCTCTAACCACTAAGCCATGTGCCTCCATACATTTATATGTATGTATAAATGTATCATCATCATCATCATCATCACCGTTTTACGTCCGTTCTTCCACGCTAGCATGGGTTAGACGGGTTGTCCTGTTGTGGGCAGTGTCTGGTCGGCTGACCATGCCTTGCTCATACAGGAACTGATCTGGCTTGATTTCTACAGCTGGATGCCCTTCCTAACACCAACCTCATTTACAGTGAGTGCTGGGTGCTTTTTCGTGGCGCCTACACGTCCACTTTACAGTGTGGGCTGGGTGCTTTTTTGCCGTGGCACCTCCACGGCCACCTTGCGGTGGGGGGGGGGCATATTGTTTATATGCTTCAGCATGTACCCATGGGAGGTCGGGTACCCTGTATTACTGCGTGACGCCAGAAGTCACGGTCGTGTGTCATTGACTTTGAGAGGTGTAGTTGGGTAAGGTCGGCTTTTATCACCTCATCCCAAGTCATCTTGGGTCTCCCCACTCCGCGGTTTCCATCAACTTCTAGTGCTCTGCACCTTTTTATGCAGCTGTCATCCTTCATACGCATCACATGTCCATACCAGCGTAACCGCCTCTCCTGCACGCAGCATTTGATTCCTCTTATGCTCAGTCTCTCTCTCAATTCATTTATGCTTTGTCGTTCACGTATATTACTGTTACACATCCATCGGAGCATGCAGGCTTCGTTTCTCTCTAATCTACGTAAGTCTTCCACCTTCAGCGCCCAGGTCTCACTACCATGCAACATCGCTGTTCGGATACACGCATCATACAGTCTGCCTTTCATTCTGAGGGAGAAGCCTTTTGCAGCTAGCAGTGGTAGTAGTTCCCTAAACTTCTTCCATCCCGTTCTTACCCTAGTTATTGTACTTTCTGAGCACCCACCTCCGTTGCTAATTCGGTCACCTAGGTAGCAGAAGCTGTCTACTGTTTCTACAGGGCCCTCCCAGAGATTGGTGGTACTTGTTTCCTGTGGCTGTTTGCTTGCTGTTTCAGCACAGCTGCTGCATGTGAATCCTACATTCTTAATTAAGCTTCCTGAGATCCCGCTACATCTCTTGTGTACCCATTGTTTGCATTTGGGGCAAAGAATGGAGTTCCTACCTACACCTTTCCTACATACTGAGCAAGGCCATTTCCCTGAGGGGATCTGGGTTCTGTTTTCTCGTCTACTTATAAGGACCTTAGTCTTTGTCATGTTGACTTTGAGGCCCTTTCTCTCTAGTCCCTGCTTCCAGGTTTGGAATTTATTCTCTAGTTCTACCATAGATTCAGCTATGAGTGCGAGGTCATCAGCATACAGGAGTTCCCATGGGCATCCGGTCTTAAACTCCTCCGTTATTGCCTGCAGGACTATGATGAACAGGAGAGGGCTAAGAACAGAGCCCTGGTGGACCCCAACCTGTACGCTAAATTCCTCGCTATACTCATTGCCAATCCTAACTTTGCTGACTGCTCCCCTATACATGGCTTGTACCGCTTTCACAAGCCATTCATCTACTCCTAGTTTTCTAAGAGCCCACCAGATTACTGCACGTGGAACTCTGTCAAAGGCTTTCTCAAGGTCGACAAATGCCAAGTAGAGTGGCTTACTTTTAGCTAGGTACTTTTCCTGTAATTGCCTCACAAGGAAGAGCGCATCAGTGGTGCCTTTCCCTGGAACAAACCCAAATTGCATCTCGTCTATATTCACCCGGTCCCTAATCAGCTGTGCTATAACTCTTTCTGTTCTATAACTCTTTCTGTATATATATATATACGAGAAAATAAGGGAGTTTTCACTTTATGTTGGTAAAATCATATTTGTGTAGAATGATTATGTAAATAATCATGAAAGAACAGCTTGCAAGATATGTTTTCTCAATGTGGTTAATGGAGTTATGTAATCTTCCATGTGTTAAATCCTTGAGTATGGTACAAGGTTCCAAGAATTCATGGAGTAACGTAGTATAAAATATTGTATTAGGAAAAACAGGCAAGGAGTGAGGAGAAATTTGGAGAGAGATTTATTTGATTAGAAAGATCTAACACATGTTTCATTAACAATTACATAATCATCTATGAGAGCTGCATAGGAATATTTTTCTATTTACTTATTCTCTGATGAATTGATGATTGCAAACATAATATGAATGAGTGAATAGAAAAAAATATTCCTATGCAACTCTTGAGATGATTATGTAATTGGTAAAGAAACACCTGTTAGATTATTATCAAATTATTATCAAATAAATCTCTCTCCAAAGTTCTTCTCACTCCTTGCTTGTTTTTCCTAATACAATATATATATAGTCCTTTACTTTACTTACCAATTCAGTTAGATCTGCACCCCTTTTTTTTTCATTACCTAAGTTTTTTTTCATCCGGTTTTTTTTATTTCTATCATTTTATAATTTTTTTTCAATAAATACAAGATTTTTATGTAAGGCAACTGATATTTACATAATGGGAATTTAGACAAGCCACACCTCTTACTATAAGCTTACGTTATGGATTGGCAGTATCGTTAGAGGGTCGGACGCCATGCTTTGACACATAGAGTTACGTCCCTAGCCATTCTGAGTTCAAATCCCGCCGAGGTTAACTTTGCCTTTCATCCTTACGGGGTCGATGAAATAAAGTACCAGTAATGCACTGGGTAATTGCTGGCCTTGTGCCTAAAGTAGAAACAGTTATATATATATAAGAGCAGTGGATTGGCAGTATCAGTAGAGGGTCGGACGCCATGCTTTCCAGCATAGTTACGTCCCTTTACGATCTGAGTTCAAAATCCCGCCGAGGTTGACTGTGCCTTTCATCCTTACGGGGTCGATAAAATAAAGTATCAGTAATGTACTGGGTAATTGCTGGCCTTGTGCCAAAAAGTAGAAACAGTTATATATATATATAAGTCAACAAGGGGAAACAACAAAACAATGATGGTATATAGTTTAACGCTTGATGTGATCGTTGGAAATAAATTTTAACACTTAACGATTCAGACACTTATCCTTCATCAGAAGATAGACAGCATAAGGACAGAGAGGATGTTTGCCAAATCACAAAACCCTATTGCCTTAAAAAAATGCTAGAAACAGCAGCCAAAGTTTTTATCGAAACTACTTAGCCACTACTGGTTGCTGAATTGCTATGGTGATATGGTCATACAACAGGAGCCCATGCTTATTAAGCCAATACAGGAAGGGTCTATTACTATTCAATTTCATGTGATCAAGGTGGCTATCTATGTATGTATGTGTGTATGGACACTTCAGAGCTACTGGTAACATATAACCCAGTACAATCTGTGCATGGTTGGGTCATTGGCGACTAAAAAATAAACCCCACCAAATTTCTTGGTGAGGTTGCTTTATGAGGAAGGTGATTTTGAACACTGTGCGGGATAAAAAACAAAACCCGACAAAGGGCAGAGGAACTCAGAAGAGTCAACGGCCATCCAATAAAGCTTTTTTGTTTTTTTTGTATGAGGTCTCCCTGATGTAAAACCTCCGACTTTGCATCCAATGATGTAGACCAGTTCTTCTTTTTGGGCAAATGCATTCAGAGTTCAGAGAGTGGGATTGGCCCCATGCAAAGCATTTCCTCACTTCAAAAAAAAAGCTTCAAACACAGGCATCGCTTGAGATGTGACATTTTTTGCGATGCATGTCATTGATGGCAACAGGTAAGTCCCTAGCAACAAGACTCAAAAGCCACATCAGTGATGCTCATGCTTAAGTATCAATCGATGGCATTACTTGAAATGGAGTTGTAGCCATCATATATGTATATATATCGTTATTGTTCATCAACATATTTTTTCATATACAGAACCTCATTAGCAAAGAATTATTACAAAGTTTTTTTCCCAGGGACTAGCGTATGGAGGTAAGATATGCAATAATTCAAAAGGTCATTCAAAAAGACTAGAATTATGTAATGTTCATTTGATCAATATTTAGTTTAGGTTTCACAAATTTCAATTCAAAATGTCCAATTCCTATTGAGTATTCTATATTTTAATTTTCCTTTTTCTCTGGGAAGAACAGGCGCAAAACTCCCAAAGACAACAAATAGCTACAGCAACAAGAATAAGTTCCAGCTGTGTCTTGTTAAGAAGGAACAATATCAATCCCCTTAGGGTTTAGCTGCAGAATGAATCTACCATATCTCTGTAGTTAAAAGGTATCAGCTAAAAGGCACCCAGAAGTCATGATCTGGATGTGGCCTGCCAACAATAGAGTGTTAGGATTTAAAGGCCAAAGCACTTGCAGAAGAGGGTGATGTGGGATCTTCTCTGAAGTCCATCAGCTGTCCAGCTTTCCCAAAAGATTCTTACTACTGCTTAAATCCATGTAAGAATATTTACGTAATCTATAGAACAACTGCGCAATATGTATATATAAGATCAGAATAAAATACATGTATCTAACACTATGCCAAAAAATGATAGATATCCTGCTGAATGCCAAGGTATTATATAAAATAGAAACTTTTATGCAATGCTGGTAGCATATAAACTTCAAAGCAACATAAAAAAGCTCACAAAATAATAGCCACTCCTGTTCATTTTTCTTTTATAGGCAGCAGTCATTCCACTCACTTGAACATTAGTACTGATGCTTGCCAAATACATTTAACTCTTAACATCCTGTAATGATTAAGCAGAAAGTATCTAAAAGCAGGTTTGTTAAGTCAAATGTTTATAGTATCTTTACTTGTAGAAAGATTGTTGTTGGACTTCAATCATGTGAGTTTGATTCCTGGACCAGGCTGAATAATGTGTTCTTGAGAAAAACACTTCATTTCATGTTGCATTTTCACCTGAAAATGAGTACCAGCAGTAGCTGGGGGCTTAACATTGCAATGGACAGTCATCCTGTCAAGGGGGAAGTCTTATAGTCTCTGTCGCTTAATGCCCAGGAAACTAAAAAAAGCACTGGCCTAATCAGCCTCAGGGCTTGAGACTGATTTAGACTTTTTAGAAAGTAAAGACTTTAATATTTAATGTGATATTGTCATAGTGCTCTTTTGAAATTTTCATGAATGTCTTGCTAATGTGTTATGGGATGTTAAGAGTTAATCTGATAAAAAAATAAAAACAGGCTGAATCTCATATTAGTTTGTCTATTTCATATGTTCTTCTGGTAATATATTGTGTTTACTTCACAATCATAAGGTCGTCGGTTCAGTCCAACTATATGTCATCTTGAGCAGGTGTCATATATCATAACATCAAGTCAGCCCAAGCTGACAGTTTGGAAGCCAGCCTTGTCACTCACTCTGTCACACTGAATCTCCCTGAGAATTTTTTTAAGGGTTCACATGTCTGTATAATGCTCAGCCACTGACATATTATGAGGGTCGGCCAAAAAGTTCATACGCTGACCAAGTTACTCTCATGGAATGACCAAATGAGGTTTATTTTTCAATTTAGTCCCTGGAAGGAAACAATGCAGTTATTGATGAGAAGAACTGAAATTAATGCATGCAAGATTTCATAGCTCTAGCATCAATCCTTCACAATCAGCCTATAAACTTTTCAGCTGACCCTCATAATTTCATGAACAGGCTTTTATATTGAATACTCACTGTTGAAAGTGACATGTACAATATATTATTTTAATGAACAGCAGAAATCATGATCATTACCTTCATCATTCAATGACTTGGTTGAACATATATATTGAAAAATGTTTATCAAAATTTAAAATAATATGCATTCTTGAAATCTAGAAAGCTAATATAATTGCATAGGTACACTAAACTAGATTTTGGTAGGTCTGGAGAAAGGAATGGTGCCTATGGCCTTCACAGTCCTTCTGAGACCAGAGATATTGTTTCCTGGTAGGTCTGGAGAAAGGAGCAGTGTCCATGGCCTCACAATCCTTCTGAGACCAGAGATGTTGTTTGCTGGTAGGTCTGGAGAAAGGAGCAGTGTCCCTGGCCTTCACTCCTTCTGAGACCAGAGATGTTTGCTGGTAGGTCTGGAGAAAGGAGCAGTGTCCCTGGCCTTGACTCCATCTGAGATCAGAGATGTTTGCTGGTAGGTCTGGAGAAAGGAGCAGTGTCCCTGGCCTTCACTCCATCTGAGACCAGAGATGTTTGCTGGTAGGTCTGGAGAAAGGAGCAGTGTCCCTGGCCTTCACTCCTTCTGAGACCAGAGATGTTTGCTGGTAGGTCTGGAGAAAGGAGCAGTGTCCCTGGCCTTCACTCCTTCTGAGACCAGAGATGTTTGCTGGTAGGTCTGGAGAAAGGAGCAGTGTCCCTGGCCTTCACTCCTTCTGAGACCAGAGATGTTTGCTGGTAGGTCTGGAGAAAGGAGCAGTGTCCCTGGCCTTCACTCCTTCTGAGACCAGAGATGTTTGCTGGTAGGTCTGGAGAAAGGAGCAGTGTCCCTGGCCTTCACTCCATCTGAGACCAGAGATGTTTGCTGGTAGGTCTGGAGAAAGGAGCAGTGTCCCTGGCCTTCACTCCATCTGAGACCAGAGATGTTTGCTGGTAGGTCTGGAGAAAGGAGCAGTGTCCCTGGCCTTCACTCCATCTGAGATCAGAGATGTTTGCTGGTAGGTCTGGAGAAAGGAGCAGTGTCCCTGGCCTTCACTCCATCTGAGACCAGAGATGTTTGCTGGTAGGTCTGGAGAAAGGAGCAGTGTCCCTGGCCTTCACTCCATCTGAGACCAGAGATGTTTGCTGGTAGGTCTGGAGAAAGGAGCAGTGTCCCTGGCCTTCACTCCATCTGAGACCAGAGATGTTTGCTGGTAGGTCTGGAGAAAGGAGCAGTGTCCCTGGCCTTCACTCCATCTGAGATCAGAGATGTTTGCTGGTAGGTCTGGAGAAAGGAGCAGTGTCCCTGGCCTTCACTCCATCTGAGACCAGAGATGTTTGCTGGTAGGTCTGGAGAAAGGAGCAGTGTCCCTGGCCTTCACTCCATCTGAGACCAGAGATGTTTGCTGGTAGGTCTGGAGAAAGGAGCAGTGTCCCTGGCCTTCACTCCATCTGAGACCAGAGATGTTTGCTGGTAGGTCTGGAGAAAGGAGCAGTGTCCCTGGCCTTCACTCCATCTGAGACCAGAGATGTTTGCTGGTAGGTCTGGAGAAAGGAGCAGTGTCCATGGCCTCACAATCCTTCTGAGACCAGAGATGTTTGCTGGTAGGTCTGGAGAAAGGAGCAGTGTCCCTGGCCTTCACTCCATCTGAGACCAGAGATGTTTGCTGGTAGGTCTGGAGAAAGGAGCAGTGTCCCTGGCCTTCACTCCATCTGAGACCAGAGATGTTTGCTGGTAGGTCTGGAGAAAGGAGCAGTGTCCCTGGCCTTCACTCCATCTGAGACCAGAGATGTTTGCTGGTAGGTCTGGAGAAAGGAGCAGTGTCCCTGGCCTTCACTCCATCTGAGACCAGAGATGTTTGCTGGTAGGTCTGGAGAAAGGAGCAGTGTCCCTGGCCTTCACTCCATCTGAGACCAGAGATGTTTGCTGGTAGGTCTGGAGAAAGGAGCAGTGTCCATGGCCTCACAATCCTTCTGAGACCAGAGATGTTTGCTGGTAGGTCTGGAGAAAGGAGCAGTGTCCCTGGCCTTCACTCCATCTGAGACCAGAGATGTTTGCTGGTAGGTCTGGAGAAAGGAGCAGTGTCCCTGGCCTTCACTCCATCTGAGACCAGAGATGTTTGCTGGTAGGTCTGGAGAAAGGAGCAGTGTCCCTGGCCTTCACTCCATCTGAGACCAGAGATGTTTGCTGGTAGGTCTGGAGAAAGGAGCAGTAATCATGGCTTTCACAGGCTCTCCAAGCCCAGAGAAATTTTTCCTGGTAGGTCTGGAGTAAGGGCCTGTAACCATGGTCTTCACAGGCTTTCCAAGACCAAAGAGATTTTTGTTATTGTTGTTGGTGATGTTGTTGGTGTTATTGTGGCTGTTGTTGTTTTCTTTTATTGGTGTTATTTTTGTTGTTATTAGGTTATTGGTATTGTTGTTGCTTTGGTTTATGGAATGACATTTGGCTAAGGTGTTTGGCAGTAACTTTATGTAGGATTTCTAACTGAGCACTGTTGCTCTTTAATAATTTTTTTTAGCAGCACAAGTATAGCTTTTAGATTCATTCAAGAATATGGTAATCAGAAAGAATTTATTTATTTATATCTACATGTATACATCATCATCATCATCATCATCATCATTTAACATCTGTTTTCTTTGCTAACAAAGGTTGGACTCTGTGTGTGTATATATATATATATATATATACGTATGTGTGTATGTGCATATATATGTATATATACTTTTATATATGTCTTTATATATGTATATATATGTGTATGTAAAGATATATATATAATTTTAGATATGTTGTATGCTGTAATATGTTGGGCTTAAATACTAGTACAGCTACACTTGTGTGAGTGTGTTTACTGATGCCTGCATGTGTGTGTGTGTGTGTGTGTGTGTGTGTGCGGATGTATGAAAGGTTGGTAATGATGATGATGATGATGATGATGCAAAGGAGCAGGGTAAGAAGGGAATAATTGCATTGTTTTGGAATTTGCGGGCGAGGTTATGAAATCTGTCTTTGCATAGCGCAAACTTGAGGGATGGAGGGTGTAGTGTATGTAGTGTAGTGATGCTGGTGGTGGTGGTGGTGGTGGTAGTAGTGGTGCCGGTGTTGGCACGTGTGTGTGTGTATGTGCGTATGTGTGCGTGTATGTGTGTGTGTGTGTAAACGTAAAAGAAAAGTGTAACTGGGAAAGGTATGGTAAGGGTTTGTGAAAAGCAAAGGTAAAAAGGAAAAACAGAAAGAGGGAAAGAGAGAGAGAAAGAAAAAGAATAGAATTACTTTAAAAGGTGGGTAGAAGAAATAAGAAAGAAAGTGGTGTTTCTTAGAGTTTTTACTTGACTTTAGTTTCAGCTTGAAATAACGTATGTTGTTGTAGAAGGAGAAAATAATAAAGTAGTACACACCCATTCTTGCTATGAGAGAAGAGCGAAGGTCGGCATGGTTTAAAAGGGCGTAGTCTGCCTTATTCTCAGCCTAAACATGTACCAAGTACTTCAATAAAACCATAGCCAACACACAGACGTCTACACATACATGCACACACACACACACACACACACACATGCATACAGGCACACACACACAGACACATATACAGGCATACAGATATACAGGCACACACACGCACTCACATACAGGCATACACACACAGGAACACATACACACCACAACACTCCTCTACCACTTCCACCCTCACAACTGACACCACAACATTACACTACACCACACTACACTATACTATACCACACTACATCACACTACACTGCACTACACTACACTACAATACACTACACTACACCACATTACATCACACTACACCACACAACATTACATTATATTACACAACACTACACCACACTACACTACATTACACCACACTACACCACACTACACTACACCACATTACACTACACCACACTACACTACACCACACTACACTACACCATACTACACTACACCACACTACACCATACTACACTACACTACATCACACTACACCACACAATATTACATTATATTACACAACACTACACCACACAACACTATACTACATTACACCACACTACATTACACTCCACTACACCACACAGATGCACACACACACACACACATACACACACACATGCACAAGCACACTACACTATACCACACAGGTACACATACACAAACACAGAAATACATGCGCACACACACACATATACACATACACACATACATATACATACACATACATACATAAACACACACATACCAGCCCTTTTCTAAGATGGTTGCTAGTTCACCATTTCCTGATAAGAAGAGTGTGTTAGACTTTTTACACTCATTTATATACATGTGTGTGCTTGTGTGTGTGTGTGTGTGTCAGTGTATGTATGTATGTATTATATTCATCCTGATTGTAACTAGTGAAGTAATTAAAGAGCTAAATATATACACACACATACATACATATATACATACATGCATACATACATACATACATACATATAAATGCATACATACCTATACATACATACACATATACACACACACATGCATACACACACACACATACATACATATACATACATACATACACATACATACACACATACATACACACATACATACATACATACATACATATACATACATACAAATACATACATACATACATACACATATACACACACATGCATACACACACACACACATACATACATGCATACATACATATGAATACATACATACACACATACACACACATAGATAGAGACATACATACATACATACACATATACATACACACATACACACACATAGATAGAGACATACATACATACATACACACATACACACATAGATAGAGACATACATACATACACACATACACACACATAGATAGAGACATACATACATACATACATACACATATACATACATACATAAGCAACAAAGATAGATCAACCTTCTAATTCTAAAGAGATATGATATCCCCCCCTCCCTGTATCAGTTTACAACATAACATTTCTGGGTAATCTTAAGTGATATCAATTCTTTCCCTCTTACCTCCCCCCCCACCTTTATATGAGTCTACATCCCACCAC